>JARGYA010000254.1:0-198261 GCA_029204335.1 Mycena vulgaris
GCGGAACGCACCAGACGCCAATCCAGCACGGCGAGCCCGATTCATCGCCTTAATCGCATCGCGGACAACATCGTCCCAGTCAGGGTCCTCGGGACGGCCCAGTAGTATGACAATGACGCGGCCATGGGCGTCTACGATGAGCTTCGGCGAGCTAAGAGAAATCAGGACGTTATAAGGGAGATTGTCTACGACGGGAGGGGGCATCACTTACCGGCCATCCCAGCTAATGTGTTGATGGCCCGTCCTATTTGACTGGGGTGGTGTCGGCTGTGTCTTGCTCCACGTCCCCCGATCCAGGCGCCTGCGTTGGATGTATATGCGGTCGCGGTGTCGAAAGCCGTTTGTTCTGCGGGTTGTTGGCGGTGGGCTTGCGAATGTTGGGCACGAATAGAATGGTCAAACGGGGAGGGACGTTTGGCTGCATTGACTTCAGCATGGTGGCAACGGCGACGCGCATAGTTGTTTGCGCGTTTGCGTCGGGTGTGAATGTCAGATACCAGGGGCGGCATGTTAGGATCGTCGGCATCTTCAAGGTCGTCCTGGGGCCTGGATGGGATAGAATAGTTAGTACCTAGAAAAGCGAACGGAAAAATGACGCACCCAGCAGTTTCTACAGGAACGGGGGAAGGTGTACGCGTGGGGGAAGGTGCGCGCGTTGAAACGGTGCAGTGGTGTGCAGCCGTGAAATCTAATGCTAACTGAGTAAGACCTCAGTCTTAACTCAACCCAACACCAAACTCCAACAACTAACAACAACCAACTCCTGCTTTATCGTATTTGTGTTCGAGGGGGTAGGCCAGGCGTATCGACCGTCAATTTCAATAGTGTGACACTGGTTTGCTTTGAAAAGGTCCTCAGAAGGGCTTTCAATAGGTTTAACAGCCTTTCGGCGACAGGTGTAGATATTCTACTAGTGGTGCACAAAACCGCAATTAAATTGGGATTTTGGCGAACGACAACGCCGCTGGGTAGCTGACTGATTTTACAAGTGGCGGAGGGGCAACTCAAGACGTTCCGTACGCCAGGAGATGGTTCCGCCAAATGGTAAGGTTTTTCCTGGAGCTCAAGATAATTCCTTTGTGTGTGGCGCGACTACAGAGTAGTGGCGCAAGCCGAATGGCGTGGGTTCCGATGGCGCAGAGCAACTCAATGACGTTCTGTACGCCACCAGCTGGTTTCCGCCACACAGAGACCCAAACAGTAACAGCTTTTATGGGAGGTCGTGGTCCCGACCTCAGTGTTTTGAATCAACCACAATTGTCAATGAACAGCGCGGCTACGAATAGCTCTGCAACTGAACAAGATGGATGCCGATGGCGCAGAGCAACTCAAGGACGTTCCGTACGCCGATAGTTGGTTTCCGCCACACAGCAACCCCGATAGGAATGGACTTTGGCGTATGAACAGCGCAGCTACGAATAGCTCTGCGACTGAACAAAGTGGCGGGGGCCGAAGACGGAGGGACAACTCAGGCTTACGCCAAGGGAGTGTGTGCGTCAAACGGGATAAGGACCAGAGGCCTTATAAGCTGCTAAGAGCTAGGTGCCATTAAGGGGGGAGTTATTCACTGTCTAACTACTAATTTACATGCGGCTTTTATACTATGAGAGGGACTGATCCCAACTAACTAAGAGAATGATAAGCGGTCTTTACAAAATGATGAACTGATCTGAAGCGAGATATATCCTGGTAGTTGGGCAGACTTAGAGGTGTCTGCCCGGGTATTATTTGATGGTGTGGCTGCCAATCACCCGCAAGTTCTGTTTAAGCCACCTCTGCTTACAATCTCCTCACGTAGACTCGGTTAGGAGCGTCCGCAGTCCTCCGCAGTCTGATTAGCTGATGGGCTGACTGAGCCTTTTATTATCTCTTGGCACCCAAGTTCAGTGACCACCAACTGCTTTTGGATGAAGTCATGTGATTGCTTTAGGGCCGGTCTATTACAGGTGGCGTAGCCTCTGCGCCAAGTTCAAGTGGCGTAGCCTCTCCGCCAAGTTCAAGTGGCGTGCTCGCACATTATATCTTTTTACAGTTGTGGCGTGACTTCATTTGGCGTAACTTCGGATTGGCGCAGACTTGAACATTGTCATGTGACATGACTGGCTCATTTCTCCCCTCCGCCGTTATTCCATTGGCAGGCACATCTTTTGAGTTCAACTCGCACGCCAAATATTATTATTCTGGTGGCACATGTAGCACTTTGTAGGTTCCAAATCAAATAGCTTTCTTGTTATCCTTCCAATGTCCCTTGGTTGCCTCGTGCCCATATTGACATCGAGCTTGCTGCACACAAGTACAGCTTGCTGGATGAGTCCTATGGCTAGCCAGTGGGGTTGAGTTCGAGTCGCAATCTCTAGCTTTGTATGAAAGTCGCAATGGCATCCTCAGTCTCCTTGGTTTATCACTAGTTTGCAGCACTGCTAACGGCTTGTAGTGCTCAGTTCCGGGAATGTAACTAGCACCCTGAGTGTCTTACGCCTCCCCGCCATAAGGCTGGAAACATGCAAAAGCAGTAATTTCAGGGGTGCACGGATGCACACCCTATCAGCGTGGGGGGAGGCGACACCGTCAGATCGGACATTGGAGATGGGGGACATGAATTGAGCTCTTCAGTGACGTCCTCCCATTCATCTGCATCCTCGTCTCCGGTGAGCTCGTCGCGGTCCAGCGCAGTGGCACGGCGGTCTGCGTTGGCCATAGCAGATTGAAGATGGGGGCCGAGGTCGATGGTGGTGTGAATGATGTCGGATGGCGTGAAATCGGCGAAAATCGAAGGATCGACCACGTACGGGGAGAAGACTCTTCCCGTACGTGTAGTGCGGTCCATTTGGAAGCGTAGTTACTGAGTTATATAGTCAGCTCTGTACCAAAGATCAAGGGTATCAAAATAAAGGTGAGTGGCACCGACATGGCGTGCATACGCGCCCCAGAAGCGCTATAGAACGCTATGGTGAGATTCAGCATACGCCTCTGGGGCGCGTATGCACATCTCGTCGGTGCCAAAGAGTGGGGGAGGGGTATTCAGGAGGAACGACATACCTTTGGGTCAATTGGGATGGTTGGGATAGTGGTGGAGACAAAGAAAAGTTTTAAGCTCGTGGTGATGATCGCCGTTAACTCACCCATCACTAGTGTGACTGCGTGACAAACTGACGTCTTGATATTCTTAGGGACACGATAAATTTACTCCTGCTCACTCCCTGATCCCTCTCTCGAAGCGGAAACTATACCACTGCGATCAGCTAGTCAAACCGGACTCGTCCATACCATTCAAGAGCAAATCCTGGGTGCTCAATTCTTAGTGACCGGACGAATCGACGCAAAATAAGCCGGAGTATACCTCAGGTATGTTCTTAATAGCACGGAACACATCGCCTATGCTAACCAAATTGTTAGATATACACTTTGTCAAGGTTTCGAAGAAAAAGAAATTGAGTCTCGATTCGGTGCTATAGCCTTGTACAAACAAATGACCACCTCTACTCTTTGCTTCCTCCCACCATGGGCACTCGAACGGTCGGCTCTCGAAAGTCCCAGGAAGGCTCAAGCAGCTATAAACCAAGGTAAGTGCCTTCATTCGACCGCATTTCAGGTGCTGATACACTTCACCAAGGCTGAGCGAGGCGGAAAAGGCGAAACGCGCTCGTAAGGCCGTTGCAACTCACTATCGAAAGTGCGGCCCATTTTAAAAACAAATCGAACAGGGACTAACTTAATTAACTCTGCAGTCACCCGGAACTTCGAGAGAAAAATAAATTGGCGAAGAGGGCATCACGGTAAGCTCATAGTATTGGGATCAGTACACATCTAACAACACTTCTCATGGGCCTGCTCCAGCGCTGCCAAGAAATTGGCCAAACGTAAATGGGACCCTCCCAAGAAGCAGAAGGTGGTGACCGAGGAAATTATAAGGTATGTCTGCCTGAGCTTTTACTGGAACACTCCGTTTACTGCAGCAGCGACGAGGAAATTCTGACATCTGACGAGGGATACTTGAAGTTTACCCCTCGCATTTGCGGCCCCCAGACGCCTTCGCCGACCGTCTCCGAGTACGTTCCTTTGAACTTCTGGGGCCGCTGGTCGCTAAGTTTTCAGGCTGTGTGGTGTGCCCTTTGCCGCAGATCCACCGAACGATTTAGAAACTCGGGGTGAAGATAAGGAGGTCGCTTCTCAAGTCCTGACATCCATGTATCTGGTGCATGCTTTGTACGATTTTCATTGAACACTCTGACTTTTTGTTTCTACTTTACCTGCCAGGCGAGGCAGCACCAGATGGAGAGCCTTTCAGCTGAATCGAACAGCGGCACATGTGCGCTTGGCGTCCACGGCCTGATCGGCGCCTTAACAACACCGAAACACAACGGGCGTGCAGGACGGGAATCGAGCAAAGGCGACTCTCTCCCGCCGTCGTCACCACCGCCTATCTCGCCAGCCGACCCACGCCAAGCCCACCAAGTGATTGCGCCGGGGAAGTCGGGGGGCTGGGTATCTCCAGGGGAGTGGGATGACCCGGGATCACCTTTGCCGAGCAGCGCGTACGAGCGCATGCCCTGGCCCCAACTTTTCAAGAGCCTCTTTGGGCCGAAGGGGGACGCGGAGCCGGATGCGGATGATCAGAGTTGGCTAGATGGGGCAGTGGATAATAACTGACAGCCGGATATTAAATATTAGGTACTTTGTTCACAGTTCGACAGATTGCTTCAGAACAAGATCAAGCATCACTTTCCCATCTGATGCGCGTTCGGGCGTGTTTCATAGAGGAGAGGGACGGGGATGAATTGGTACGCAATGTGTAACACGACTACAATAGACAAACAATAGAGTATGAAGTGGGCGTGAATACTGGAACAGAGCGGATGGACAGGGGGGCGGTGCTGTCCTTGAAGGAAAAGACGGCGGCGCTGGAGGCGAAGATGAAGGCGGATGACGACGCTTTTTTGGGTGCGCTGGCGGCGGGGAAGAAGCGCAAGGCGCCTGCGGGGGAGAATGCGGCGCCTGCAACGAAAAGGTGAGCGCATTTTTAAAGGCGGAGGAGGGACTAAGTCTTTTTAGGTCGAAGGTGGCAAAGGAAACGCCGGCGTCGGGGGCAGCGGAAATGGGGCCAGAGACGAAGACGAAGAAGACAGCAGTGGGGCGGGGGAAGCACAAGTAGTCGTATCTAGTGTCACGTATGTATGCGGACTTAGTATGCGGACTTAGAATAAATCAGGACAGAATAAATCAAGACAATGTATAATTTAATGGGGCAGATCTAGGACCGCTCTGGTAGCTCAGTTGGAAGAGCGGTGCCAGTTGGTGACGAATTGGATAATCTCGTTCAATGCACTGGCACATGTTCGAACCATGCCCACAGCGTAAAGTTCTTCCTCGCTTTTTATTATTGCAGTGTAACTTGTTGCGCATGAGTTCGAGCCTCCCTTTGAAGGGTTTTTTGTGGTCGTTGCTTTCTTTTTTTACTGAAGACCGGAAGACAGGGATATGTAGATTGAGAGGGTAATATACATAATTAAGATACATAGAGTCTAAGGGATGGTGGGGTTGCAGCGTCATAGAAAATACAGCATCACCGCCGAGGGGGGCAGGATGCGCACGAACAGGCAGGCGTACAGGGTCCAGTACACGTTCAAACGCAGGGGCTGGGTGCACCCGAGCATCCCCTGCAACGGCAGTAGGGCTGGGACGCGCAAGGGCGGCGTGGGCGGGGCGGGATGGGGGGGTGGTAAAAGCGGCGGTGCGCACGAACGAGCAGGCGTACGGTCTCCAGCACACGTTAAAACGCAAGGGCTGGGTGTACCCGAGCGTCCCCTGCAACGGCGGTAGGGCTGGGGCGCGCAAGGGCGGCGCGAGCGGGGCGGGATGGGAGGGGGCGGTAAAAGCGGCAGTGCGCACGAACGGGCGGGCGTACAGCGTCCAGTACATGTTCAGACACAAGGGCTAGCTTTACCCGAGCGTCCCCTGCAACGGCGGTAGGGCTGGGGCGCGCAAGGGCGGCGCGAGCGGGGCGGGATGGGGGGGGCGGTAAAAGCGGTGGTGCGCACGAACGAGCGGGCGTACGGTCTCCAGCACACGTTCAAACGCAAGGGCTGGGTGTACCCGAGCGTCCCCTGCAGCGGCGGTAGGGCTGGGGCGCGCAAGGGCGGCGCGAGCGGGGCGGGATGGGAGGGGGCGGTAAAAGCGGCAGTGCGCACGAACGGGCAGGCGTACGGCGTCCAGTGTACGTTCAAACGTAAGGGCTGGGTGCACCCGAGCGTCCCCTGCAACGGCGGCAGGGCTGGGGCGCGCAGTGGTGGCACGAGCGGGGGCGGGATGGGGGGGTACGGTAAAAGCGACAGTGCGCACGAACGGGCAGGCGTACGGGCTCCAGTACACATTCAAACGCAAGGGATAGGTGTACCCGAGCGTCCTCTGCAACGGCGGTAGGGCTGGGGCGCGCAAGGGCGGCGCGAGCGGGGCGGGATGGGGGGGCGCGGAAGAGCTGGGCCGAGGCGAGCAGGGGGTGTGCGGCGTCGAGTACCACCTTGGACGAGAGCCAGAGGCATATAGATGCTGATAGTAGAGTAGCGAGGGGAGGGGGGAAGCAGGAGCCGCGTAGGACGAGCGCCGGGTTTGGGGGAAGCAGGAGCCGCGTAGGACGAGCGCCGGGTTTGGGGGAAGAAGCAAGAGGGTATAATCATAACATGCGCAAACAGCGCGCTCTCACCCAAATTGGCGATCTTTGCCTCGACCCTGCGCAACACCCTGCTGAGAAATGAGGGAGGGAACACCTGTGATATGATGGCAGGACATAAATCTAGGAGCCACCAGGAGGACCAGGCAGCGCGTGCCCGAGCGAGCGCGCGCTAAAACAGGTAAGTGCGGTGGGGGCACCGCCACCCACCTACTGCCCGCCAACAGGCACGGCGAGAGCGCCGGCGCACGTGGGAGCAGCCAGATTAGGAAGAGCAACCTGATATAGACTGTACTCTAAGGTGATATATCACGCACGTCTGTGGAACACAGGCCGTGATACATCACGACCCAACTCACACCACAACGCCGTGATACATCACGACCCAACTCACACCACAACGCCGTGATATATCCAAAGTCCACTATCCGCTGGGTCGCATAGGATTCCCACGTAGCCACGTCTGCTCGTTAAGCTGCCATAACCCTCCTCCTCTCTCCCCGACCCCCGTAACTCCAGCTAACAACACACCTCTTTCCTTTGCCCACTATGTTTGCTATGCTCACGAAGTTTGAATTGAAAAGCAATCGCGTCAAGGGTGCGCGGCTAAACATTTCCTCCCATTCACATCTCAATGTCCGACAGGTTCTCGCATTCCACTTCCCAGTCTTTGCTTGCCACCGTCTTCACTCACCCGTGCGCCGTCCGCGCTGCCACGCCCTCTGGTGTCAGCTACGCCATGTTCCATCCTACCCTCCCGCTCATTATTTCCGCCGCCGACGACCGCACAATCAAAATATGGTGAATGAGCGAGACCAAGGCTTGGGAGGTCGACTCTTGCCGTGGTCACTTCAACAACGTCTCCACCGCGCTTTTCCATCCCAAGCATCAGCTGATCGTGTCCTGCGGCGAGGACAAGACTGTTCGTGTGTGGGATCTCGCAAAGCGCACCGCCATCCGCCGCGAGAACGACCGCTTCTGGGTACTCGCCGCGCATCCCAACCTCAACCTCTTCGCCGCTGGGCACGATAGCGGATTGATCGTCTTCAAGCTCGAACGTGAACGCCCAGCATTTGCCGTGCACCAGGACTCGCTTTACTACATCCGAGACAAGTATGTTCGGTCGTACGACTTCAACACGGGCGCAGATCTCGGATTGCTGTCAGTCCGCAAGTTCGGCAGCCCGTACGTCCCTCCTAGGACATTGAGCTTCAACCTGGCGGAGCGGGCCGTGCTCGTAACGATTTCGTCCGACAACGGGCTGTACGAGTTGACGGCGGTGCCGCAGCAGGCCCAGGGCGAGGTCAAGGATTCCAGCGTCGATGGGAAGAAAGGTGCAGGATAAAGTGCAATTTTTGTGGCAAGGAACAGGTTCGCGGTTCTGCAAAAGGCTACGCAGGTTAGTACTCCCTTTCGACTCCAACCTAACCCATTCATTTACCAGCCCGCGTCTCCCTCCCTCAGTCCCTCGAAACATCACATATCCCTTTCGAACGGTACGACTACGCCAAGGTCCTCGGCGCGTGCTGAGAGAACGTCGTTGGGTGTGTCTCGCTCAATATACGTACATTCTCAGTAAACTGACGCCACCCCCAGCTACATCCCCATCCCTTTTGGCATCACAGGCCCGCTGAACATAGACAGCATGTCCTTCTACATCACGGTGGCGACCGCGAGGAGGTCGCTCGTCGCGTCGACGTCGTGCGGGTGCAAGGCGCTCGGACGCGATGACTCGCAGGTCCGCCATTGACTTCCCCTCCACCGTCGAGGCCGTGCGCGCCAAGGCGTGGAACGCGAGCTCCGAGGGCCACGGCGCGCTCAAGGCCGCATTCGAGAGCATGTCGCGCTTCGCACGCTTCCCAGGCTCTAGACCACCATGGCCGGCCGCGCGCTGTTCGTGCGCTTCGTGACCACGACAGGCGACGCGATGGGCATGAACATGGGCACGGAGAAGGCGCTCGAGCTCATGCAGCTCGAGTTCCCCGAGATGGTTGTGCTGGCGCTGAGCGGGCTGGGGTCCCTCTCTCCTCGGACGACGAAGCTAAACAGGTGGGGTTATCACCTCGTTTCCCGTTGACTACTGCTGATTGTTATATCCTTTCGCGCCGTGCAGAATCCCATTGGGAAGGTATGCTTATACCGCAGGTCTTCAGTTTGTAGTGCTGTGTCCTGTATCCCAATATATATTAAGGCTACTAAACAAGTAGCCTATGTTCCAGTTTTTGGTTCCCGAAGGACGCGGAAAACGAACATAGGCAACTTGTTTAGTTGCCTAACTTCGCTCTCTCTCCGCTTCCGCTTGCTCAGAGTCCGCTAGAGCGTTCCTGTTGCGCACAACATGTCTGCGTCTCCTCGCTATCCCAGAATCATGGAGGAAGAGGATGAGGATGAGCTTTACCAACCAATGTTGGGTGCTCCTTTTGCGGGCAATGGAATCCTCGAGGGTATGGAGCTGTTTGACACAGATCGAAGACACGATGAAGCACCCACTGCATACAACCAACAAGCACGACCAGACCGTGTTTACCCATCTTTGAACCACTCTCAAGAGCAACAACTGCCTAGCAGTAGCCAAGGATTGCATACAGATATTACCGGTGCGTCTTATTCTTGCCAATCTCCACGTCCTAATGCTTATTCCTTTCAAGGTTTGAGTCAGCCGATAGTATCGGGTCCGAGCCTACCTTCCCTGGTATCCAGCATGGAGGAATCATCAGCGGTCAGTGGGGAAGGAATGAATAGAACAGACGTGCAAGGTCTGTATGCTTTGATATCCTTCTTGCCTTTACTTATGCTATCATTCAGGCTCGAGACCTGTCATAGTTGTGCACAATGACTTCGGGGCAAACGATTTCGGGGATCAAATGGCAGATCATCGATACATTGGTGTGTTTCGATAAAGTTGTCTTTTGGTGTTCCTAATGTAAACCGTGAACTAGCTACTAGTCGTACGCCGCTAGCGGGACCTTCTCAAGTCGCAAATAACATTCCAAGTATGTCGTTATTCTCGGTGATTTCCTTTTTCACTAACATGAACAAGCATCTCTGCCCGGCCCACGCTTGTACGGGCGTCCTTTGCACATTGTAGCTGAGAAGCCTCCTTTGATGAGTGAGGAGTTCATGTGGTCTGAGGATATTATGTCCAAGGCTCCACGGCCCTCAGCGACTATCGTTCCAGCCCCTGCAGCAATACCTCCAGTTGGCTACGTGTATCCACAAGCCCCCGAATATACCTGCAATGAAACCGTGGACCGACGTTGGACCTCCGGCTTCGCTTATACCACACTCTTCACCCCTTTGACAAAGGGCTTACTCCGCTCTCGCCTGCTCCAGACCAAAACCCCCCCAAACGTGGTTCCACGTCTGTATGAGGGGAAAATTGTAGTCGATCCGATAGCTGGGATGATTCAAATGCCGGGTAGCATCCCATTTGTGCAGCATACCGAAGGAAATCCAGACGAAGCGGTGACCATGGCTTGCGCTCATAGTTTGGCGTCTATTCGGGCGCTATATCCCGGAATCGCCGATGAGGTGGAGAACCTCTTCATTCAGCTTCGAGATGCTACATTTGGCAGGGAGGGCAAAGACGGGCAACTGCCTATGATCCCCATCTATGCTATTCCCGGGCTTAAGCGCAATGATTGCTCGGTCGATGCGAAGGATCTTCCTCCTGGCTCGTTCGACGGCTCTTATAACCTTGCTTCTACAAAAGGCGAAGGCGAGGGTGCTGGTGTCGTCATGCCTGCTGTTCAGGCTTCAACTCCTGAAGCTGCAGAGCGGATAGCTCTCGTTCTTCGGCTCCTCCATGCTATACAGCGTCTCATCCTCCCGCGATCTCTTTCTAAGTTTGAGTACGACGTTACAGAAGCTCATTCTGAGCTGAATAATGTCGTTTCGTTCGGTGGCATGGAACCCAATGGTACAAGCTGTCAGATGAATGTCTCTTCAGGCGATTTTGACCTTGCCCACTTTATTGGAGGGCATCAAGGCTCATGGCACACAGACATTGGCGATGACTGGACGAGATGGACAACTGTTACGATGATTCTTAAACTTCCTGAGGGTACGCTTCCTTTTTTCTTGGGTGTTCTCGATCCTTATTGTGCTGCCACAGGTAGTGATCCAGGTGCTTTCTGTCTTGCTCGATGTGGGCTCTACGTTCGCGAGGCCGATGCATGAATCATTTTCTTGGTTTTTAGAGGCAACGATCTTCATTCTGGTTTTCCTCCGACCGAGCCCCCGATTCCCGTGAACACCATTAATGCTGTTGTCAATGCTGCTGGTCCCAATAGGGTGGTTTATGTCGACTATCCCAGTCGTGTTGCTACAACCCGAGAGGGCTCCATGTCCATGAGTCCTCCAACAAACTTCGGGAACTACGGTGGCACTTCCATCACCAAAGCCGAGCAGCGTCATTACAGTGATGCCTCCAGCACCCCGGTGTTCGGTGATCTGCGTTCCAAGGCCGATCGCTTAGCACGTGAAGCGGTAAACAACTTCCAGAACTCTCTCGCCTGGTTCAATATCAAGCTCAATGTCAGCATGACGTCTCTGCTAACAGGGATGACCTATATCGATCCAAACGCGGGAGAGCAGCACATCGAGCCTCCACTGTTCGACATCGACCTTCATGAATCTCAAATGAGCCGCTGGTGGCGCTTTTATGAATGGCACCGTGACTTGTGCAGCACCTATCTTATCTGAATTACCAAAGAACAGTTTCATACAGCTCAGCGAGATATCAAGTCTGGAACGTCTCTAGTACCCTCGGCTCCATACACTACCTTGGAACGGGTCCCCGTAGTTGTAATTCCATCGGATGATCCTCCCCCGAACCCAGACCAAGCTCCAGAGCACCTCGTAACCACAATTGTGGAGCGGAAGGTGCTGGGTGGTATCGTGAGTAACGGTACATAGTCACTAAACTTTAGCTTATCTACTGCTTGCAGACAACTTGGTTCCTCAAACTTGACGACAAGACCGAGACGACGTCGGTTTCTGGAGCTCAGCCTTGGTCAGTATAGAGATCCTTGAAGCTAAGCGATGTCTCATTGACTTATCTTTCTAGGTTCCACCACCCACTGAATCGGCCTAAGTTCGCGCAGTTTGTCGCTGCTTCACAGATCCCAGGTGTGAATCCTGTCACTCTGCACACAGTCGTCAACAGCGATGTCGAGATGGTAGACGCCGTGCAACCAGGAGACACTGGACCTGGAGATACCGGACCTGTACAACCTGAAGATGTGCTTCCACGCCGTTCGGCCCGTGGAGGCCCTGCTAAAGTAATTGTTGACGATGAAAGTGATGAAGAGGAGTATGTTGTAGAGAGTATTGTAGATATTGATACCAGCAAGGTAATAATCTAAATTCCTGGGTACGTGTTATGCTAATCTCAATTGTATACAGATAGAGCCGTTCTGGTGGGTTCGGTGGGAAGGATTTGGTCCGGAATTTGATACTTGGGAAAACTTGACATCGCTTGAGTACGTTTTGATTCCATGGGGATCTGAGAATATCACTCATTCAAGGACAGGAATGCTAGCCAACTTGTCGATGATTACAACAGCTCTATCGGATATGTCCTGTCCCCTCCAATACACTAAGTGGACAAAAAGAATGCTCGATGGGGTTTGAGCTCATTTCTGGGCCAAATCACTCCAAATAAAATGTTAGCATGGACACTCATCAATTTCATGATGATATGCACTGTTTCGCCCATACCATTCCTACATATTTCGGTCGGAATAAATTATTTGGGTGTTTTCTGAGAAATCGAATTGGTGGAAACAGGGTGAATGCAAAAATGGTGTATATAGTCTGAAAGTACTCATAAAATGGACCTCGGGTGTATCCTGGCTGACCTGTATCCGTTGGCTTTTGAGCTCACAGCGGGTATTCAAGTCAACCATTTTTCGCATTTTTGGGCCATTTTACACTAAAAATGCCGAAAATGGGTAACTTCCATGAGGCATTGTGAGTTCAAAACACCTTCAATTGAGATCGCCCAAAGCATGAATAAGGTGCATTTTTTGAGTACTTTCAGACTATATGGCCCATTTTTGGGTACGTGGTGATTCCACAGACTCGATTTCTCAGGAAACACCCAAATATTTTATTCCGACAGAACTACGTAGGGATGGTATGGGGAAAACAGTGTGTATCGTCATGAAATCAGTGATTGTTCATGATACCATTTTATTTGGAGTGATTCGACCCAGAAATGAGCCCAAACCCCATCGAGCATTCTTTTTGTCCACTTAGTGTAGCCTCGCTTCGACCTCCATCCACATCATCCAGATTCTCATCTGTCGGGTCGGACTTCGTACCTGAGCCCAAACGGGCAAACAAACGTCCTCGTCCCTCTGATTTGGATCCCGAAGAAGAAGAGGGGGACGAGGACCAGCTTGACGAGCTGGATGAGATGTTTGAGCTGGATGCCACTCAAATGGGAGACCTCGAGAAGCTGTTTAATCCCGAGTTCCGCCAGCTAGAAGCCGAGGCTTTGACAACCACCGAGGAGAGCCTCAATCGAAACAAACATTATTACGGACCGACAACAATGACAAGCATGGTCGAAACACTGGTTACTCAAAACGAGCGTCAAACACAGTTCAACGACTACATGATGTTTGTTCCCAAATCCCCTCAGCATACTCCTCAGTGGACTCAGCATAGCGCTGTTATGTCCCTTAATAGAGTCGTCCAGGCTACAGCAGTTCTTCCGGACCTTACCACCAACGTAGCAAAGACATCTATCCTTGACCGGTCGCTTCGATGGGAGATGGCTCGCTCCAATATGCTTCTCTACACATGGTATCGGGAAACGGGACTGAGGCTCGCTCAGACTCTAATAGAAGCTCACCGGAAAGGTGCCGGATTTCCGGGCGTTGATCGAGCCCACCCAGTCTTTGCTCGCTTTGTCCATCATATCTATTCCTATGTCGTCGCCCAATCACTTGGTAAAAAAGCAGCAAAAAAGAAACGGCGCCAGTATGATACTGTACCTCGCCGCATTCGAAAAGAACCTCCTCCCCTCCATCCCCCTTCTTCCTTCGAGGTTCCTGATAACGAGATATCACACTTGCCTTTCGACTTGTATGGGCTACGAGAGGCAACTTCCGGAAAAAATGTGTAGCACTCCATTTGCCAGCCAAGCGATATGCACTGGACAGCACTGATGCGATACATGCATGCACGGAAAGGATCATCCAGGAAATATGGTCGACTGAGCTTATCCTTCCTCCGGTCGCCTCGATGGATAAAGCTCTTGCGATTGGCAAACGAAAGCTGGAAGATCTGAATCTTATTCGCGATAGAGCAATTGCTCGAGGAGCGGTTCTGCAGTGCATAGTCAATGCATGTGGGGGCGACGAATCCATTCTCGCTTCATCCGACATGGATGGCCTTCTTGGCAGTCCTGCCAGAATTTTTGCAACTCGGATTAAGAAGGAGAACAAGTTTGCGGCTGCAGTTCTCAAAGATTCCGAAAGGACATTAACCACCCTCGCTGATTGGTTAGCTATCCGATTGGAGGCACACCCAGACATCCCCGTGTTCGCTGCTCGTGCTGCAAGGATCGTTCATCGAAGCCTCCTCGAGCTTCACTATGGTCTGACGCTCAGTGATGAGCACTTCCTCAACCCGGACATGCTATACGACGAGTCAGAGGATGCTCCTTTTGTTGTTCCTACAGTCGATCGTAACCGACAATCTGCGCGGAAGAAGAACCAATATTTTCTTGCCCCCACTGTCGACAGTCTTCTTCCCGATCCAGCAGCCCCCTACTTTGGTGCTATCGGCCTTATCCTCCGTGAACGATGCAATGAGATGCGAGGGCTTGATGAAGGCGACCCCATCCTGCGTAATGTTTTACAGGGGAAACACCCAACGCAAGGCCGTGAACAGTTTGACCGTGATCAGACAGATCCCGCACGACAATACTCCGAGTATGCTAAGCTGCTCTTCGAGGCGCTTCCCCCTTCCCAGCTGACTGGGGGCCTTGGAATCTCAAGGTTGCTTGTGTATATGGGCACCGGCCAGGGCAATAAGACCAAGTCCTTCGTCACTTCCGGGATGGATAAAACAAAAAATCGCTTCCCCATGCTGTTCAAGGATCTCGCAGATTGTGTCGAGCACTTTGAAACGGTTGAGCTGTCCAACATGTATCTTCTTTCCGACTTCCATGTGGTGCCGGGTTCCCGGGCAACTCGCATTCCAGGGTACAAGCAGACCTACAATGCATGCATATGGGGTCAAGCAAGCAACCATCTCTTACTTCAGCCAGTGATTGGGAAAGCCAGCAAGAAACGAAAGTCTACGGTCGAGGAGAAATTCATCCCATATTTTTCCAGCAACGTCCAGACCAAGTGGATTGCTTGGCTCGGTGCTCTCCATGGCCAGGATCCCGCAACATACCAAGGGAGAAAAAATTCCTGGTCCTCTGCTCTCACCTTCATCCTCGATCTGAAGATCCTTGGTTTTCAAAGCGGTCTTACCCCTCTTCAATTCGCCAATAATCTTGTCTTTCTTGGCATTTGTGATGCGCCTGATGCGTATGAGGTCGCCAATTGGATTGCCAGCAACAAGAGCCTTGGAGCCTATAATGGCCTTGTTAGGCTCGGTTTTTTGTCAACAGGTTACGCCTCCATCATCGCCGCGTACATGGTCGTCTACAAGCACTTGGATACAAACCTAAGTGCCGACGACAAGCAGTGTCTCGGTTTTGGAACTCTTTTTGTAGAACATCTCTTGTGCAAAGTTGGGAGGTGGGAGTATCGTCTGCGTCTTCAGAAGCACGACTTTCTTTTAATAGCCCGACACGCCATGGTTGCTCAAGGTGTCAACTGGATGAAAGGCGCTAATTTGACGGACCATATGGCCTTCCCAATTCCCCTTACCCTGGATCGCAAAGACATTCAAAACACGATTGACTCCTGCATGGTGAGCGTTGTCTGATTCTTTTGTCAATCTCCCTAATATCTATACTTCCAGACTGTTAATTAGATTATTTACATGTACTGTTCTCGACAAGCGGATCTATTAAATTGACTCTCCCTTAGATTATTTATGTGTACTGTTCTCAACAAGCGGATTTATTAAATCGACTGTTTGCACAGAATGGTGTTCGTTGACTAGCTAAGTAAATGAGGTCTGTAGAGAGTGTGGTATGAGGATAGTCAAAGGAGCGTTGTATGAGTAGGGTGCAGCAGGCGGTAGATATCGTAAGATTAATGAAGAGAGAGGGCCAAATGCCGAAGATGTAGTTAAAGGAGCAGCCGAAGGAATGGGTATAATATATCAATTGCGATTTAGTTAGAAGTACCTGCGCTGGGTTCGGGGGCCAGTGAGATATTCATACTCAACAGGATCTGAGAACGACGGGTCGTCAAAAGTTGCATATTCCGATTCAGGGGTCGGTGTCCGGGCAAGCATAAAGAAAGGGACCTCTGGAGACGGTGTACGGGTAAGATCGATCGTTGGTGCGCAAGTATGTTCTGCACGAGAGGTCGAGGGTCCTGCAATGGCATTGCGACTGGTACGAGAATTCCTTGTAGTGGTTTTAAAAGGATCTAGCCGAATAGAATGAGTGTTATTAATCTAGCCTCAGAGCAAGCTGACATACTGAGCTCTTGGGCAATGGCATCGGTGAAGATAGAGGGTAGGTCCTCCTCTGCATAATTGCTGTGGACACCGACTACCGCAATTACAGTTGTTATCATTTGTTTGAAACACAGGATGAACCACACACCATTCCTCTTCTTCGGGGCTGGTTTGTTCCTGGCCAACTTGTCCTCACTACCAGAGAGCGAGTCACCATCAGAGCTTTCGAAGGCGATACTGCTGATCCGCTTCCGGGTGCTCCCCTTCTTGTCGTCCCACACCTTGGGAGGAGTCACTTCGTGCTTGTCAGCACTCTTGGACGTAGACCAGCGTTCAGGGAGTACTTCACCTTCAATATCATCGTTTGATTCGCCTGATTCCTCAGGCAGAATGAAGGCCAGAGAGTCTGGGGTATGCCATACCAGCCTTTCCTCATCCGGAATCGCCTCCCGAGCGCCTAAAACAGTTGCTCTGTGAGTTTAAGCCGATTCAGGAGCAGGTCTGGCTTACATATGAAGATGTACCGGTTTTCCGTTATGTTCCTAGGTCCGCGGTGCGTGTACAAGTCTTGACCAGTTGGATTAGCAACATGGACGATCTCGAGCTTCGTCTTCACCCGAGTCAAGAGCACCCAGGGTGCGGCTCTCACCATCCCGCCGCTGATTGCGTCGCCAAAGACACTTCGTCCGATTTGGTCGAAGTAGGCCATCGGTCCCGGCAGGTATTGGGAAATGAGGTTGACCACATCTTCGTGGGTGGCGGACAGGGCTATCTCGATTTGGTTATCCTTACGAACGGCTAAACCTTGGTTCACATAGAGCTGGATCGCTGCTTTACTTGGGACAGAATCAGCCCGCAACTGGAGCTTCCTTTCCTGTAAGTTTGTCTTATTAGAGCCCCACCAACATATTGACATGCTTACGCGTTGCTGGACTCCGTCAGGAAGCACGACTATGGCATCAATTTTGAAGGTTGCAACCGATGCTGGTTCTCGTGGACCTTTGGACTTTTTTGCAAGCTTTGTATCCTACTGGAGGGTTAGAGGATATCTATATGGCTGAGTGTCTTCTTTACCTTCGACTTAAACTTGGTCGGCTTTGGCCGCATGCCCTCCTGCGACTCACGCTTGGCCTGTGTCATCTTGGACAGCATCCCGGTGTACTCTTGCTCCGCTTTAGCGTTGAGAAGTATAGACGTGATTGTTTCCTCAACGGCAACCTCTGGGTGGTGTCTTTTGTCGTGCAAGCACCTACGGCACACCTTTGGCTTGTCAGTCTTTGGTGCGAATGTTTCGCAATCGCACTCTTCTCTGTCGCTGTCTTCAGCCTGGCACGGGCGAGACATTTCTTGTGAGTGAGCGGGAGGAGGAGAAGATAAAAAAGACACAGGTGACGATACAATTATGTGACATTTATACTTCGAGTGCTGATCGTGGTATTAGGCAGTCGCATTCTGCTATTAATAGCACAGACGATACAATATTCAAGTTCTAAGCACCCGTGGTACATATCTGCTACAACGTATTTAAAACTAAATGCAACTATTCTGATTCGCCCTCCGACTCGGAACTATCAAGCATATATGTAAGCTGATTCAAGACTGCAAGAGCACGCCCCCACAGCTGGGCTCGAGGACGCCAGACTGAATCTGGCAAGGCAATCCGCAGCTCCTTGGTCCCTTTGCGTCCGGATTTGAGAATCTCGAAAGCTGGATATGCACCATCTACCCACTCGTCCTGTCGGAGTCCATACCCTGGCGGAATGATCTGCAAGCGGTTCGCCTCGGCAAGTGAGGTATAGAATATCTGCAGAGCGCCATCCGAGAAAGGGTTGCTGTGCTTCGGGACAGGGACGGGTTCATGATGAAATTGGTGCTTGTTCGCGGCTCCGACGCCGTCAATCATGTCCTCCCAATCCTCCTGGTCCAGATCAAGGACATTATCGCCGAGGAGGGGAACCTCCTCATCATCTAGCTGGCCTGCTCCCGTCTCACCTGGTGCGCATTGGATCACAGCACCGTGCACACCATATAGGTCTCTGATGATGTCTGGATGTACGCCATCGCAATCATCAATATACACGCCATGCTCAAGCTGGCCAAGCAGAAACATATCCTGCGGAACATGTTAGAAAGCCGTCCTTGGTATCGTCACTTGGGAGCTTACATTTGGGCTCTCGTCATGTCCAGCGCCTGAGATAGGGTGTGAATTCCATTCGGCCTGGAATTCGTCGCAATCCCTGTTTATCATGTCGAGAAACAGATAGTGTAGAAGCCACAAATGGTTGGGATTGGTACGATCCAGGTTGTGGAGAGCTTCTAACCGATAAAAGAAGGCTCGCCACCGCCGAGCAAATTGAGAGCCAACTTCAACCCACAGACGCTCAATCCGGGTATTGTGAGTCGACCTCGAAATCAATCAATATTGGGGTACGGATTTGATGTGGACACTCACGATCCCCAGATGAAAGAAGCACAGTTGAGTCCGCGCTTGAGAATCATATATATAGATACTGATTTATTCTCAGCACCTCTGTCTCCACGAACGCGAGAAGGCATCCCGAAGGCAGCAACTGCAGCAAGAAATAGGCTCAGCACGGTCGTAGCCTTGTTGTTTGTACTTGTGCGCAGCCCGGTGATCTATAATGTGTCAAGCTACTATCAAAATCAGCAAATTCATGGATCACGAATCCCCAAAGAATGAGCTTGTGGTGGCCGTCAACATGCCATAGGGCATTTGGACGTGAAACCTTGTAAGTCCGGCGCCGGATAGTTTGTCGTTGACGGAGAGCACGGCCAAGACCATCAACACGACGGATTGAAGCATATACCCGTCGTTTCTGGACCTTCAACCCATGCTTCCGCAAGAACCCAATCAGATATCGAACACCGGAGTCAGGCTTGACTGTCCGAAACCCTTTGACAAGCTCGTCAAGATCTGATCTTCTGAGCGCTGAGAAACTGTGGGAGACACCGGCTTCTTTGAGGTGTTTGGCCAGTACATGTCTGTCCATGCCCAATGCCCGAGCGAGTTTCGAGACTGATATTGCACGCTTTCCAGACATGGCATCCTCCAGAAATGCCCAGTTGACCTCCTTGCGGGGCCGGCCTCGTTTGCCAGTTTTCACTGTTGTCACTGGGTCGATGTAATTGATGTTGGAATCCTCTCTACCGCAAGACCTTAATTACCAGTGGATAATATACTTGATAGAAAGCTTACCGTGCAGATGCAGTGTCGCAAGCTGCAAGCAACTGGGCAACAAGATCTATTGCAAGCCGAGCAGAGGAGTGGAGCCATGGGATAGGAATGGACTCTTCCGGTGCATGGGCCTCCATCTCAATGAGCAAAGGGATGACATCCTCGGCCATGGCCTCAGCGGGAAAACGAAGACGAGTTGAATCAGCCTCCTGTGCTGCGACTTGGGCTGCAAGATTAAATGTTGCTGATATTATCTGCACGGCATGTTCGATGTTGGCTGACCACGGTAGGCCATCCAGGCGTGCAGGAAGGGGAGGCAGTGGCATACCAAGTGGTATGAGACTTCGTTCTCAGCGATCAGTGATGGTGGGCCTCAAATTTCGTAATCAAAGACGTTTTCTTTCCCTAACTTCAACCACCATTCTCGTGTTTTCTCTCTCTCTAAAAATGTCTGAAGCTCCTGCTGCACCTCCCGCATATACACGCCACCCGGTGTACTGGGCAAATGAAACCCGTACCTTTGTCTATGCGGTGAGCGACTCGTACAATATTCTTCCTGACAGAAGCTAAGCTCTGTGAAATATAGGTTCAAGGGGTGCTCTATCATTTCCCATTGGCGGTTTTGACAATGATGTCTCCTCCTCTCACATCGATCTTTGGGATTCCTCAGTCCACCGCGACCACAGCCGACAATGTTACGGTGATGGCGGCTGAGGGTACCGAAGCAAACCCAATTGTTCTCCCTGGAGTCACTGTGCAACAGTTCGACGATCTGCTGTCCTACTTTTTTAAATCGTACGTGGACGGATACTGCTGAAATGATTGGGAGACTAACGTGTTGCAGGGCGTTGATCCCGATGGAAATGCTTTCGACCAGTCGCAAACAGGAGGTCTGCATAAACCTCTTGAGCGTGGGCTCCCTCTGGGAAATTGACGAGGCCAAGCAATACGCCAAAGATGTCCTCAGGGGGATGAACTTGCCCGCTGAACGCATCCTCCAGATCGCACGTCAATTTGCGATCCACGAGTGGATTGATGACGCCGTGAGAACACTCATCCCGAATTGCGGAAGCCTCAACAACACCCAAGCTCTTATCCTTGGGCCCATAACGTTGAATATTCTTTACCAGGCCAAAACCGAGTTGGCGGCTGAGTGTATGCTAGTGGCGCATGTCGCTCCCACGCTCACTTCTGCGGATTATATGGCTTATGGAGCCTGTCGGGATCACAAGAGCTGTGAGCGTGGGGTGAAAACCCATTGGTGGACGCTGGTCGGGAAGAAATTTCTTCACCCGAAGAACCCCATGGCGTTGGGAGCCATCGGCACTCACCTTAGCAAGATCGTGTTCCCCGGCATGACGCCCAAGTGTCAGGAAGATATGGTCTTCCAATGGACGACTAATGTTTTCCAGCAGGAGGACATTGTCCAAGCGGCGGTGGAAGCGGTTGTGAAGTTCAATCAGTGTTATCGTCTTGCCTGAATCGTCTTACAATGCTCTTCCAATCTATTTTGCTATCAGCCTAGTCATTGTTTTGTCTTACTTACTTAGATATTGTTCGTCTCTGAATCCTATCCGTGTTTTGAATCGCTAGTAGTGGGGAGATTATTGTGACGGACACAGAGTCACAGCCACTTTCATCATTCAACTGGTCGCCAACCATTGATTCACCGCCCAATGGCGGGTCTGCCACTCTTCTCACCTGTATCCCAACTAGCCAATGAGCTGCTGGCTGAGATCTTCGTCTTTTGTTTGCCATTGTATGAACCAGCCGAGATGCAATTCCACAGCATACTCTTCATCGAACCGTCCTCGTCCGAGGCCCCTCTCCTACTTTGTGGAGTCTCATCCAGGTGGCGCACCATTGCCATTGATCTTAAATGTCTTTGGGCCTCCTTGAACACCGAGCATGTCCTTCATCAGGAATTAGCAGTGCTTTGGTTGCGACGTGCAGAGAATTTGGCATTATCGCTCCGTATCACTCCACCATCCAACACACGAGGGCTCTCCATCCATCCCAGCTTTATATGTAAACCTATGAGCCCCCCAATTCTACGCACCCCAAACCAATACAGCTCCCCCAAACATCGCCATCTTTCTTTCCTGCTTCCCAAACTGTCTGCATGCCGCCACCTCGAAATGGTTGGATGGCCTCACTTACACCCACAATTCTCTTACCTTCCATTACTCGAGAGCGTCTCAGTGACCGTCGGGAACTCAGATGGTCCAGCCCAACTCAATGCCGCCATCCAGTTCATGGCGCTGCTCTCCCAAGCCCCCAACCTTGTTAAATTACATTGGGAGGGACCTGCTATCTCGGCTCCATGGGCCCAGCTCACTCATCTCAGTTGGGATCCACCAGCCGATTGGGATCACTACGAGCATATGTTTGACAAACTCGTGAATCTTACTCATCTCCGCATTCATTCGAGCAGAGAGAGACAGGCCAACACTTTTCCCCGAGCTCTTTATATCATCCCCCAAGTCACCACATTTTTCTCTGCCGGAAGCACCATTTTTTGAGCCTGCCCCTGCTCCACACTCTCGTCCTGGAATTCCCAGCACTTTGGGAGGATGCCCGCAATATCACGAGTCTTCTTACGCACTCCCAATGCGCCATCAGAACCTTGCAGGTTCAAGCGTATTCGTGGGAAGAGCGAGTATACTCCCTGCTGGGGGATACACCCTCCGTTCTGAAACATCCCTCCATCGCCCCATCCTTGACTTATCTTCTCATCACGTCCCAGGACTTGGATACCTTCTTCATTGTGCTTGGTATCCTGTCACGTAATGCCCTCACCACTGAGCTTCGACTGCTCCGTTCAGTTGATCGATGCTTCCGAATCGATGATCTGCCCGGTATCTCTCCGGATGAAAACACAGGTGTTTTGGCCGCTCTCATCAGAGTCCACTTCCCAGTTTTGGAGCAGCTAAATCTCGACTGCAGGAAGCTTGGCGCAGAAAATCTTGAGGCACGCACCGTCATCACTGGTGCTACCTCCTTTCTTTTGCGCCGACCGAAAGCCCTACGCCAGGAATATGAGTTATGGTGGAGCTCTCAAGATGGGGCTGCGTTTCGAACAGCGTTAAGCACTGGCTATTATCATAACATCCTTCCTTTTGAGGTCTCGTGGGGTGTTATACACGGCCGGACAGATCCATCATATGCCGGGCAGAACCTGTTTTCAAATCCTCGGAGACTTGGATACATATTCATTTAGTTGCTCAATACTTAGGTAAAATTCTATCGCACATTCTATTCTTGTAGCGCCTCGAGAAATACTGAAAGCATCCAAAGAATCCACAGGCTTCTCTCGAGCCGGCCACTTTGTGCTCAACCTCTTTCAGCATCTTGCGAGAGTTGCGACAACCATGTTGGTGGTGCAGTGGTACTACAGTCGGCAAAGAAAAGCATGGTCATAAAGTCGCAACCGAGGTTGTAATAGGCAATGACTAAATGAGGTTGATATTGATGATCAAGAAAGCGGCAAGCGGGCCGGCCCGGCACATCGGCACTCGGCACAGCAACAACAAACAATGGCGGAAACTCTTCTCTCATTGACCTTGCTCATTGTTCTCCACGACAACAAGATGCATGTCACGATGACAAGGGCTCCGAGCTCACTGCTCCTGACGGTGCCGGAGGCTCTGATGGCGGCCATGAGAATTTTGGACAACTTCGCACACATGTATGTATGTAAATTTCACAAAACACATATGTATGAAAACCAGCTGGACATATATGCGTGTTCAAGTTTTCAAAATCTCGATGTAGTATGTGTATAAACTGACCAAGTAGTGTGTATAAACTGATCGAGTTGTGTGTGTAAACTGATTGAGTAGTGTGTGTAAAAACTGATTGAGTAGTGTAAAAAAGTCGGGATGATTAAAACACCAACTTGAACAGCATACCAGCAGCATAAGTCTGCCTACGGCAATAGTGCTCGTCACATTTATTTTATTATGTATGCAACGCTGGTAACGAGTTTAAAACGAAGGAGCAAGTAGCAAGATTGGACCGTTAAGCAAAGGAGACCAAAAGAAGACGAATTGGCATGTAACACGAGAACGGAATTGTGAACGAAGAGACTCAATACTTTTTTCTCTTTGTCGGATTACATTCGCCCTCCAGTGAATGTCGAGCAGGCTCATGAACGGAGCGCCCAGTGCCCACCGACAACTTGAAGCACGTCCAAATACCGCCAAACACTGACCCGCCATGATCCCGCCATCACCCACCATGGACCTCCTTGTAACCCACCCAGAGCTCACCCCCGCAGTCCTCAAGCTACTCTCTGACTCCCTCGTCTCATCGCGTGAGAAAGTGAAGGATCTCGAGCGCGAGCTTGCGGAGCAGGTGAGCACCCCGGCATTTAAAGGGGCATATCTCCTGCTGCTTCCCCGTTAACCGTCGATGCAAGAAAAAAACCTCGGAGGCACACGCAGTCAACGAGACGTACTACGAGGAAGAATTCGACCGCCTCGCGGAGGCGCTCAAGGCCGCGAAAGCCCAGGTACGCGACGCAAACTTGCCCTTCCCTTTCGGTGAGCCTGAGCGCACACAGACCGTCGACCCCCGCGTCGCCCAACTCGAGCTTAAAATATTCGCCCTCCGCTCGGAAAACAACGAGGTGCTGCCTCACTATTCCTGATAGTAACATATGAATATTGACCCCTATAAAGCTGTCTGAGGACACAGACGCCGTTCAGATCACGCTGACCGCCCTGCAAATGAAGTACGAGGCGCAAGAGGTGGTGCGTTCGCTTTTAGTGACTCTTAGGCCCTCCGCTCTTGCGCTGATAGTGATGATTCGTGCAGGAGCTTGAAATGTATAGAACGAAGAGGAAGGCAAGCGTGGAACAGAACTCGGGGGCCGATGCGGGGCAGGCGAGGTCGGAGGGCGTGCAATCCGCAGTAGGGGGGCGTTGAGTGGTACTCTAGTAGTATATCACACACTTTGTATCGACCTTCGTACATTTCTGTTCACGGATCAACATTATCTTCATTAAATTCAAAGCTGCACAGAGTTGACTTCTTGCGTAAATGCGAGCGCTCACTGCGACTCGGACTGAGCACTCGAGACATTTTTGAGCGGTCTTACCGCCTTCTTCCGAATTTTCTGACGAGCAAACCAAGAGAACTTCGACGATCCCACGAAACTTGGACGAAACCGGAGAGAAGTCGGAGAGGCTCGGAACAATGCTCGGCACGAACTCGGCGAGCTCAATAAGGAAATCGCTCCTTCTTTTGTTTCCATGGCCGATGGCGACGACCACTCTGCGCCGCTCGACTTAAGCTCACTAGCTACCTCACTGCCAGAAGACGACTCCGCACGTGCAGATCCTCCAATATCGTCCGAGCTCCCGGCGCAGCTGCGGCGCAAAATGGCTTCGCAAATGTCTTCACAGGCTCAGGATGCATCGGACTCCAGGCAGGAGCTGGAGCTTGCGCGGCTGAAGGGCGGGATAAGGCAGCATGCGATAAATGCGCTGCGGAGGCAGGCTGTTATCGAGGCAGAGTATCTTGAGCAGGAGAATTCAAATGGTGCCCCCAAGTCCAGCTGAGCGCTCTGGACACTCGGGGAAGAGGCAGACGAGATCGAAACGTGAGTTGTGATTAACATGCACACCCGCTCTTTTAACACGGCCTTCTTTAGGACTACAACATCATTCTGCAGCGCGGGCACTAATCCCACCTCTTCGTCGTCTATGAAGTCCAAGCATCTGGCGATGATGTCGCTCCTGGGCGGAAGGGAACGTTCGGGCACCACGGGATTGTGACGCTTCTCCTCAAGCGGGGCGCGGACCTGGGTGCACGGACCACGACGGGCTTCGCCGCAAGCTGGTGGTGGGGACGGAGCGTGCACGTCGGAGTCCTCGTCGCGCGTAGGAAGCAGAAGATGTTACTGTGATTGCGATGCGCCCATACTGCATTATATGTAGTTCTATGTGCTTGGCTTTCAGCGCTCCTGTTTTTGGGAAGCGGCTGGGTCTTTCTATTTCTATGGCATGGTAGCTGTTCCCTAATCACCCAGTTTTCGCCTTCAACTGCTTCCAGAAGGTTAAGTGCAGCACCACCCCAACCCCAACCACCCCAATCTGAACCGCGATATAGTTCTTCATCCCCATCTGCACGCCTGCCTCAAATGTCAGCACTCGCCCAGGAACCACAAAGAAACAAGCGCGTACCCGCTCCGCCCAAAATCGCCCCGGTCACTCGGCCGCAATAATTGCTGTACTGAATCGCCAAGCTCGTGCGCCCGTTCCACGCGTTCGGCAGCTGTTTCGAGAGCAGGCTCAGCGTGCACGTGCTCGCGAGATTGAACCCCAGCGCTACGAGCACCCAGCACACGTAGAACGAGCCGAAGACGACGTTGTCCGTCACGAGGAGCACAAGGGCGAGCAGCAGGCCGGTGAGGCCGACGGCGGAGCCCGCGGCGAGTGTCGTGCGGTCCTGGAAGCGCGGGGAGTAGCGCACGCTCGCGAGGAGGAAGGGGAGCGTCGCGATGCCGCCGAGGGCGATGAAGTTGCCCGCGGCGTAGGGGCTGTAACGGAACGCGGCCGCGGTAAAGACGGGGATATTTGACTCCCAGCTGCCGAGGATGAAGAAGCAGGACATGGAGGTCCAGCACATGGAGACGATGACGCCCCATTGGCGCGCGGTGATTTGGCTGATGCCGTACTCTTCTGCCTGCACGTCGGCCGGGGAGGAGCCTGAGGCAGGAGCCGCGGATGTGGCACCAACCTCCACCGAAACAGAGCGCAGAGTTCGGTGGGGCTTCGGCACGTCCTGGAACAGATATGCGCTCGCGATGGCGAACGCGAGGCAGCACATAGAGGTGACCCAACCCGGGCTTTCATCATAATCGTATAAATATCGGAGCAGCGGCTAACACGATTCAGCGTACCTCGTATATCCATTGAACACCTTGTTCGAAAACCCGACCTTGTAGAGAACGCCGCCGATGAAGGGACCCACGCTGAATCCGAAGGCCTGCCCGAGCACGAGCCAGCTCGCCAACGTCGTCCGTCTGCGGATCCCGATTATGCGCGGATCTGCAAGTGGATGTTCGTTTAAAGGTCCGTACGCTAGCTAGAGTAAAGGGAGTAGTACCTGAGCAGTATCGCTTGGTGTACATGAAACCAGTGAACCCCAAACCAGAGACAATACGGCCGAGGAGGATAAGGTAGAGAAAGTTCGCCTGGTAGGCCATGGCGTGCAGGATGTTGCCGATGACCAGCGACACATACGCAATTTTAAGGGGGCGCGTGTAGCGTCCTGGATTGACACAGGTAAAAAGGCGACGAGGATGATTCGGGGATCTACACACCCTGGTCATATTTCGTCAAAGGGATGAGCAAGAGGCCGGAGAACACGGTGGGAATCCCGATCGTCAGCCCGGAGAATAATGCAGACCCCCCGAGATACTCCGCATACGCGCTAGCAGACGAGACCGTCACGAAGAACGAGAACTACCGCCACTCTGTCAATTAAATTGTATGCCATCTTGGGGCTGCGCGCACACCTGGAGCAAGGCGTTCGTCGCAATCATAATAGACAAGGATGCCCGGTCGGGGAGCCGCAGCTCTGGATCGTCTACCGGAGGAGGCGCGTCCTGAGCCCGCATTTCGAATTCCTCTGGTGCGGGACTTTGAGTCCTTGCTGATGGAATGGCCAGGGTGGATCCAGCGGGCGTTGGGGCGCTGGAATTCAGAATCCCCCATGATGGTCGTTTCCCTCCGGATTCGCGATGGGCGACAAAGTCCAAGACTGTGGAGAGCACCGGCGTAGACATCGCGTTTGGGATCAAATTTCAGTCTCGCTCCTTATAAGCCTCTACCGGCATCTCCCGACTGACTCATATCGGCTGATATTTTGTCCGCCGTGACGGCTATCTTATGGAAGACAACGATGTTGTCGCAGAGTCAACACCGCTGTTGGCCCAGAATGAGGATAACCTCGACCCGCTGGGTGTCCGATACCTCTTGATCCAGCATTTCTCGAGGTTACATTTTTCTTATCAGCTTATCTCCCCTTTCTGACGACTTTCCTCCAGTGCCTGGGGCGACAGAACGGCGGAATTCGCCCTATACCTCTATCTAATCGCGTATTTCAAGGACACCCTTCTGCCCTCGTCTATATTCGGCTTCGCTATGACATGTAGGCAGTGCACCGCGTTAAATTTTGCGCCAGACTGACAGACACCAGTAACCGGGATCTTGTTCTCCAGGTGGGCCGGATCCGTCGTCGACAAAATGCCGAAACTCGCGGTCGTGAGGTCGTCCATATTCCTCCAGAAGGCATCCGCCCTCGCTGCATACTGTTGTGTCGCGGGCCTGCGATCCGTCGACACCCGGTTCTCCTTCACCGCGCTGTGCATCTTCTCCGTGCTCGTGCTAGCCGGCTGTGTCCTCCAGCTCTCCAACACCTGCATATCAATTGCCGTCGAGCGAGACTGGACGGCCTGCATCTCCGCCGGATCGTCGCTCCGACTGGCAAAAATCAACACCTACCTCCGCCAGATCAATCTGCTCTGCAAATTGCTGGCGCCGCTTTTCGTGTCGTTTCTCACAGTCACGTATGACAGCAGGGACGATACTCCCTCCGTCTCGATTGCGGTCCTTGCGGGAATCTCCGCGCTGACGATGGCATTCGAGCTCTACTGGATACAAATCGTGTACGCCCGGTTTCCTCTCCTCGCTGCGGAACAGCAGCGCAAGGACACCGAAAGGCGCGCGCCCCAGTCCCCCACGTCCGCGTCCGCGCCCGTGCCGAATGTCCTCCAACGCACACTGCACCTCAACGACTGGGCGGAGTTCGTGCACCTCCCCGTCTTCCTCTCCTCCGTGTCCATCTCGCTCCTCTACCTCACAGTCCTCTCGTCAGTGCCCCTTAGACCGGATCCGCGCACCCACTCACTTGCCCCCGCAGCTTCGAGGGCACGATGCTCGGGTACCTCAAGACGCTCGACTTCCGCGACGACTTCCTCGCGGAGATGCGTGCGCTCTGCGTCGCCACCGGGCTCCTCGGCACGCTCATCACGGTCCCGCTCGAGCGTAGGCTCGGCTCCGCGCGCGCGGGGAGCTGGAGCATCTGGTGCGTCCTCCTCTCTCCATCTCAATCCCGGAGCTTAGACGCGCGCACACAGGTCGATGGTGGTGTGCCTCCTCCCCGTCATGGCGTCGTTCTACATTTTCGGTCCGCGCAATGGCCTCGGCGCTACATTGCTCTTTGGCGGTACGCCCACCCCTTCCTCCACGCTGGCGCTCGCTCACCGAGTATTTGCTTAATTACAGGCATGGCGCTCTCGCGCATCGGCCTCTGGTCGTTCGACCTCATCCAGACGAAGCAACTGCAGGACGCGCTCTCCTCGCACGCGCGGCGCAACACGCTCACCGCGCTGCAGTTCACTATGCAGAGTGGCGCGGATCTCCTCAAGTACGCTTATCCTCTTCCTCTCTTCTATTCTTACCCTCCTACCCATCTCGGTGCTGACCTCGCATTGCAGGTACGTCCTGACAATGATCCTCTCGCGCCCGTCGCAGTTCCGCTGGGCGGGCCTCGTGTCGTTCCTCAGCGTCTCCTCCGGCGCCGTGGTCTACTTGATGTACCTCAAGAGGGAAAGGGGGCATATCTTCCATCCGCCGCTGGAGTGGATCCGGAAAATATTGTAGGGGGTGGGAGGTCGCACATACATCTTAGACGATGCCAGCCCTCGTATGGGGAATGGCACATATTTACGTGCTTGAAGTGAAGTTACCTCGGACCAGATTTAACGCTATACTTATTCAGATGTAAATTCAGCTGAGGTTCGGGCCCTGGGTCAGGGCATCAACTATCTGGACACGACTCATTTACTCTTCTATCCGAGCTTTTGGATTGCAACGGGAGCGAAGACAGGTTGACTGAATGTCTGTGGTACTCAATATTAATACGGTATGCCAGAATGAAACCAGAGATTAGTCTAGCTGCCTGCTTCAACACAGGCGGGATATCCGGAATCCCATCTTCCGCAGCTATCACGTACTTGTATCCCGTCCCAGTGAACCTTGTATGGGAAATGGCGCATATTTACATGCTGGCGCGGATTGTGCCTTGGCCAGAATAGCCTGGCGACGTTAAGCCGGATATACATGGAATGTAGGGTAGACTGAGGCTGAGGGCATGAACGAATTGTCGTGCGCGCTGGCTTATTAAAGGCTGGCAGTTCACAGTGGAGTATCCAGATGGGCCCACGACTTATTTCTCCGAGAGAAATGTTGCAACGGTTGCAACGAGTTGAAGCCATAAGACTATCGGTGATGTATGGAAGTAGTGTAAAGCAGAGAATATTCTAGCTGGCTAATTCACACGGGCGAGACATCCGGAATCGCATCCTCCGCCTCCTTCAGCATTCCCTCGACCACCGCCAGGTATTCCTCCTCTGTACACAGCGCTTCTTTTGCCAACAAACGCAGATGATCCGAAATAGTCGCCAACGCAACATCCTTGCGCGCCCCATGCGCCATCAAGAGCGCCATGAGCTGCTTCTGGTTCTCGCGGAGCGGCAAGCCTTCCCACTTTAGCTGCTCTGACCCAGGCTTCCTTCTCGGTCGCCAGCGGGGGCTGCTTGGCGCCCTCAAGTCCATGGCGATGTACAGCAGGTTCGCCTCGTGCGGCGGCGGCGGCCCCCCATCCAGGAGTACGTATAGCGGCACAGTCACAGACGCATCGGCGCCCTTGGCCAGCAGCAGCTTCACGACGTCGAGCCTGCCCCAGTGCACGGCGAATCCCAGCGCGCCGCCGAAATGGCCGTGAGACTCGATATTGGCGCCCCGCTCCAGGAGAAGAGTTATCATCTCGATGTGCCCCATCGTGCACGCGAGATGCAGAGCGCTCTCGCTGCAGGCATCGGTCCCGAAGGTCGAGTCAATCGGGGCGCCGTGATCCAGGAGGACTCTCATCATTGCGAGGTCCTTGTTTTCTGCCGCGAGGTGGAGCGCCTGGTATTCTTGCTGGTCCCAGTCTGCCGCGGGATCCGCACCTGCCTCGAGCAGCATGGTTACGATCTCGAGCTGCCCGGCGCTCGCTGCGACATGGAGCGGGGCCTTGTTAAAGAATCTGGGCACGTTGGGGGGGATGGAGTGCGGTGGGGAGAGTAGCTTGGCTACGATGTGTGGCTTCGCTGCTGCCGCCCATAGTAGCAGTTGACGACCAAGCTGTGGGGTGATGCGGGATTCGAGCTCGGGCTGGAGGATGTCCCGCATACGACGACAGGTAAGAACTAGGGCGTGAAGTGATGCCGTCGAAAGCCACGGCGGAAGGAGTCCAATGAGCTCGGGGGGAAGTTCGTCAAAGTAGTTCATCGACATGGAAGGAGAGCAGGAATAGGCGCCGGCAGGCTGAGCTGTTGCATTGGTCAGCAAGCCGACCGGCCACAGGCTTCTGCATCAATTCTCCATGCAGTTGTCCTCATCGCAACCTCACATGGCATCGTGGCTTTTGTTAACACTTTAGTATCGATCCCGGCCTAGTACCTTTGTCTGGACTCGACCGACCATTGACGAGGTGTAAATTTCCCTACGTAAGTTGTGAAGCTCACCAGGAATGCACCTTCGGCGAGAAAAATGATATTGAAACTGCCTGAAGGAAGCCTCCCCGTCCAGATTCGAGAAAATAAGTACACACGTTGGAGCGTCCATGATATCAGATTCCCAGAAACGCGCTATGTCACAGGCAGTGGACGTGACTGATGGTGTTTTTGTCACAGCTTTTTCTCTCTCCCATTGAGACGATGTCAGCCTTTACCGACGCCAGCGATCCTTTCTCTCCAACCTCAGACGAAGTAAACCCTCCGGATGTTATCGTTCGCTCCTCTGATGTGGTCGACTTCCACGCGCACAAGGCTATCCTCTCGTTTGGATCCGTCGTTTTCAAAGATATGTTCTCCTTCCCCGAGCCCACAGGGGAGGACGCGAACGCTACCAGAGACGGAAAAATCATCATTTCCCTTCCTGAAGACAGCCAAACCGTCGAAAAACTCCTGCTTCTGTGTTACCCACGCTTCACCAGCAGCTACCTCTTCCGCCACCTCGGCGGCATCGACACCGCATACGAGGCATCCGGAAAATATCAAATTCCGGGTGCCCAGAACCTTCTCGAACAGGTGCTGGAGGATCCCAGATACCTGGAGGAGCAGCCACATCGTGTGTTCGCCATCGCATGCCATCGCGGATTGGAGAAGCTGGCCAAGGCCGCCGCGATGGAGACTCTCAACATGGTCCCCACTTCTCGGTGCCCCAATTCAAGTCCATCTCTGGGCACCAGCTTTGGCAGCCCCAGGATTTTCACTCCCGGTGTTCGCAAGCTGTCGGCCAGCTTTTGGGGCGATCCCTTCTCCCGAGAGACGATGCCGGCATCGATGAGGACGAACTACCGCCTACCCCCGTGTGGCTAGACTGCAGTGGCCACAGCGCCGATTGCGGCCCTTTCGTAGAGGAGGAAATGTACGTGTATCCAACAAAGTGGTTCAGAGACCATATCGGGAGGGTTGCGGCGGCGTCGACTCGTTGCCCCGACGCCAAGTCTGTCGGAGAAGTCATGAGCAACACCCTAGGCCCGACTTTAACGGCGATCTCAAATTGTCCCAAATGTGTGCGCCTTGGACCACAAAAACTGAAGCATGAGGGCGTGGGCTTGACGTACAGGGCCACTCGGGTGTACGAGCTGGTATGACCCCGCTGCTCCCACGGTCTATGTTCTTTGTCGGAAAAACTGTCAAAATTTGGCACCTTATTTGGCCTGATCATCGCCTTATAATGACATTATCATGTGAAAGTCGTGTTTTAAGCGCTTTTAAGGCTATTATAAGGGCAAATCAGACGACTTTCAGCTCATAAGCTAAATTTGGTTTTTCCGACATTATTTCTTTTTGTGGTGGCTGCAGATTCTGGCTGAGTTTTCGTTCGTGGGGCGAGTGATGCGTCGCATCGCGATGTTCCCAATTTTGATGCCGAGCGTTCCTCGCTTTCTTCTTGCACCGGAACCAATGAACTCAGACATACACGCAGGTCAATTATTTCGTTACATGTACGATGTCAGTCATTTATTGATAGCAACTACACGATGGTTAGCGCAAGCTTCAAGAGGCTTGCATGTCATCGTCGCCATGTTCGTAGTTATCCACAACCCTCCGACTGGTACGTGTGCATGACGCCTGAGATAGGTGTAGTCATTGCGCCCTCTGTCTTGATTTGAATCTCAGAGCTCAGCGCTCATCCACGCCTGTTTCTCTGAAGCAGATGACATGTCTAGGAGGTAGGCGACAGTTTCAGGTTACCGAAACCCCGCCCAGAGCTCTGCAGAAGGACAGTACCTGCAAGGCAGGATCAAGACAAGAATTCCTGAGCGCGTGTGTAGGTCATGTGGTCGCGACTTTCCTTTTTAAGCCGAAATCGTCCCGATTGAGCAGAATCGAGCGCTCCACTCCACTCCACTCCAAGGCCTCAATTCGGGGTCGCAGTAGATGAAATTGCACAAACAACATTTTGAGGAACTACAGAACGTTCTTAAATAACCAAGGTCCCCCCATTAACCATAAGTACATAGTGGAAAAATAAGTGAGCTGAGGGAGTAAGCAAACGAGGCAATGCCGGAAGGGATACAGCTAGGAGCCGACAAAAGGAAGCCCACATAGCCGTCCCCCGCCTTGGCAAGAGTCCGCATCGGCCTACTGGGGCGCAACAGGCCCGAGGTAGACGAAGACGTCGTCGATGAAGGACCACGCGGGCGCCCCGCCGCCGACGAAGGACAGCTTGTCGGAGCCGGTACCAACGACACCCGCCTGCACGAAGGTCCAGTCCGTGAAGCCCTTCACCGAGCCCACGCTCTTCCCGTTCCAGAGGATGGTCAGGTTCGCGGGCCCCTCGAGGCTCTCGCCGGCGAAGGCGTTGTTGACGAACAGCTGCACGACGTAGGCCTTCCCGGCGACGGTGGCGAGGGACGCGGCGGGCGCGAGCGTTCCCACGAAGCTGTCGTCGCCGAACGCCGCACCGAGGAGCCCGACGCCGTGGCCGGTGTGCGCGTAGGGCTGGAAGAAGAAGGTCGTCGCGTCGAGGTCGCCGCCGACGGGGCTGGTGCCGATCCAGTTGGCGTAGGAGGCGGTGAAGCAGAAGTCGTCGCACGCGGTGTAGCCTTCGAAGCCGCCGTCGAGGAGGAGGGTCTTGCGGCGGTAGCCACGGGAGAGGGTGACGACGAGGTCGCCTTGGCCGAAGTTGACGGCGGTGGATTCGTCAGCGACGAGGTAGTACTGGAGCGGGCGGTGTTAGCGAGGGGCGCGCAAGGGGAAGGCAAGAAGGGGGCGTCTCACCATGGAGCAAGTGTAAGTGGTGGGCACACCGCTCACGACCGCGCGCCAGATATTGAAGTAGGCACATCCTCCACCGTTGCGGTCAGCGCCACGGGTGTTGCAGAGCTGAGCGCAGGCGTCGACGTCGTACTTGTCGATGAAGGCGAAGCCCATGTACTGGAAGGCATGTTAGCACGGAGACCGGAGAGGGTACATTAGATGGACAGAAGGAACAGGGAACGAATGATGGGGTGGATCGCGATCGCGGCGCATGTGAAGGGTGAAGGGTGGTACGAAAGGAAGTCGAGAAAGAAGGTGAAGACATGGAGTACGAAGACACGAAGCGCGAAGGGCGAAAGAGCGGCCAGGATGGTATGAAAAGAAGTCGAGAAAGAAGGTGAAGACACGGAGCACGAAGACACGAAGCGCGAAGGGCGAAAGAGCGGCCCTTCGAAGGAGAAGAGAAGAGGTGCGAAAAAAGAAGACGAGACTCACTCCGGGAGCGTTGTTAGCACCACCAGTAGGCCCAAAGACGAGCTCGTAACCCTCGGGAGTGTCGGGGTCAACGAGACTGTCGAGCGCCCACCCGCTGCTCTCAGTGATGTACGTCAGGGGCACGGGCTCGTAGCCGACCTGCGAAAATAATGAGACGCGCTCGAGGAAATAAGGTGTTGTGGACACGGACCTGAGGGTAAGAGGCCTGTCCGCCACGGTTGGTCTTCTCGGCGGCGGTGTGGATGTCCCCGTACAACGCGCACTTGAGATTGGACTTCTCGGAGAAGACAAAGTCGAGGAGCTCGTTGTTAAACTCGTAGTACAGGTTGGCGAAGACTAGACGGGAGGGTCAGCGACATGGGTGGAAAGTAAGGAGGAGGGTTAGACGTACCACAGCCGGTGGTGCGCGCGCAGAAGTCCGTGCAATCCTTGACGTTGTAGGTCGCGTTGTTCACAACGGTGTACGTGAGGTATGCCGTGCCTTCGATCGACCCGTCGTGCTGGCCCGCCGGGAGGGGGGCGAAGACTTGCTCAAACCCCGACTGGCGCTTTCCGAGCCGTCCAAGATCGCGGCGCGCACTGGGTGCGGCGGAAAGATCGGGGATGGAGGCGTTAGTGAGCGTGCCATCGAGGGCAGTGACGGCGGTGGGCGGGACATCGGCGTTAGGAGCCGCGTCGACGGGCGCACCACTCTTCTGGTTGACCTGACCGGCGGTGTCCGCGATGGCAGCGGTGTCAGTCGTGGGCGCGACGATGTCAGCCGTGGGGGCGTTTGGAACACCTTGGTGGCCCGGGGGGACAACTGCGGTGGCCGCTGTGGATGACAGTCAATGAAATGGTAAAGTGTACGGAGACCGGGGGTGCTAACGCACAGAGGAAGAGAGCAGCAAGCGCGAAGAAACGCGTTGGGGAAGGCATTAGAGGTAGGAGGCCGGTAGGGAAAATGAAGGTGGATGTCGATACTGCTGAACTTGGCGGCTTATAAGGACGCGGGGGGCCAACACATATGCGTCCGGAACAAGGGGTATTGATTTACGACTTGATGGAACCAACGGCGTAAAGAAAGTTGTTCGTGCCTGCGGCTTTAGTATTAACCTTGCACTTTTTGACTACGCCGATGCCACTTGTCCGAGCCCCGATGCTGATGGCCAGACATTCGGACCCCCAGCCCCGGTCGATGGTCGAGTATGGCGGCAGATGGCGGCCCCTTGACGGCTGCTGATAGCTGCAGATTCACCGAAGCCCCGTAGAGACTCCAAAGAAGCAAGGTAAGCGGCTCAATCAAAGACCAGTCGAGAACGGAAGCATTCCCTGCCAAATAAGCCCGACATCACAGCTCAAAAGCTTGGAATCCACACAACGACCCTGAGTCTTTGACGGCGCAAATCGAAGCGTTGGACGGAGATTGAGACGCTTGCGACTCCCCATTCAATGGGCCCGGGAATTTCTGGATGGATGGCTGACTGGGCCAATGTACACGATCCAAAAAGTGATTGTGGGAGGGGGAAAACATTTGTACTTGTTTGTTTCTCAAATGATCTGTCAGCAACGCTTACCCTCCCTTACCTCTAACCGTTGTGGCACGTTTCTGCTACAAACCTCTGCTGTCGCCCGCTGCCAATCCAGGGCCCTACACCTGCCTCACCACGCCAATGTTGTCTTCCCCTCTCATCAGTACATATGATTCTCGTCAAATTTTCATGATGCACTGCCCGTCGGCGTTGACGCGGCGTTTCAGTTCGTACACGCGTCCGGATCATTCTTCTCTCGGTTGGACAATTGAATCCATTCTCTGTGCATGCTGGGCCTCATAGCGGCGCCTCCTGGTCAATTCCTGGGTCCTAATTGGCATCTCCAATTGTGGGACCACGTCAGTATAATTACCTCCCCCTTTTCCTCCTAGACCCGGATCGAATTTATTTGGCCGACTTACATGTGGCCATCCCGACATCGGGTGCGATGTCCACGTCCTGCTAGGAATGTATTCTGCCCCTGACCTAGACACGGCAGAAAATAGCTGGATGTGCGTTCATTCCTTGCCACTCTTCGGCCAGATTCAAGGTACATGCAAGCGGTTTATTGATGACTTCTATGTTTTTTTTTTACTTTCTGCGTACCCCACGGGAAAATGCATCCCATACGAAGATCCACGTACGTATATGTCTACTCCGTCCAATCAACACCAACCCCAAATTATCGTATTATTTACCGTTACGTGTGGCCGTCGAAATTCAAGCTTTAACCAATTGTGTCTGTAAGCTGTTTGGTCATTTATCCTTCGACCTGGGTTCTGACAGTGCGTCTTTCAGACCGGGAAGTCGTACCATCGACGTGAGCCGAACAGGTGTAGGCCCTTGGCATTCTTCGATGCAAGAAGCGCGCATGAAATTTGCAGGCTTCCCCGCACGGAATCACAGCTCGCGATTTGGTATCCCATTCCCCATGCAAATTCAACAGGGGCTCCTTCTCTCAAAATATCTCCGCCCCACGTCATGCCATGCAGGCCGATCCGAGATCGCTATCCATTTACAGCACAAATTGTTCTATATTGGTCGCAATGGGGTTGTATGAAGGAACGGTCATGCCGTCGATCTCGAGAGTTATGTGATCTTCTCCCTCGGCGCGTCCAATCCCCGACACTTGGATCCTCGCCTTCACTATCCAAACAGGACGAATGATTGTTCATCCCAGCGGATTGAACCTCCCTGCGGAATTTGAAATTGCAGCAACATCGAAAGGTCAGGGCGCCATTGGACCCGCGTGAAAACAATGGGCTCACGATATGAATCAGGCACTCCATCACACCGCCTTAATCAACCCGGCCCACTATTCCAGACAGCAGTCCCTCATTCTCATTCCGCACGCCCCTGGGACCGCATTGTGGCCAAACTCTCCGTTGGTACCGCTGCTGACATACGATCCAGTACCTGGTTCTGAGCTCGACACCCAGGATTTTTTTTTAGCTGCGGAGGCAGAGAATGTACCTGTCAGTCCCGACTGCGATATCCGACGCCCTCATTGTTTTCATTCCCGCCTGCGTTTCATCCTCGCTGTCAAAAGGTAAACCGAAAGAAAAGTAAATTCGCCCGAGACTTAGATTAAGTGACCCGAACCGGTGACCGACTTCTATTCCTGCAGTGCGCGGCCACTTCTCGGTACAGATTTGCGGGCGGAAGGCGGGAGCGGGATCTACGCGTGGTTTTCGGTCTACCCTGCAGGTACTGAGTTTTTTCGTTGGGCGTGATGATTGTTCGTTGACGTGCACACGCCGGCGGATCAGGAGTGAAACGCCACATTCAACCGTGGGCGCGCTGTTAGGGAGGAGTTTATCGTCGCTGAGGGAATATGGCAAACGCACAGCTCAGCAAGCATATCGGTAATCTTGGCGCGGCGATATGAACGCGGGGTTCCTTTCAAGCACATGGTCCTCGGGGCTCAACCGGCTTTGGCCTCACTGACTGGCCACAATTAGTGCTACACGCGCCACTAACGCCCAGTGCACGCGTGCGTGCGCATCGGTATCGCGCTACGGGCGCGTCACATCGAAGCAAGATGCTCTCGGAGATGAAGCAAGCACTGTGCACCGCTGCCGCTGTTCGGCTCGCGGCGACCCTGGACCGGTACCTTGCCGGTGACTTAAGCTAGGGTGTGCTAACCTCTATGAGTCGCGCTCGTCTGAAGCAGAATAGCAGGGGAGACTCGGGTTTGGGCGATTGCGCCCGCCGCCACGCACCTCGGACGCGCTCGCCCAAGAGACTCGGAACCTCAGGGGAAGCTCAAGTTCAACCACTAGCTTCCACTTGGCCACTCCACTGCTCTCACGAGCGCTAGAAGCCCCAGGTGGAAAAAAATTATATTGACCACATAATGCGTTGATGATTAATTTTGGAGGCAGGCCGCAAGCGCTAGAAGCTCTATTTCGAAGTAGGAGCTGCTCATGTGCGAACATCTGTGCTCCGCTCCTTCCGCCCTTTCGCCGGGTATTTCGGTAGTCGGAGCACGGGTGCCTTATCTCCCCTCCCGCTTCTGGAAGCGCTTTCTCCTGTCGTCGACGAAGATGGTTCACTGACATTATTCCGGAAGAACATACACCCAGAAATCAAGATGCGCTGTACCGCCAACCCTCCTGGCGCGGAGACAGTTGGCGCATTATTTTCGACGGAGGCTGCACTGCCCATCGCGAGCGTAATCGTTAAACTAAGCGCTAGAAGGCGCAGACGCACTAGAACTACGGGTGTGCTTTTGCCCAACCGATGCCCAAGAGCATGGTCATAGGCCCACTTCTCCATGCGCACAGCGGTTTCAAGTCTGGGTCCAAACTGCAGCGTTTTACATGTGTTAGCCCCAGTGCGAAGCAGAGGAGACACGAATGCACGCGGTAACGCGCGCCCTATCGGTAGGCGGCGTCCGAAAAAGCCACTGGGCCCAAGAGCATGGTAATAGGTCCCACTTCTCCACTCACACAGCGTTCCCAGCGTGTTAGATGCATTAGCTCCAGCGCGAACCAGAACAGAAACATCTGTACATGTGTTCCAAGTGTTAACGCGCGCCCTATCTCTGGGTGGCGTCCGGAGAACTCACTGGAGCTCTTTCTCTGGCCATATGAGACCTCCCCGCTTGAATTCTGTTACAGACGCAACGTCTTCCAGTGTAACCTCGGTCCTTGGGACGTCTCATGAGCACGCCGCCCGAAAACCGGATAACCGATATACCAATTGCAATGCACAGGTGGAGGAATTTTGGGAGCCGTGTCCCCTTGAATGCCTCAGGGGTTATACCCTTGAGACTGCCTTGGGCAGGTAAGAAGCGCATATCAAGAAATTGAACGATGCTAACCCCATATAGACGAGGCATAGCTTTTGAGAGCATAGGTTTGGGAAGCCATAGTGATTTAAATCAGTTGCTAGAGGCCCCCGCTGTGCCCAAGCTGCCATGGATATGTCGGTAGATTACTCGTATAATCCCTGGCGTCGTCTCTGTCTCGTCTGCGTTGTATAACGGTCTAATCCTGGATTCAAGGCTCAATTATACTCGTGCGGTGTGGAGGCATCGAGTGGACCTATCGGGGTTAGGAATGCGGGCCGCTCGTTATGGACTATCCTCGATGAATTTGAATTTTGCGCCACGATAAATGACTGCAACTACATAGACTGATCATGATGGTCGTCTCCAAACTTGAACGAAACTCACGCGGCGCTCCAGGTTCCGTGTCAGATTGGGGAGACCGCTACTTATTTGACCGTGGGTGTCCCTGTACTCCATTCGCTCGTGTACTCAAGCCATATTCAGAAGCACCTGAACTGCCTGGACGTGGGACTACGCACGCAAGCCTAACCAAAACCTGTCACGTGGCTTATGGGGCAAAGGCGAGTTATATGTAGTATGTTGGTTTCGTCCGTCAAATTGAGTGTGCTTATGGAGCTGCATTGCCAAGTTGGCACGCAGGCCTTCTTGTATTTCCGCCCCTATGATCCTCGATGTCTCGAATTCGTATCAATCGATTTCATACTTCCGCACATTGCGCACATTCCATCGCCGCAGTGTGCCCGAAGGCGAATTCCATTTTCGGTTTCTACCACCGATATGATTGATTCGGGATCTCAGATCCACGCTAGATCCACGCGGGATACTCAACGTCGAGAACATCAAGGCAGTGGAAGCATCCGATGTTCAGTGATCACCGTTGACTCGCCCCTACTCGCATGACGCCGCCTGGGGTTTATTCATCTACAGGTCTACCTGCGACAGTTGCGTATTTCGCGAAAGCCGTCTTATGAACTGCCTTCGATGGGTGGTCGTCTGAGTTATTGACTAAATGCCGTGGCCACCTCACAAACCGGCCGGATGAGTCATTCGATTTCACCACCCGCTGGAGTGATGGCCGCTAATTTTCAGCCTGTAGCCGTCTACACACTCTCCTCGGATCAGCCGTCGGGTTTCGCTACTCCGCAGGTGCCCCGCATAGATTTCCGTACACCATCAGCGTGGATCAGGAACATCACTCGTCCCATCGCGAAATTGATCACCCTCAGTGGCGCATAAATGCTCCAACCCAATGAATGACCCAGCCCTAACCAACCTTCATACTGTAATGAGTTTAAACAGACAGGCGGACCAAGAAGAAAGGACAGTAAGTATTATTGGTAAGCTACCGTTGTTGAGGCATTGCCATCTGGCGCCTGGGAGACCACTGAACACAGTTCGGCGGGCTTGCGCTAATCCTGGTAGCCTGGTTGATCCCCGCTCGCTTACAAACGATTTCCGCAAATGGATCCGCATATCGCGTGCACTGCATGTACCGCATCAGTGTTGGGGCGATTACGCTGCAAAAGTTACTATTTTGACCATGATACTCCGAAACCTCCGGGATTCATCTCCCCCGGCGCCTCTGCGTCATTGGCGCGCGCTGTTATGACCAGACGAAAGTCAATTAAGTCACGACCAACTCTCAAGTTGCTAGTCCGCCGAAAAAGCACGAGAATGTAACCGGGGATATAGACTCGGGCTCCTGAAAACGTGAGGTTTCTTCTCAACTCGACGTTTGTATTCAACTTCGGATTCCGATTCCCCATTGTAGGTTCATCCAGAGACTACTTAAGTCAGTTCTCCTGAACGAGAAGCATTACCACACACTCAGACGACAAGCACAATGTTTAACCCATACTCGCAGGGCTGGCAAAATACAGGGGGCGCGGCTTCCTCCAACGGACGGCCGTCCATCTTCGGCGCTCTTCCATTTACCTCCCCAGACACTTTACCGACATTCTTTTCGTTTCGGTTCACTTCATTCAACCCCACCATCCTGAATTGCACCATTATTGGCCCGCAATCAAGGCCATATTTTCGAATCGTGACGGACGCCCCGATACCAGGTGTATCTACCTTTCAGAATTCGAACGGGCAAAATGTTGCCCTGGTTCAATGGCATCGGCATCCTGAGGTCGAAATACGGAATATCGTTTCACGGCAGCGGACTTCAGAGATGCTATCTCTATCGCCCGATCAGAGGTCAGTGTTAGTTGTTCTCTCGTGGCATTTATCTGAGATTTGTGCGGCTCTACAGCTCCCGAACGATGACAGTCAATGGATCAACATTCACCTTGACCCCGCGAGACAATTTTATTTGGGTGAGATTCTAAATGCGAAAGAGGAAGCATGGTGTTCTAATAACCAATGTAGCTGTACTCCACCGCCTCACAACCGGAAATCCTGGGTCGGATATCACGAGGGCAAGGCACAGTGACTCTGGAGCTCACTGGCGAGGCAATTCATCTCGGACTTCTGGAGTCCGCAGTTGTGGCGACCTTTCTTCTGCAATGCGGTAGAAACATAGATTGAACGCAGAAACATAGATTGAACATAGAAACATAGATTGAACGTAGAAACATAGATTGAACAACGGGATGTACTAGAATTCGGTTTCGACGTTCATTTAATAGCACTTGATCTCAGCACTCCTTGTGGGAATCCTCGCTTTCTAAATTATGGGGACCTTCGTTACTGGGCTGAGGTCATTTATTTGAGTGGGCGGTGCACCTAAAACTCTCGTATTCCAGTGCCGTTTTAGTCACTATCCCCTTTAGAACGCGACGTGACGCGTGTGATAGCCTCTGAGTCCAACTCCACGTGACCGTTCAGAATGTATTGCGGAATGCCCATGAGTCATTCGCAACAGGATTCACAGGAAACCGAGCGAGCTCGATCCCACCCGGATTTTAGGTATCCCTAACGAACCCCAGTGTTGGTCTTCGGGTAATGCTCAATTACTTTTAGACCACCCAGGAACTAGAATACGATGATGAGTCACGAGATATTTCTTGCACTTTACTACTCAACCCTCGTCCAGTTGGGCTCACCCTGGACGCTGAATTTTGAGGGATCCCTACCAGCCTTGAAACTAGTGCTTCTATATGTCAATGCAAAAGGGCTTCAATTGTCGTTTGCCACTGCTGCATCGGTACATGTTGTAGCGGTAGACTCCTCGAACCGGATATCTCAATAAAAAATCCTTAGGTTCGGTGGATTTATACCACATTGGAATACCTGCTTGGTCTTAAGCTTGTCTGTGGGTTTTGATGAGCAGGTTTTCTCGCGTAACTGTTCCGATCCGGCACCATCGTTTGACTCCCGTGTTCCAATCAAGTCTGAATCTTCAGGCTGAACAGCACTCCTGAGGCAGCTCTCGGAGCACGCAGACGGATGATTTCTGGCTCGCTGGTGTCTTTCGTTGAACCATCCTCATACTGTGCTCTTTCGGCTCTGCCTACCTGGTCAGACAGGGTACCTGGTAGACTCGTAACCTAGTCTGCCTACGATCGGCAAAAACATTAGGCGAGCTTTTTGCCGTAGGCAGACCACTTCGACAGTTTCCCCTCAGATCAAATTGCCAAATCCGGAAACAATCCTCGGCAGCTTCGGCACCACATACGATGTAAGGGAAATACAGCTCTTTCTCGGGCAACAAAACTTCAGAGGAAATTCAGAGAAAGTCAAGAGTGGGTACAACTCGGGCCAAACAATCCACGCGCGCGAAGAGTTTGAAATTTTTTGATGGCTTCCATTCTGTCAAGTCTGGTGTCTAGAATGGTGGAAGAAATAGGGCATGAATGAAGCTCAAATCTCAGAATTCCCTTGAGCCTCTCAAAACTGTAGGAATGTCAAATGTGTTTACCACCAAAATAGCTTTGATGCTGTGAAAGGTTCATCTCCAACTTGAGTCACATATTTTGACACATCACACGCGTTGTTATATATTTTTGCAAGTAATTTTTCTGTATCCACTTAAAAACCCACTACCGAGATTATGAATTCATAAGGCCCTCCGCACCCCTGGTACCTCTTAGAGACTTAGCCATACATTATGACTGGGAGCCTGCATCTTATATCTGGAATGGCATTATTCATTAAGTAGTCAATGTACGGAATCATTATCCATGGGAACGCGCTCCGCGCACTCCCAAAAGTGAGAGATCACATATGCATACTTAGCCCAGTGTTGTTGAATTGAATTTTGGGCTTGTTGGGCCGTCCCGAGTTACCGCGATGGAACAAGTTGTTTGTACGGCACCAGAGCGGTCTCGGGACTTACAGCATGATCGAGGAAAACATTAGCGCTTTCTGAGGTGCCGGAAAAGGAAATGGTCTAGACCGCGGTCTCGGGATTGAGAAAAACATTAGTGGTTTCTGAGGCGCCGGAAAAGGAAGTGGCCTAGACCTGGTCTCGGGACTTACCGCACGATCGAGAAAAACATTAGCGCTTTCTGAGGCGCCGGAAAGGGAAGGGCCTAGACTACGGTCTCGGATCACAGGATCACAGGATCCCAGAAAACGTGATATCTGACTGCGGGAATTTTTGGACGTACCTAAATCGGTACCAGGAACCTCGTAACCGCGGCTGACCCTGGCTGACCAACGGCTGACCAACGGCTGACCACGTATGTATTTCCCTTACATCGTGTTTGATGCGGTGCCGAAGCTGCCGAGGATTCTTTCCGGATTTGGCAGTTTGATCTGAGCGAAGTAGTCTGCTTTCGCAAAGAGCTCGCCTAATTTTTTTGCCGATCGTAGGCAGACTAAGCTACGTGTCTACCAGGTACCCCGTCTGGCCAGGCAGGCAGTATTAATGTTACCATTACAGCGGATCTCAAAACTAATGAGATCGATGAGTTTTTTTTTTTGCTCGTTCCCAAAAGGGAAATTCCAGCGAAACAAGACTGTACCTCCCTCCACAAATACCTGGGACCAGATTTAAGGGTACAGAAATCTTTTGAGACCTCCATGAGCCAGATCATCCTGCAGAATGGGCAGAAACCAGGGGGGGACACTGATTTCGAGAAACAACCGGCAGTCACGTGCGACATTGATCGCGCGGATTCCCGGAATTTGTTCCGCAACCCTAGCGTACACTCTTCCCTGTGTCCTTTTGGGCACATGGCAACCTATTGGCAGGCGAGGCACTCGTTCCCATTCAATTATTGAATGGATTCAGTATGGTTGACCAAACCTTCCTTTTAGGAACGCAGAAAGAAAAAATCTGGCCGTCTCTGGCCGTCTCATTAGTTTCGAGATCCACCGTAAGCGCTTAAGCTGCGCGAATCCTGCCGACCCGCGGATCCATCACTGGCAAGCAGCGGATTCAGAACTTGTTCAGAGCCGCGATCAAGTGACAATGGAGCCACGCCCGTCGAGAATCTCAGGAACGCCGAATTTTTTGTCGGCATTGAAGTCGCCTCGTGTTCTGGACATGACCAGTTCGGCAACTTTCGGGACACGCAGTTGCTGGCGGATCATTTCGGGTTTGTTACCACCGCCACCATTCGTCCTTTACAGTGTACATATCCCACTGCCACTGAACGTGCAGCACCCTGTCTCACTCTATATCTTCGGCAAAGACCCGCTCGTCCTTCCTCTTTACTCCTGACCCGGGGCGCCGCTCACAAGGGGATTGATTGATTAATTTGGACCCACGACGTGCTACACGCTGAGGCTGGACCCATGGTCGTGATACACACAGGTGCCAGCTGGCTCGCTCTTGCCTAGTTGAGATCTTCATGGAGCTCACACAGACCTCATGTTTCTGATCTTACAGATTGGCGGCATAAGCGAGCGGAAGCAAATTTTTCAAGAGTAACGTCATGGCGTCAGTTGGGGCCGCCGCCTGCTCAACCCAACCACTGATTTACCGATGTGCGCTTTCCTCGTTTCGTTCTTTCGAACGATATCGGTTGCCCTGCGTTACGGTCCTTGCGGCGTTCCGCATCAAGTGCGTGGAAGGCGTTGATTGGGACGCACATGCGCCTGCGCCTCGATGGATCAGTGCACCCGCCCTCGAAGTCTCCAGCCTCCATAGCGCCTTGCCACTTCACCTCCTCCGCTGTCGTGGCGCAAACGATGCGTTATCGATTTTCGCCCATTCCTAGATCTGCAAGCTCAGGGACGATGGACAGAACCTGCGCGGATCGATCAGAAGATGTCCTGAGAATACCCGTTGTATCGACAAACGCTTTCTCAAAGTGCGCGAACGGTCCATATGGAGGAACTTGTTCCTTTCGGATGAACCACGCCCGAAAGCCCACACGGTCAAGTTACGGCATGCAAACAGACAGTCTTAAGACGAAGGATCTGTCTTTTCCCTGGTATCCGCTCATCTTTGCGTAATGGCGGTCCTCGACTCTGTTTCGCCCCTCGTAACTGTGACCTGCGCCCTGGGTTTCGTAGCAATCGCTACTTCCTCGCTCAAGAAATGGATGCAGAAGAAGAAGCCATACGCCTTCATACCGGGGCCCCAGCCGAGCACTGCAATCGGTAGGCTTTCGAATCGTTGCGGGATAGTATTCAAATCTGACCTCCCCCTCTTTGTAGGATACCTTCTCGATCTCCATAGTCCGGATGCTCTCGGCTGGCACTTCAACATGCCTGAAGAGTTCGGGCATGTTGCACGGCTGAAGGGCGGAATCATTGGGGTGCGTCTCTGGTCTAGATCGTTTCATATTCCGGCTCATGTCGTGGTTTTAGGCCGATGCACTCTACATCACCGACCCAGCGGCGTTGAACTCGATTCTCGTCAGGCAGCAGGCGTGGTTCCCCGAGTCCACGGAGTTCGCCGGGTACGTTGTTCATACGGTCATACCGCATTCCAGTGTTCAACGCCGATGGCAGACTATTCGGTGTCATTCATTGTGGTGACGGTGTCGCGTCGGTCCAAGGCCCGTTATCCTTTCCACGCATATCAGATCCGCCTGACGGAAAAATTTAGGTCGCGAACACAAGAAGCAGCGCAAGCATATGGACGTCCTGTTCACGGCCAGTCGCGTATCCAAATTGATGCCGATGTTCTACCAAGTTACTCACCAGGTACGAATATTGTTGCCATCCATACGATTTCAACTGATGGAACGTTGGTCAGCTTCAATCGAAGCTGACCGCTGCTCTTTCGGGGAAACCGCCCGGTCAGGTTGTGGATATGCTCGACTACCTAACGCGTGCTGCCCTCGAAATCATTGGGACTGCCGGTATCGGACATACGTTCAATTCCTTCGACGACAAGAGCGAGGCGTTTGACGAATTTCACGGGGCGATCACAAGCGTACTGTCAGTACATGTTTTTTGCCTCGATACTTGTGCACTTGTTCTAATAAATCCTTCGTGCAGCCCGCTCGCGAGCCGTCTATTCCTGGTGCTGCCGTTCCTCGAGTCGTGGAGGAAGATGCGACCAGTTTGGCTGCGTCGGACTCTAGCATCCATCGCAACGTTCCCCTGGCCGGCAGCTGGCAAAGTCAGTGATATTCAGATATCTAGAGCCGGATATTTACATCCTAATCATCTCCCTCCAGTTCAGGGCTGCTGTGGACGCGATGCACCCTGTGTATGTTATGCTCTATGACTCCCGCAAACAGGCATTGGAAGAAGGCGGTTCGGCTGCTTTGGCTGAGACCGCAGCTGGTGGTAAAGATCTTATCACGTCTATGAGTATGTCCGATTCTTCCCGTCTGCGCATACGGAGACCTTGAACATGCCGAATTTTCAGTCCAGGCGAATTGGGATGCCGATGAAGCGGACAAAATGTCGGATGACATTGTGCTTGCGAACATGAGGTTTATCGCTTCTTCAAAACTTTGCGGGTTACTGAATGGCCATTTTCAGCTCTATTGTTCACGGTGGCCAAGAAACTACATCCTCTTCGCTTGCTCGCTTCCTCAGTCTGGTTGCCGCAGACACAGATCTCCAGCAAAGACTTAGAGTGGAGCTACAGGAGGCCAAGGCGGTACGATTGATTTCTCAAAATGATCTGGACTTCCGGTGATAATGATTGCTACAGAAAAAGGCTCCCGGAGAAGACTTGGATTTCAACGAGCTAGAAAGACTTCCATTGCTCGATGCTGTTGTACGGGAGATGCTCCGGATTTACTCTCCAGTGACTTTCGTTTGGAGGCAGTACGTCTTTTGAACTTTCTCCCTTGTGCCCCTACTGAGGATTGGCGCCGTCAGAACGAAGAAGGATGTCGTGGTGCCACTCACATATCCGATCCGATCTGAGATTACTGGTGAAGAGACGACTGAACTGCTTATCGAAGAGGGAACGGCAGTGTACCTCGGGTTGAGCGCTGCGAACCGTTCCACAGCTATTTGGGGTCCTGACGCGGCGGAATTCAAACCCGAGCGATGGCTCAATCGCTCCCAGAATGAGTCCAAACTCCCTGGAGCATATTCTGGCATGTGAGTACTCTTGTGAATCGTGGATTCCCACCGACTGATATGCTTCCGCAGGATGACATTCTTGAGTGGCGCCAAAGTTTGCCCGTAAGTTCTTGGTTATCTCCTCCGACATGATGATTGAACAATTCGCAGAGGGAAAATCTTTGCCATCCTCGAAATGAGTAGGCATTTTGATATTCGCTTTCAACCTAATTTACTGATCACGTCCCATCTCTAGAACTTGTCTTGTCTGTCTTGCTGCTGGCATTTTCATTCGAGCCCATTTCCGAACCCATCGACTGGAGAATGGGAATCACTCTGGAGCCTCGCGTCCGCGGACGAGAGAAAGAGGGTGTACAAGTCCCTGTTCTTGTTACGGTGTTGTAGTTTCAAGCAGTGTAAGCGTGCGTTCACGACTGTTATGTGGTTCAACTATGTAGTAAGAAGTCCAAGGCCAGCAGAATAGAAATAAATATCTTTCGGTGTTCAACTGGGAATTCTAACGTCAAAAACTGAGATCCTGGTCAATGTTATTCGGCTGTTAGCACGATGTAGGGTCGCAGTCTCGCCGCAATGGTCGGATGACAGTTAGGAGTGGAAGATACAGATGGAACTACATTTACTACCGGACCTTTTGTGATTTCGCCTGCCCATCGGCCCTTGGCTCGCCGCTCGCCTTCCTTTTCTTCGTTAAAGCATGCATAAACTCGTATAGCCCCATATCAAATCCGATACACTGCAGCCCAAAACACTCCGTTTTCAGCTCGTGATTCGGGATAGGCGCCAGGAGCTTCTTGCCGGTCGCGGCGAGCCCGGCCGCAATGGCACCCTGAATGGCGGTGGGAGCCTGAATATAATACTGTTAATAATCTCATATAATTGGAGAATGGCCCCGCTCACAACGTCAGCTGGGATCACAGAGCCCGGCGGGTGCACATTCCTAAGGTTGTGGACAAAATAGATCCCAGCGTAGTATATGCGGTTCCCCCGGCCAGTCACGAACAGATCGCACACGTTACCGCACAGGCTCGCAACACACGGAGGGAAAGTCTGCGCCCCACTGGCATTGCGGTACTGTTCAGTTGGGGCAAACGCCAGAGCGTGAACAAAATTTCGGTCGGCCCATATGAGACGCAGTGGAAAGTGCGCGGATTTCCTTGCGCGGAAGATTGTCAGTCTACATGAACAGGCACATATGAAAGCTGGGGCGAACCTTGAGGTCGGGATATTCTATCGAAGTGCTCATCAAGATCAAGTTCATCGCTGACACGGAAAATGGGGCCTACACATTCAAAATACTCCGTGGGACTGGTGACCTGGTAGATTCCTTCCATGCTTACGAGCGGGGGTCGGTACGGTGGGTTAGGGAAAGTCGCCATGAAGGTCAAGTAGCGGCCGCGCTCCGTAGGGGGGGAAACTGATAGTGGAGTCTTTGCCTCGGTCTTCGGCGATTTCTAGACAATGTTGCATGAGTTCATATCCATCCACAGTCTGGACAAATCGTACCACTTCGACGATTCTGCTCTGTATTGAAATAATCAAAGCTGAGCATGTTGTTTGAAACCCAATTGGAATCACCTTTCTAGGCGAGGAACCTTGGCTCCGGCGTCCATTGCCGTGTTGGACTTGAATTCGGAGAGAATCGAGATCCTGGAAGCCCGTCAATGGAAGGAAATACGTCGGGACAATACGTTTGCAAGTACCCGGTGTAACTTGAGGTTCTCGTCTTTGTACTCCTGAATTTTCGCCTCGTCCGCCGCGCGCTCTTTATCTATGTCTTGTGCAAGCTCCTGGAAGAGGTCACGGGTCGAGGTGCATAACTGCCTGAATGCGGTTCTTACCTCCCGGCTGGCGAGCTTCAACAGAGATGCATTTTCAATCTTGGATGGCCAAATGTCAGAATATGGGAAGCATGAGTAGATGGAAAATATGCACGGCTGCTTCTGCAGTAGAATCTGCAATTCTCTGCTCGTATTCTTTCACCAAGGCGCTGGATTTCTGTGGCTCCAGTCAGCGATGAGCACCTGAAGCCTTGGAGCCCTACCTCGGCCATGAGCATGTAATCTTGGATCGAGGTCTCGTATCTCAAGTTACTCTTCGAAAATTCCCGGAGATAGTAAGCGCCTGAGGCGGAGGTGACCTGGGGACCTACAGCTTGGAGCTCCGCGTTCTTGGTAATTTCCTCCTCGTATTGCAGCTTCATCTTGATTCCTCGAAGTCAAAACGATGTAAAGTTTAAAGCAGGTTACGCACTTGGCCCCGCTCCTCGGCAAGCGTCGTGCGTTCATCAGTCTGAGGATCAATCAGTTTTCGTTTGTGAAGCAAGTGAATGAAAGGCCACCATGCACATCTTCTCCCTCCTCAGCGCTGCATTGTCGAGCTTCAGTTCGTCCTGAATAGTTGTCGAGCTCTGTATAAAATTCAGAACGAGCAGTGAGCATATAATTCCTGGGTACGAATCGCACCTGTTGCAAGTCGTGCAGTTTCTCTTCCTCCACTTCGTACTTCCGGCCAAGAGATTGAATATCCTGTAGCGGTTCGTAAGCCGAAGCTTTCGACGCACGACTTAACTCCTTACGGCCTGTCGCAGAGCAAGCTCAGCGGCGATCTGTTCGCGCACAAACTCAGCCTGTGCAGCGTCCTCATTCGCTTTGTGGAGCTTCTATAAATCGGGGTCAGCCTTGCCAGAGAGATGGGTTGGGAAGTACCTCGGATACCACCTGTAATGCCAGCGTGTTTTCATCCAATTTGGCTTTGTGCATCTATTGCAAAATTGGCGGGATGAACGGGGGTACAACCCGCACGCTTACCGCTTGGGACACCTCCGCACTAGCCTTTTCTTGAGCTAGCTGATCCTGGAGGTTGTTGACGTCGGATTTGCACATTTCGAGCTCCTGTATGAATCTCAACGCAAGACCAGAGGGTCTAAGGCAATAGACTCACCGCTGACTGGTGCTTCCACTTCGACTGTAATGCGTTCACAGTCGCTCGAAGGGCTTCCGTGTCCTGAGACATCTTTATAGGGGTGAGTGTCCGCCATCGTGGTAGGCAGGTTTAGGACGCACTTGGTCGACAATAGCAGCTCTATCAGCCTGGATCGTCGAGATTTCATCCTCGAGCTGGGCCAGCCTTGAATCGACAGTGGGCTCCGGCTGTGCGCTCTCCGCGTCAGCGCCGACTCGGGACTGACAATGAGCATCTCGCACCTCCCTCTTGATTTCCGCGGTAGCTAGCGCGGTCTCAAGGCGCCGGTTCTCCACTTCGAGCTCCGAGATTTCGCGTGCGTACAAATCCGTGGTCGCTTGCTATTTTTCGACGTTTAACGGAAAAGGAGCTTGTTTTAGTTGACTCACCTGCTCGGCCAGCTTACGCTCCAGGACCTTAGCTTTGTCGGAGAGCAACTTTAAAATATCTGGTGCGAGCTCCGGGTGGGATGTAAGCAAGTCCATGGCGATGGCGCGTTTGATGAGGGTGATGGCGGGATGATGGCGGTATGATGGCGGGCCAGTATTTGGCGGTGTTGAGCAGAGCCGTGAATGGGCTCCTGTCTAGGTTCCCATGTACGGAAAGACCGGGGAGTGCTTCCTTCACAGTGTCACGAGTAAAGCGGGCTCCTCTGTTGTCTCTTTATCTTCCTTGATCCAGTAGACTTTAGATCTTTTGAAACCGGCGGATCCAAGGCTCACAAGAGAAAAAATTGACCAGATCCGAGGAGCGAACGATGAGTCGATGACATCCGGAAGGTTTCCTTCGTCCGATGTTGGAGAGAAAAGATCTTGGAAAGGATCCTTAGAATCGGTAGTCTGGCATATATATATATTGAGTGGGAGAGACAAGGGAGAGAGAGAGAAAAAAGCTGTAACGAAAACATCATCAGTCACATCATCAGGCTTTTGACAAAAAACTTGTGACCTTTTTGGGCTTGTGAGCTTGCTGACAAGCTCACAAGGTCAAAAAGGGTCAGAAGTGAAAAAACACCCTTCGTGAAATCGGCAATTGATGCCATGACGATCCTTGAAAAAAAAAAATTTGAAGAAAATTTTGACCTTGTGGAAATTGGGACATGGTTTGTGGCCTTGCGAGCTTGCGACGTTTTTGGTGAAACTTGTGACCTTGTTTGGCCATGTACAAGGTCACAAGTTATTTGTCAAAAGTCTGATGATGCACTGCAAGTGACATAACGCGTCTTGAACGCGTCGAGATTCCTCTACATAAATTATTTCTACTAGTCAAGATCTTGCTTAAATAACTCCGCTGAGCGAATAATTTCCACGGGGATTGATTATGCTTGCTGCAGTGGAATTGCGATGCATATCTCAGATCTGACGTTATGGGCATTGAGCGCATATTGAAGGTGCGCCGCAGAATTGTGGAGACGTGGAAATCCCTTTCAAACTCACTCTATCCTCAGCACTCAAATACCGAGGCTGAACGGCCGGAATCGACTAAATTCGGGGTTATTCTGCGGTAGTACGATGTCAACCAAATTACTCGAATACATTGCGCTACGAGATCTTTTGCACAGGGAAACAGAATTGGACCTCATCATACGAATGAAGACTCATCCAAGATCTGCGAACATCTGTTAGAAAAGTTCCAAGAATTATTCAGGATCATACCTCAGCATGCTCCGCCCGGATCTCCTCAGCGAGTTCACGCGACGCGAACTCAAGGAAGATTGGACCTCCGGTGATACACTTTGGGCACTGTGCCATAGCATTGAGCGAAGATAGTTCCAATTTGCAAAGTAATGTTGCGACGGAATCAACATCGATGGCGCTCGAGGTCTGGATTTGACGGTCGATTCGGTGGACGTGCTCTATGAACCACGTCGCAGGTTTCAAAAATGAACCTTCCTTCAAGGGACCACATTGGGGACCGTGTCCATTGGGGTGCCACCAAACGGCTCCATATTTGGGACCGGAGGCCTCGTCCGAAGACACGGACCGCGTTTCCTCCCATGTCCATTCATGCATCGCGCCGATACAGCGCTCGCGGAATTGCTGGAAGCGGAACCATTGATACGCGGAGACGAATTTGTACTCGGGGATGAGCAGGAGCTTTTGCATAGAGGATGGGCTCTTCAGCATTGTCACGGCGGCTGTTTTGGCGAGCTCAGCCAACCCATGATGGCACGCGATGGCGTAAACGCGGGGGGATTCTGTGGCAAGGATCCGGGGATCCGACATGACTTCCTCGAGACGCTTCTGACCGCCGGTGAGCTGATACTTGTCCGCCGCTGGATATGCCTCGTCAATCCCGTCGAGGTCGACGAAGAGGTGGTAATTGCCAGTTAGGTGGGGGTAGCAGAGAAGGAGGAGCTTCTCGACAGCCTTGCTAGACTCGGGGAGGAGTGCGACGGATTTCCCGTCTCGCTGGAGGTTCGCATCCGCCCCTGCTGGCTCCGGGAAAGCCAGCATGTCTTGGAAGACCTGTGACGAGAACGAGAGGATTGCCTTGTGGGCGTGAAAGTCGACACCATCGCAGGACCGAATGATTAGGTCCGAGGGATTGATCTCGTGGTGCGACGGGGAGAAGGGAGCACCCGCGTCGACGATAACGGGTTCGTCCATGGGAGGAAGAAAAAGAGAAGATGAATCTTCCGATTCGATCACTTAGAATTTCAAATATTTAGTTCGGGTGCCTTCGGGTACTCGGATACAAGCGGGTGGGTTCGTGCAGTTACATATCAGGTGGAGGTTAGGATGCTTACATTGTCAACATGAAGCTCGATCGAGCGTTGAAGACGAAACGGACGGCGAAATGTGGACGCTCCAAGTAACGGCGCGTGAGTAATTTCTTTAATTTTTGGTGCCTGGCCTACGGAAGTTGCCTTCAGTCCTTCAAAGTATATGTTCTCGCCGAAGGTGAATTCCCAGTGAGCTTTACAGCGTTATGGAGTTTGAGTCTGGGCCCCGTCAACGGTCAAGGTTGAAGGAACGTGGTCGAGGCTTCTGTACATGTCTGATTTAGAAGAAATGAAACCTTGATCGGTCAGCCTGAGCCATCCAAAGTTGTGAGGCGGGGATTGACACACTAACAGGCCACGATAACTTATGAGTGCAAGCTGGTGCAAGCTGGATCCAACTCGGCATGCTGACCAATGCAACAGCACAGCCTGCGGGCGCCTATTTCCACTCTCCTTCCACGTCGATGAACTACTTTGACGAACTTCCCCCCGAGCTCATCTCACTCCTTCCGCCATGGCTTTCGACAGTATCACTTCACGCCCTAATCCTTACCTGCCGTCGTATACACGACATCCTCCAGCGCGAGCTCGACTCCCGCATCACCCCACAGCTTGGTCGTCAATTGCTGTTATGGGCCGCAGCATCGAAGCCGTACATTGTATCCAAGCTGCTCTCCCCACCACACTCCATCACCCCCAATGTACCCGGGTTCTTTAACAAGGCCCCGCTCCATGTCGCAGCGAGCGCCGGGCAGCTCGAAATCGTAACCATGCTGCTGGAGGCAGGTGCGGATCCCGCGGCAGACTGGGACCAGGAAGCATACCAGGCCCTACATCTCGCGGCAGAAAATAAGGACCTCGCGATGATGAGGCTCCTCCTGGATCACGGCGCCCCAATTGACTCGACCTTCGGGGCCGACGGCTGCAGCGAGAACGCTCTGCATCTCGCGTGCACGCTGGGGCACATGGAGATGATTTCTCTTCTCCTGGATCGCGGCGCCAATATCGAGTCCAGGGGCCATTTTGGCGGCGCGCTGGGATTCGCCGTGCATCGGGGCAGGCTCGACGTCGTGAAGCTGCTGCTGGCCAAGGGCGCCGATGCGTCCGTGACGGTGCCGCTCTACGTACTCCTGGATGGGGGGCCACCGCCGCCGCACAAGGCGAACCTGCTGTACATCGCCATGGACTTGAGGGCGCCAAGCAGCCCCCGCTGGCGGCCGAGAAGGAAGCCTGGGTCAGAGCAGCTAAAGTGGGAAGGCTTGCCGCTCCGCGAGGACCAGAAGCAGCTCATGGCGCTCTTGATGGCACATGGGGCACGCAAGGATACTGCGCTGGCGACTATTTCGACCCACCTGCGCGCGTTGGCAAAGGAAGCCCTGTGTACAGAGGAGGAATATCTTGCGATGGTTGAGGGAATGCTGAAGGAGGCGGAGGACGCAGTTCCGGACGTCTCGCCGGTACTGAAGTAGGCAGCTAGAAGAATCCGTTGCAATTATTCACTTTCGGACTAACCACAGAGAGGTCGGATAAAAGCCGAATCGCGAGCTATCCGGCGAGATATTTGCGTTACCCATTCAGCCAACGTGCGCAGTGGGCCTGATCTGAATTCCTTCGTGTATCATTGCATCATGAGGGGAAGCAGGTGCTTTATCCATTTAACAGGCAAATACAGTCGACGAATGAGGTCTCTTCCAAGATCTGCATATTTCTGTTGGGCGAGTGGCAGGAAATGCCTAGAGATCATACCGCAGCATGTCTCGCATTTATTCTCTTAGCGAGTGTAGTCGCCGTCCGGTGGAGGGACGTTGGTCCTCCAATGATACACATTTGACATTGTGCCATGGCCGCCAGCAAATTCCCGTCCACCTTGCACAGTGATTTTACAGCGGAATCGATATCGAATGCCCTGGAGGAGTTGGAGGACCGGATGCTGCGGCGGATACTTTCCACGTGCTCTGTGAACCACTTCGCAGGTTCCACATAGTCGTCACTATCCATATCCGGACCACATTGGAGACTGTGTCCATCCGTACGCCACCAAACGCCTCCGAGGTAGACGGCCTCGTACGCAGACACGGTCGACGTTTCCTCCAGTAAGACTTCCTCCATTGCGCCGATACAGCGCTCGCGGAAATGCTGGAAGCGAACGAATTGGTGCACGGAAACAAATTTGTACTCGGGGATGAGGAGGAACGTGTGCAGCAAGAAGGACTGTTTCAGCATTGTCTTGGCCGCAGTTTTAGCTAGCTCGGCCAACCCTCGGTGGCACGCGATGGCGTAAACGCGGTGCGGTTCTCTGGTTAGGGAGTGGGCATCCGGCATGATCTCCTCGAGACGCTTCTGGCCTCCATTGAGCTGATACTTGTCCGCGGCTGGATATGCCTCGTCCACGCCGTCAAGGTCGGTAAAGAGGTGATTGCCGACGAGGCTGGGGTAACAGAGAAGGAAGAGCTTCTCGACGGCTCTGCCAGACTCGGGGAGAGGTGTGACAGGCTTCGCGTCTCTCTGGAGGTTCACATCTGCGCCTGCTGGCTCCGGGAAAGCTAGCATATCGCGGAAGACCGGGGACGAGAACGAGACTCGGATTGTTTTGTGGGTGTGCAAATCGACACCATCGCACGACCGAATGATTAGGTCTGAAGGATTCATCTCGTCGTACGACGATGGCGGCGGCGCGGCTGCCGCGTGAGCGGTTCGCCGCACGGTACGACGATAATGTGTTCGTCCATGAAGTCAAGGAGACGAAGGCAAGTTCCGGATCAATCTCTTCCCATCGCAACAAACTGCGGCACAACGGCACCACGCGATGTACGGCGATGTTCATGGATAATTCTGGTCAGCACCGGGGCGGCAAAATTTCGAGATTAGAGCCATACGGTTGCGTTTTCCCGCCGCATGTTAGGCTTTATTTCCCCCGATCTCTACTTGCCATTTTCGACGAGTTTTCACCATTTGTGACGCAAGTGATCTGTGATCTGGAATCAGTTCAAACCTCCTATTCAGCTCTCACCAGGCAGAAGAAAAAATCTTGGGGCCAGGTGATGTTCTCAATTTCTAGAGGATTTTTCTCGTCATTTCTAAATAACTGCTGGCTCTCTACCAGCGCCCCGAACGCGCCCCACACTACTTACGCATTCGTCGCGTATTTTTCCCGGGCCGCTGGCATACCCCACATTTGTGTTCTCCCACGCACTGTAAATTTCTTGAGCTGGAAACTTAATAGAGGGACAAAGGTTTGGGGTCTTTCAACTCTTATTTTAACTGACTCGTCCGTTCAGTTGCGGGTGCCGCGCGACGTTGCTCTATTCACCGCCGAGCGCGGCGACGTGGAAGCGTGCGAGGGCGTACTCAAGAAGCTGGCGTACTCTACTCCGCTGGAGATTTGGGTTTTGATGAAGAAATAGATCTATCTCTTACGATCAATGCAGTTTCATACCGCTTCATACATTGCACTACTGCTTAGCTGGGGAATTTTTCACACCTCCTATATCATGATAGATCTCATACCAGCATGAGTCGGCGTTTAAACTTTGATCGAACCTTTTTTTTTTTTTCCCGAGCTTGCCCGAGATGCCCGAGCCGTTGCTCAATTTCCAGGGACTACCATATCGGTGGGGATATCGCTTTTGATCAATTAAATCATTCCCGCTTTTCTGCATTCAGTTTCCACCATCCTCCTGACCTGAGAGGAGCGCTAGGTCGCTATTTAAATAATAACACTCAACCGCCGAAAATTGAACATGCATCACACCCGAGTCGCAGAAAGTCCCAGACTAGCATTCCATTCTATGCGGGAGCCTTTTGAGACTAGATAAAAGCAGGAAACAAAGAGAATTTTTATCGTATGACACTCCATCCATTCCGTGTATATCCTTGGTATATCCCCCAAAGTTCCGGCTCAGAACGTTTAGCACCTGGTGTTGGCGTAGACTTGCGTGGTGAAGCACTGTGGGCGGTCAGATCGATAACCCATACTGCCCATACGGGGGCACTTACGTTGAAGTTGTCTGCGTTCAGGATCGAGTTCGCGTCAGAGAGGGACTGGTCCGACGCACAGCCGTAGATGATGTCGTCAGTGTTGCCCACCGCGTGGGTCAGCTGGATGTTGACATGATCGGCACCGGGAAAAACAGGCGGGCAGAGGGGTGCACATACCTCGTGCAGAGTTGTTCCGCCGCGGATGTTGCGCGAGGCAACCGTGGTGCCGGAGCACAGGTTGGTGGTCGCCACCTCATTGAAAAATAAGCTGCAGAAGTAGATCTAAACGCAATTATTTTCAGCGCTCCGCACTTGTATGGAGGGATGAGCGGCGCACGTTGGTCGTCGAGATCACGGTGTATGCGATGACGCCGCTGCTGCAGGCGCCGAAGCTGTCTACACAGCTGAGGCTGATTCGTTCGCAGTATCAGTCTGTGGGAATTTTTTATCAGGGGGATGAGACCAACGTGCGGGATCCGCTGTTCTCGTTCGCGACGGCGTTGAGGACGGAGGTCACGCGCGAGCTCGCGGTTGCGCCCCAGTAGGCTTTATACAGCGTGTCGGCGGTCCCGCGGGAGGTGACATAGGTCGACGCCTGCGACGCGAGCGACTTGGCCTCGGAGTAGCTGATCCGCACTATCAGACACCATCTCTCGGCGTAGAAGGAACGAAGCCCACCTGGCGTCAATAAAACTCTTGCGGGAGGCCGTGGTGCAGATGTCCGCAGCGCGCCGGACGAGCTCGTGGCTGGCGACGTCGCCGGTGACCGCGATAGTGATGGGGGCGGAGGCGGCCGTGAGGATGGTGAGCTCCGAGCGTGCGGAGATTTTCTGCGCAGTGGGGGCGGTCTGGAAGGTCGTAACCGGCTCGAAGGTGAAGGATCCCGTGCCGACAGAGGCGAAATCGAACAGGGCCGAGACTGCAGGGTGACACGGGGTGAATAAAACAAACAGGGTGGGGAATGAGATTACCGTCGTGGATGACCGTCACCGTTTCGCCCGCGAGGATGGTCGTGTAGGCGCTGTCGTCAGCATCGGCAAGCGACACCGAGAGCTGGGGAACACCATCAGGTCTCACTCGCTTTAATGACATGTAAGATGTACCTTGATGCCAGTGAATGGGACGACGGTGCCGTTACGGGTCACCGTGAACGACCGAGTGGGCAGGTCGGCGTCCAGGATGGTACCATATTTGAGAACTTTGATATCCTCCGTCCCGGTGTTGGTCACCGCTGCGGTGAGCACGAGGTCCGTGATCGAGTTCACGCTGCTCGATGCGCCCGAAAGCGCGACAGTGAGCGTGTCAGCGCGTTTGTAGGGGCCCGCGAGTGCAAGCGCGGCAAAGCAGAGGGTAGCAAGTGGCAAGTAGAACATCTTGGAGGAGGTGGACAGAGGTGACTCTCAACCGTTTACCGTCGTTGAAGCACTCCTTTTATATTTGAGTCTTATCTCGAGGGGAACGATCTGCTGAGCGGCGAATATGCTGCAACATGTGGCAAGCGGCCGACCAAGAGCACGAGAGAAGACTCCAGGAGAAATTCACAGATGCGATGGCTTCTGGCAGCGCATGGGGGGACATGCAACGTGTCACAAGCGAGGTGATATTCGGGATTCATTGAATCAACCAACGATCCTAAATTCCGGAATTGACCGTACTCCCCGCAAGTCAGGAATTGACCTGGTCCCTGAATTTGAATAACCAAGTAGCAAATCGATCCATCCGAGTTGGTCTATTCGCCCAGTGGATCGACCAGAGTCTAGATTGTCGAGCAAGCTGGAAAAACCGGGGGCATCCAAGACAAGACAAGATGACGCATATGCCAGTGCCAAGAAACGCGCTGCACAGTGCAACATGAGACGGTCCCGATAGATATGGCGGCATGGACTGGCATTGAGAGGTGCATGTGTACCAAGCAAACCAAGAGAGCCAAGTTGATGCAAAGACAGGGTCCAGTGTCGAGAAATCGAATAGAACATAAATAGATAAGGACGTAGACGCCAAGAACCGACGATAAGGCTAATCTTCGGGGCATAGCGGTGGATGCGGGGGCTATTTTGGCCGTTCGAATTGGCAGGCCAAAACTTGTCTATCCAGGAGAATCCGAGATGGCAATGAACAGAGGTGGTTAACTGGGTGAATTCAAGGGTTCTACTGGTCTTCGTCTCCAATCATGAATTCCATCGGGTCCTATATCAGCGGTGCACGAGATTCGTGGCCCGAGCTTCGTACCCAGCTCCCAGTACCTACCGTTATCGGTCCCGAGATCCGTTAAAGAGGGAAGAAGACAAGAAGAAGAAGAAGAAAGATGCGCATCCATGAGCGCCACCCGGCGGACAATGCCGATATGCGCTAAGAACTGATAAGCCTTGTACGAAGACCCATGTCGCTACCGAGCGCTAGAAAGTCCGGGGAGCCCGAAGAAGTGAGTTAGGACCTCTCGTGGACTTCGTGTGTGTGGGAGGAAGGAAGGAATGAGAGAAACGGATCAATCCGGAACACTCGCATCCTTCTCGATGGCAGTATCTAACTAGCATCTGCGTAAAATTATATTCCCAGCTGTTGAATCTCTGGAACTGGCTCCCGTCGACCAACTAATTTGTCTATTTTTCAATTAGGGAGGCCTCAATCTTTTCAGGTTTGAATCCAGTCGCCGTCAACACTTGACATGGCACCGCTTGCTCAGAGGACGGGGCTGCCGGTTAAACGTATATTCATTATCCAAGTACGCTCAAAAGAAGTGTCAAGTACATACATACATATACCAGTTCCACAATACACTTATCGATAAAAATATACCCAGTCACAGTTCTATACCCGCCTTCGACCTTTGACACGCCGGCGGCGATGCAACGATCAAGAGGATTCATCCACCTCTCCGTCAGACAGCGTGTCCCTGAATGACAGCGCCTCTTTGCGATACGCGGAAGTGGTGCGGCGGGGGCTCGACTAGCAAGTCGAATCAAAAAGAATTCCAAAGATAAATTGCGGCCGGTACTCACACGAAGGGGTACGGCGCGGAGCGAGATCGTGCGCTTGCGGTACTCGCTCGGGATGCGCGGGCCTTCGGGGAGCGGCTATAATTACCGTCCTTTGAGTCACAAACTCCGAGCGAGAGAGAGAAAGAAACAACCTTGGACGGACTCGGCGTGCCTCTGTGGCGTTTCGGGGGGCTATTGGTCACGGTCGAGGATATCTGCGTGATCTGCGTCGTAGTCGTAGTACTCGGAGTAGAATTGCGAGAAGAGGTGTTGCGCGTCGGGGTTTCGTTCGTGTCGTGTTTGGCTCTCTGGGCGGGCGACATCAGAAGAAGCGGGAGGCCGAACGGCGAGCCTACTTTGCGGGGGTCGGTGGTTCGCTGGGAATCTTGCTGGGTCGGCGTGTTGGAGCGGGTAGACATGGGGCTCGATTGGAGGGAGTAGGGGTTTGCGACCTGGGACCAAGGTGTTGAGTGCACCCCAGTCGCCCGGAGGTCGGCCTGGAGGCCTGGGATGGGGGAGAGGCGGGGGGATGTCTCCGTCTGAGGTGGGGTTCAGTAAGTGATCTTGGTTCGACGGAAAGATATTTTACGGAAGATGAGCTTGAGTCTGTGCTTGTAGAGAGATAGGATAGCATCTGGGCAGGGTATTTCACAAAGAGCAGGACGTGGAAGATGAATTGACATACAGATGGACGTTGTGGGGTCGTGGGCGCGCTCTCGTAGCGTGGGCTTGAGAGCTGGCTAGGAATATTTTAATCATTGGCCGCTACATTGCAGCATCAGAAACAAACCTGGCGGTATTCGTTGAACTCCAATGCTTGCTCTGGGACGATGCGTTCTGCCGGCGAGTCAACAGTTGGCGCTATGGGAAGAAGCGCAGGGATCGCCTACCGTATGCTGTTCACGGAATGCGGGCGCGAGTAACTTGAAGTCGGCTTCATCATCATCACGTTTGCGTTTATGATCCACCGCCTGTGCTCAGAGTCAGTTTCTGACCAACGAACGGGGTTATGACACGGACCGTAGGTACCAACGAGACCTTAAGCGCCTCATACTTTGCCTTGTACTCTTTCAGCTCCTCGCTCACAGCAGAGAGTTGCCCCGACGCGTCCTGGGATTCGGCCTTGTATCGATCTCGCTCGGCCACCGCTTTCGCCAGATCCTCCTCGCAGTGCGAGATCCTGATCTTCATCTCGCCCACTTGAGATTCGAGCCGGTGGTTCTGGATCGTCTTCTCCCGGTCGCTCGCCAGAAGGTCGTCCATGGCCTGGTGGCGGAAAGGTAACGCGTGCTTTATTTGCATTCAAGACGGCTTGTTTGGTCCAAGTTCGCGTTGTTTGCCAGGCGTGTCTTCATCTCTGGAAAGTTGAACAAAGCTGAATCCAGGGCAAGTCCGTGGATGGTACGACGTGGAGAGGACAAAGTTGCGGTGGAGCCAAGTGGGAATAACGAGTCGGCCCGAGCGCGTATCATAAGGTGATTTGGAAGTATCCGATTTCACCCGGTGGAAGCGGGATCTCCCGTCTTCTCTATTTTGGAGTTCGCAGGAATCCAGAATGGCCCGAAAAAATCATTGACGCGGATCTTGCAGATCTACGAAAACCGACGCAGAAAATGGAAGGAATGGGTCCTGATTTTTGTACAACAGCCCGATAACCGTTTTGGATGGAAAACCTGATGCTGTGGTCTCAGATGAACGTCGGAGCTGTGCGAGCAGGGATCCCGGACCGCATACGGCCAGAGTTCATCATCCCACAGGAATTTGGAGCAGTTTCTGGGGGGGCGGTTTCTTGGACTATCGCCAGAAAATGTTTGACTGCGGCATGACAGAGATGATTGGCGTCGATTTCTTGCACCCGAGACGGCGATCCAAATCAATCAAACGGAACGGCTTTTAGGTCTTGAGGAATGACAGCGATGCAGCGAGGTGAATTTGAGGAGCACTGCCAAGAAGCTGCGGAATGAAAAACGGCCCCGATGACCGAGACCAGCTTATGCCATACGCCAGAAAATGGGAAACATCAGTCATCGATCACGACAATGAAGTCCATGAGCTCATCACCTTCCGCGAAGTATTGTATCTCACCATATTATGACCCCGTTTTTTTGCGCGATCATCGATGCGAACCAGATTCCTAGTTCCAGGCTTCGAGTTATCGGCCATCGGTGTCCGTTCGACCTTGGCTTGGTCAGCTGCCCGCCGTCTCACGTCGGGTATCCTTAGGCCCCGGCAGCCATCCCGAGTCCCGGCTGAATCGGCCTCGATGACGGCGGAGCGCCACCGCCACGTGTTTCAGACTTCGCCGCGCGGCCTAAGCGTGGCCACATATTTTATTTCAGCTGTCGACGGAAACACGTAACTCGCTCACCAGGTTCCTCAACTACAGTACAGTATGTTGAAAATGCGGATGCAGATTCTCTGGGTTGAATTTGATCCACTTCCCGATCAGCCGGGGGCGAGCTGGCCCCATCTGTGGAGCGTCACTTGATTCTAGCCGGCTTCTCGCTGGTTCTGCACGGCCTTTTCTAGCCTTATCTATTAATAACGCCTAGCTCCGGTGGCCGATAGAACATCACCTGAGACCAGTGCTGAGACACTCGGGGCTCACTAGTGCTCCTGTGACGCGGCACGGCGATCGCTCTCCAGGCTCCTTCTCCCTGTATAAAGTCTCGAGGCTTCTTCCGAATTCCCCAGTTCGCTGCTTCCTCCAGCTTCCGCGACACCCTCCCTCCCTCCTACCCTACCATAATGAAGTTCGCATTTTCGAAGGTTCTGGCGCTCGTGTCCGCTGCGGCGCTCGGCGCTGCCGTGCCCCTCACCCTCGAGACGCGCGACGTCTATGTCCCCCCCGTCACGTATCCGCACAATGGGACCGTCTGGACCGTCGGCCAGAGACACAACGTTACCTGGTGAGTACTGCGCAGCCATCGACCGCCGCCGCCGCTCACCGCCCGCGCTAGGGATACCACCAACCCCCCGGTCCATATCACCAACGGCATTGGGAGGATCATGCTCCGCAAGGGCGACTTGACCACACCGGGTAAGCTTCCTCTTACCCCGGCCAAAATCGCGCTAACGGTTCGCCCGCGGTTAGTCATTCTCCAGGAGAACTTCTCCATCTTGTTGGGCCGCATCGAGGTCAAGGTGCCCTGGGTTGAGGACGGCGACGATTACCGGGTTGTCTGTGAGTTCTCTTCTGTTCCGAATCCTTCTGGCGTGCACTGACGCAGACCAAAAGTGTTTGGCGATTCTGGGAATTTTAGCCCCTATTTCACGATCAATGGCGCCTAAACCAGACTCGACCGCTTTGGATGCTCTACGACACAGCTATGATGAATGAACACACATGGACATAACGGACGGTAGATTACCTGTATCATATAATTGCACCTTGGACGAACCCCATGTATTCTTTCGTGTATTTCTCCAAACAGCGACGAATCTTTGATGCCCAACGAACGCTGGTCAATAAATTATCCCACGAAAGGCCAGTGGCTCACTCATCTCATACGCCCCGAACAACTCGCGTCGACATCGGAGAGCCTGAGAGCCGGAAAGGACGATAGCGCTAGCGTGGCCACTGGATGCAGCGAGCGATGAAGGCGATTGTGACAGGACTTCGTACAGCAGAGAAATTAAACTTTGAATCGTACAACCAACGACCTACTTATACATAGCCAGCACCTCCGGGATCGCATCCTCCGCCTCCGTCAGCATCCCCGAAATCGTCGCCATGTACTCGTCCTCGGTGTACTTAGCCTCAGTCGCCAGCGGAGCCAAGCGGGCCCGAATCGTCTCCAGGGTGGTGTCCTTGCTGGCGCCGTACGCCAACAATAGCGCCATGAGCTGCTTGCGCGGCTCCCCAAGCGGCTGTCCCTTCCACTTGGCGCGAGTCTCACTCGGGCGCTGTGGGGGATTTCTGATGCGCATGGCGACATAGAGCAGATCGCCCGGGTGCTGGGGGCGAGCCATCCAGTGTGCCGCCGCGTTTGCGCCTTTGTCGAGCAGCAATTTCACGGCGCCCGGCTTGCGACTGGTCACTGCAAAGCCCAGGGCGGTCCCCAGCGACCCCTGGTGCTCGATATTCGCGCCGCGGTCGAGGAGCAGCTGCACCATCTCCATATGCCCAATTGCACAGGAATGGTCGAGCGCGGTCACATCCGAGTCGCGGGCCTCCCCGAACGGCTGGTCGACGGGTGCACCGTGGTCCAGCAGCAGCTTCATCATCTCTAGATCCACGTTACAGACCGCCAGATGCAGCGCCTGCATCCCCCCCTTGCGCCATCGCGCCGTGACATCCGCGCGCGCGGCCAGCAAGAGCGCCACGATCTCGCGGTTGCCGGCGTCTGCAGCGACGTGGAGCGGCGTCCGGTCGCCGCCATAGCCTTCATCTAGATCCACGGAATGCGGAGATGAGAGCAGTTTCGCGACCATCTGCGCGTCCCCGGTGGCCGCCTTCAAGAGGAGATGTCTGCGGAATCCAGGGGTAATGAGCGCGTCGAGCTCGGGCTGGAGGATGGCATGCATGCGTCGACAGGTGAGGACCACTGCGCTTAGGGATCTGGGAGGAAGATGCGGGGGAAGGAGAGCTATGAGCTCGGGGGGGAGCTCTGCAAAGTAGTCCATCGACATGGTGGTTGGTGTTCAAGAGGCGGCGAAAGGCGGTGCTGGTCAGATGATCAACTGATTGGCGCCCATGAATCTCCTTCTCGTCCACCATCTCCGTAGATCAAGGAGGGCGCCTTGGTTGAGTTCGCGGGGGTAGGCGAACAGATGCTGGGCATGTACCCCACGCTTTTAATCGGCATCGTCAACCTCCACCAGACGATCTGGGATGCCCTCTCGTCCGGTGAGACGAAGGGCAGCTCAATGCACTTCGCGAGCAGTGGCAAGAGGACGACGGAGGCAGCGGCGGGGGGAGGGGAGTACACTCACCAGCGCGCAGAGGGCGATGATCCAGCCCGACATGCCTAGCTTGGGCGTTTTCTTCCTATACGGTTCAAGGGTGTACCGGCATTCAAACCGGTGACTAAGGGCCGGTTAGTTAGTCCGGCCGGCAGGCCCCGAAAAAAAAATTGAGTCCGACATTTTGGGAGCTCTGATGATCTCTGGAACGATTCTTCGAGTGTGGCTCACTGTAGAATGTTGTTAGAACCTCTGCACACACTTGTTTGAGCAGTTTGGTGGATCAACTCCATATGATCACACTCAGTGATGGTTTGTTTGGCAACAGCACCCATATCTGGATCAGCCAATTTTCACGCACGCGAAAGCCGTGGTGCGAGAAGCTCTCCCATATCAAATGAAATTTGGTATGTGTTAATCTTTCGGTTGCGGCTCTATCAACAAGGGCGTTGAATGCCTTCCGGTGACTTAAAAACATGGTGAATTTCCTTATATGGAGCGTGGGAATGCTTACGTTAGTTAGTTAGTCCCTCCGCGAGGGCTTGAAACAAAAAAACGGCCCTATATCTTTTTTTTGAATGCCGGTACACCCTTGATACGGTTGTGGCTGTATTGTGTATTTTTGACTGGAGAATGTATTACTTACGTGATGGAGTTTATGCTTAAAGGAGTTCAATCTTTAAGTTCACGCAATATTCGGTTCAATCAGAATAAGATTTACACGATGCCCGTGAGGGCGGATGGTACAAGCTCGTAAGGTTATGTGGCTTTTCCTACTCTATTTATACTGTCTATCCGAATCACTCTGAGTCATAGAATAAATATTCCATACTGTTCTGTACTGTTCTTGAGCATTCTCTCTCGTTCTGCATGATTCACATTGAGTCACGGTGAGTCGCGTACTTGCCCGAGATATCCCCGAGCCTCGGTGATGTGCCTGAGTGCTCATACGCCAATATTACGTATGGCCAGGTTCTCATGAGCTTGATTCGAACTCTGCTACTATGAATTTGTGGGCCGGATGACCCCAGATATTGGCGTGTGCCATTTACCAGGGGGAGTGGACTTCGGATTAAATCGGCTGAGCCGGGAGATACCGAGCTGAGTTAGCAAAGAGTCACCGACACGGAGTGGCAGTGCAACACGAACTTGACCGCGGCCTTGGCGATGGCTGAGGCTAGCTGAATTGTCCGCTAGCCAAACGAAGACACAGGGAACGCTGCTTTCAGAATCACTAGAATTGATACTTGACCTCCGATACGACGCAGCACGCCCGAGGCTTCTATGAAAAATGCTACCGTCAACTACCAGTGCTTGTAACTACGCACGGAACGACTCGGACTCGGAACGGTCTCCTACATCAGGCTCTCGACATCTTGGCTTCTGGCCTCTTGCCAGCCAATAAATCCATTCAATAGGAGTGCCACTTCAACTTTACCCCGCGATCGCACTCCGCGGGTCTTTTTTTAACTTTTGAGACATCCCCTTAAAATCCGATCCCATGTCACCCACCGTCCTCGAGCGTACCCTCTCACAAGAAGACAAGCGCACGCTCTACACCTTCGGCCAAATACTCGGCCAAGATGCGGTCGGATTAATATGGGAGACGGCATTCCAGAGTTGGTGCCTCCACCACCCGTGCAGTATAGCGATCCTCACCCCCGTCCAGCCATGTATAGCATGTTCTTCGTCCTCGCCGTCTGGTCCATCGTGTGAGCGCCGTCCGCATCCGCCCGAACCCCGCGGCTGATCCCCCATAGACGCAAGGGCCTCGCGTCCCGCGCATCGCGCGTTCTCCTCTGCGTGGTCGTCTATCTCTACGCCGCTGCGCTGGCGCTCTGGGCGCTCGACATTGCGTGGTGGTTCCGCCGCATCCACGCATTTCTGATGGACCACCCAGACATGTCGCTGGCGGAGCGGCGCGCGCAAGGCGATAGGGTTGTCGCGGGCTTCGGGACTCCAATGGAGGCGATCTTCCTGATCAACGTCCGGCACGCCTTCCATAAAAAATGCTCCGCTGATATGAACGCTTCACAGATATTACTCGGCGACAGCATCGTCATCTGGCGCGCCTGGGTCCTCTACCCTCGGATGCGGTGGGTCCTGTTGGTCCCGTGCCTGATGCTCTTCATTTCGTCGTGTATGCCAAATTCTCCATTTTGGGCCTGGCCTGACGCCGTCCCGTAGTCTTCGCCGCCGTCGACATCGCCTGTCTATCCATAGGGGATTGGGCTGGGCAAACCACCATCGCCTCCGGCGGGCCCGTCTGTGCGCGCGCGGAGCTAATGTCCTGGGGGTTCTCCTTCATCACGAACGCGACCTGTACAATCCTTTCGGCTACAAAGCGTGGTGAGCCTGCCTTGCATGCATGATTGAAATCCCGGCTGAATACCCACAGGCAGCACCGGCGGGCTAGCTGCTCGTTCGGCCGACTGGAAAACTCCGCTCGGGTGCCCACAGAGCGCATTCTCGCTCTCCTCGTCGAATCTGGCTTCGTTTATTGTCTATTCTGGGTACGCGTCTCCCACTTCCTCGACCCATTATATTGTGCGCTCATCCACGAGCCAGCTCACGCAGCTCATCCTGTTCTTCGAGGTCCCGCGCGCCTCGGGGCTCATCTACGTGTACGAGGTCTTCGCGGGCACGGGCGACGAGCTCGCGGGCATCTACCCCACCCTCATCGTCGTGGTCGTCAATCTCAATTTGGCGGCGTGGGAGCGCTCGCCCACGAACACGGCGATCAGCAGCGTGCAGTTCGACGTGGGCGAGGGGTCGGAGTCACTGGATGCGACCACGATCCGGTGTACCGAGGAGGATGCGAAGCGCGCCAGTGGTGCAGAAGATGTGATGAGTGAGAAGACGGTTTCTCGCGGGGGGGAGCAGGTGGTCTAGATTTCGTGCTCCCCTGAGAACCTCAATGTGCTTCTACATGTATCATGTATTTTATTTGTATGTTTGGATAGAATAGAGAATCAGTGTGTTGTATTTTGATTATGTGCCCACGGACAGTGTAAATGGTGAACCACATACAGTCTAGTATAGCTGGACGCCGCCCTCTAACGTAATGTGGACCTTGATCAGTTGGGACGGGATGGCCGCCGTCCCACGACCACCATTGGTTGAAATGGTTCAATAATCGAGAAACGAAGTTGATTTTCCGAGGCGCATCCAAAGCAGACACGCTACTAGTCATCCACCACAGCGATCAGACGAAACCTTCCCACAGAAGCCCTGACCAAATCGCACTACCGAAGATTCGTGTCTTGAATTCGCCGTCCTCACGAGGTCCCCATCGCCGTCGTCTCCGCGGCGCCGTCCGTTGGCCCATTCATGAAAGCCGCTGCTCCTTTATCGTCCTCTTTCAAACCCACTAGCCAACCAAAGATGCACTTCCGCGCAACCGTCTTTTGAGCTCTAGCGCAGAGTATCTGATCCGCTTGCTTGGAATGGTTAACACACATAAATTTATCCCGCTTCGTTCAAATGTAAGTAAGCCACTGTGGCTGTCTTCACATCCTTGGAGCGTCTCGCTGATTACTTCCCTGGGGCCACGGCCACAATCGACGGAGATCTGCGGGTGTTCAGATTGTGGATGCAGAAAAAAGGAGTAAAATTTGTCTTCCTTGTCGCATCCATGGTCGCGGTACTGGTCACCCGCAGCATGGCAAAGCCTATTCCCTTCCATATCTCTTGGTCAATTACAATCCTGCCCCATTTTGAACATATGTGAGTCCAATGGTGCACAGCTCGTGGATTGATTCAACGATGACGCCGCATTTTCAACATCGTTCACATGATGAACCCAAGACTTTGCGAGATTCGGCTCACCAGAATGACCACATCATCTGTAGCTCACCCTACATGTCCACCCTGGCAGCATTTGTTGGCAGACGGCAGACTCGGTACCTTGCCCGCCGCACGGGGGTGTAATTGGTTGCCTGCAGGGTTGGCGGAATTGCAGTCTGCAGGGACAGCGGGTAACTCTCGGTTTTTTAATGCTTTCATAAATTCCTTTTTGGTCATGTTAAGGTACTTGTACTTATCCGTTTAGGCATTCACACTTAGTATATATTCCTGTACTCGAGTCGTCTCTCCTCAGACTTCGTATCGCGGTTATGCGCGAAGACTGAGGTGAGCCGTCTTTCTTACTCACTTCTTCACTCATTATTGACCCGTACCTAGCTGCTTTTATCTGGATGAATATATTAGACTTTGTAAGTAGACTGAGTTGCTATTACCTCGAACTCTCGCTCACTTTGTTGTCTCATTCTCAAAGTATTCTTCCTCGGTCTTTACGCTGCTCCGCCCGCCCTCTGAACAGAACTATGACTGCGCGCCGTTAAAACTCTCTCTTGCAAGTGCACAGCTGCTCCATAGGCCAATCAACTTGACTATGGGGTTTAGCGGCGTCAATTCACCCCATATCTTGCAAGGCTCCTCAATACAGTCGCCCCATCATTAGTGGTGTACTCGCTATCCCAGAACAAAGGTTTCAGCCCTCTGAAGCTCACCGCCGAGATGCTCGAGATGCCGGAAAGCTTCAAACTGAGACCATTGCAGATTTTGGTGGAAGACGGAGATTGTTTGGCTGGTGTCACGAATTAACTGAGGAACAGAGTGATCATGATCCTCAGTCAGAACCCCTCTGGCAGGTACGCTCAAATGTGCTCAAACGTAGTTTATATGCTGTGATCTGCCCTGCCCACGATGAAGATGTCAAAGAATTCTAACATATCTTGGCTTTCCCTTCCAATATCCAATTTTAGAGCGTCAGAGGCGCAATCGACTTTGCGCAATGGCGGACTTTGACTCTGAGTGAAAGCTCGATGCGGTCATAAGTCACGGGAGCGCCCGATCGGAGTTCGAAATGCCTCTTGTTCTCGTACCACCATCTCCCTTGCCCCCGCTCGTCCTGCTCTCCGCACCTCCTTTCATCCCTCTCTTTCTCACCTTTACTCCGGTTCCTTCCCTACAGAGGCGTCGACGATGATGCATGATCATGAAGAAGGGTTTCTCGTGAAGTCGGGACAAAGTTGAACTTTCAACCTCACCTCCAAACTTTTGCACCAGTTCACAGCCATAATAAATCCCAAAAGAGAATATTTGAGATCTCGCAGGCGATAACACGTCCCTATTAATTCTTTAGGCTGGGACGGCGCAGCCAAACAACACCACGCAAGGCGATTCCGCATTGGGCGATCTTTGGTGCCACGCGGATCGGTGATGGCACACAGCTTGTTTCCTACCATCTCCACCCCGCGTTTTACCTCACTGCTCGCCCATCGCCTTTGCGCCGTGCACACCCATTGTTCTCCCGGTCGATCCCCCGCAATTCCCGTCGATTTCCGCGCGGCACGATACCACGCTGCGATCAGTAGAGAGAAGAGACTCCACAGCCGATTAGAGCAGAAACATCCAGAGAGAGAGGTGCATGGACGATACCGGTGGCTGGCGCTTCGCGCAGGCGTTCGGAGACAAGGGCGACATCGAGGAGATAACAGAAGGTGTGTTTCTCTACTTGGGATCCCGGGACTGACGTCGATGGGGTGCGCATCCGCAGCGGACATCATCTCCGCGGTCGAGTTCGACTCGACGGGCGACTTTCTCGCGACGGGCGACAAGGGCGGGCGCGTCGTCCTCTTCGAGCGCAACCGCACCAAGAAGACGTGCGAGTACAAGTTCTACACCGAGTTCCAATCGCACGAGCCCGAGTTCGACTACCTGCGCTCCGTCGAGATCGAGGAGAAGATAAACCGCATCCGCTGGTGTCGCAGGCAGAACGCGGCCCATTTCTTGCTCTCCACGAATGGTGTGTGATTTGCTGTAAGTGTATATGCGAGGGGGCTGATATGGGGCAGACAAAACGATCAAGCTGTGGAAGGTCTTTGAGAAGAGCCTAAGGGTGGTGTCCGAGACGAACCACTATGACGGGCAGCGGCCGCTGCCGCCGCCGACCGCGGTGCACCACCTGCGCCTTCCGCGCTCGACGACGCAGGACACCATCGTCGCCGCTGTACCGCGCAAGGTGCGTTCCGAGGCTACTTCCACTGGTGGAGGGAGTCTGTCTAGCCCGTGTTCAGACTGACATCCGCGCGCAGGTCTACGCCAACGCGCACGCATACCACATCCACTCCGTCTCCGTCAACTCGGACCAAGAAACCTACATCTCAGCGGATGACCTTCGCATTAACCTCTGGAGCCTCGCCGTGCACGACCAGAGCTTCAGTGCGTCTCATCCTCTTTTCCTCCTCCCTCCTTCCGCCCTCCATCTGTCGTACTAGCCATGCAACGAGACTAACTAACACACCCAGACATCGTCGACATAAAGCCCCCGAACATGGAGGAGCTCACGGAGGTGATCACGAGCGCGGCGTTCCATCCGACGCAGTGCAACCTCTTCCTCTACGCGTCGTCCAAGGCGAGCATCCGCGTCGGTGACATGCGCGATGCGGCGCTGTGTAGCCGGCATGCGAAGCGTGCGTCCATTTTCTCCCTGTGTGCTTTCACGGCCTCGTTTCCTTTCCTTTCCTTTCGCCTTCTTCCGCGGGCCCGCGTTTGTTTTCGGGTGGATCGTTGACCAAACTGACGCCCTCCCTCAGGCTTCGAAGACGTGCAGGACCCCGCGACGACGAGCTTCTTCTCCGAAATCATCTCGAGCATCTCCGACGCTCAGTTCAGTCCCGACGGGACGCAGATTCTCGCGCGCGGTGAGTGTTTTTTGTTCCTTTTCTGTCCCCCGCTTTGGTCGTTTCTCCTTCCTGCTACTCCTTGTCGGGCCTACACTTCACGGTGCTCGCTTTCCTTGGTCGTTTACTCCCTCGCTTCCGTTTTTCCTCTTCGCTTTCTCCTGGCGCGTCCTCGAGCTCTCGCTCATTCGCTCGCTTTCTTTTGTTTAATCATTTCATCCTCCCTTCATCCTCGCTTTCCGTTCCTATCTTCGTCCCCATCCCATCCCCATCTCATCAACTCAAATCCAACCCAATAATCTAATCTACTCCTCCCCACTCCGCGTCGACCTCCTCTACCCCACTCTAAAATCTACCCTAGCCTCGCCTCCAAATGAAAATCTACCCCAAAACTAAAATCTAACTAACCGCCCCCAGACTACCTATCCCTCAAGATCTGGGACGTGCGCAACGAGGCGCGCCCGTTGCGCACGCTGTCCGTGCACGACCACCTGCGCGGCAAGCTCTGCGACCTCTACGAGAACGACTGTATCTTCGACAAGTGGGAGGCGGTGTGGGGCGGGGATGGGCGGTGCGTTTTTTTTCGATGCTGCTGCTCGTACTCCACTTGCCCCGTCCTTGGCCGCACCCGTGTTTTCTTCGAGTTTGACGAGATTCGCCGAGGCTTTGATTCGATTTGACAACACGTTGACGCTGACACTCCGACAGGCAAGTCTTAACCGGCTCATACCACAACTACTTCCGCGTATACGACACGGCGGGCTCGGACGCGGACGGGGACACGCCGCGCGATGTTGTGCTGCAGGCAGACAAGACGGTGCTCAAGACGAGGAAGCCTGGCGGTGCGTCCCTTCCCTTTATTTTCTTTTCTCCGTCTTCTTCTCTTGTGCTTCGTCTTATTCCTGCGGGTCGGCTTTGCTCTCCGTCAGCGTCTGCGCTGTATTCGGCGTTTTATTTTGCATTTTCGACTCGCGAATAAACTAATAAAGAAATATTACTGATGGGGATTACAGGCAAACCCGGCGGCGGGCGCGGACTGCGCGAGGCGATGCAGACAGAGCCGCAGGACTTTAATAAGAAGATCTTGCATGCGAGCTGGCACCCGAGGGAGGCGACCGTTGCGGTGCGTGCTTTTTTCAGGTTTCCTTTTCGGTCGCGTTCGGCGACCGCGTTGGCTTGTGTTGCGTTCGTGGGACAACTCGATTGTTCCAACACCCTGGATCCTTGTTATTATCGAAGGATTGAACAAACCCCAACTGACGCGCACCCGCAGATCGCCGCGACGAACAGCCTCTTTGTCTACAGCGCCGCTTAGACGGGTTCGCCACAGATGGAGACGAGACACGTTATACGCCGCTGCGCGGCTGCTTTGGTTATGGGGAAGAAGTCTCTCAAAGGCGAGGAAGGGGAGAAGCGAGGTAGAGGGAAGAGGGAGAAGGGTGGATGGGAGGAAGGGAGGGAAGACTAGAACAAATTGGACCGAATGGGAATTGGAAATGAATGTACGTTTAGGTTTGGGAATGCTAGCTAGCTAGTGGGAGGGTTGAGAGAATTTTAATGGGGTTTGACAGGTGAGTAAGAGATGTTTAGACTAAGACTTGAGCGGTCGGAAGATGGCTTAGTCTCGGCTCCCGGTCTCGTTCATTCCGCATGTGTAGACTCCGGCAACCCGTCATCGAAATCAAATCCGCTGCGAACCAACCGAGGATGCACGCCGTCGCTGCGTTGAGGGCTGGCGGAAACGCTACGCTCAGCGGCTCTCCGCTCGGCACACTCCCTAATCAATCGCCCGAGCTGCGTCTCCCACTGCGAGCTGCGGGACTCGGACTCGTCTTGGAAACGCAGAGTAAACGTCTCGAGGCCCTCGCCCCCTTCCCACCACACGGCGAGCGAGGATGCTCTCTCGTCCGCCGCTGTCGAGTAGGCGTCGGATATTTCAGGAAAATAAGAATGATTCACATACGAGGAGAAGGAACTGGTATCAGTTCAGTCTGCATGACATCGGCCAGGGAAATCCGGCCCTTGAGGAGGAGCGGCGTTTTCTGCCACCGTGGTCGGTTGCCGCTGCGGGTGGGAGGGGTCCCAGGCACGTCCGTGCAGCAGAGGATCATCCGCTCGAAGAGGAAGATGTGACATATGTGATCAACGCCGGCTCTGGTCGTGACTAGGATGTCGTCAAGCAGGAGATCGCCAAAGTCGTCAATCCGGTGCCCTTTCCAGTCCACCACGCGCGCCCGGAGAAATTTCACGATCTGTGGGTTCTCGGCGAGCCGCAGAGCTCTGTTTATCCTGTCCTTTCCACGTTCCACAGCGGCCAAACCGCTTTTCAGCTCGTCGTAATACTGAGAGGTGGTGGCCAGAGACTCCACGACGAGACACTGCAAAATAGGCAGGAGCAACGCTGAAGACTAGTCTGCAAGAAATTTACCTCCATGAGAAAACGGTACCTAGCTACGCGTGAAACCGGCATATTCAAAGGGAAGGATATTGCCTGGAGTCCCCCGTACATTAAATGGTTGAGCACCTGTGGTTACGCGGTCTCCGTTACGGGTATTTCGAAGAAAAAACGACACGGACTGTCAGCCTGCGCTCGCCTTTGATCACGAGCTCGAGGCGGTCCCTGATCTTGTAATAGTCGGCACAGTAAGGTTCATATACGCTAAACGCTTCTTCCTTGAGACGACAGAGCCGCGAGATTGAGTTGAGTCCACAAAATTGGGAAAATATGCTCACAGCTCGCAGGAAGTGCCGTCCCCACCGCTGTTCTTGCCACGGAAGCTCCGCGATGCCTTCAAGGTCAACAAGGAAATTACGATGAAAGTTTAGGATCGGAAGGAACGTGGAGAAGAGGAGATCTATTGTGGCCTGATCGCGCAATTTGCTCTGTGACAAGGCGGTCGAGTATTTCTGGGAGACGTCCAATAAGTAGACTGGGACTCTGGTTGAGCGCCTCAGACAAGGCGGACCTGCATGATCGCTAGTGTACGGACGTACACCCTCTCGGTCTCGACGAATTCGCGGGCAATGAGGTTCCAACGGGCGACCTGTTTGCCATTTTCAGGAGGGAAGTGGTGGTAAGACATCAGAGGCCAGATGCTGTGCATCGAACAATGATGCCGTCCCGTGCCGCGGCCATCCATCACATGGCCTCCGCGTACTTTACTCGGAAACGGATTCTCACCTCTATTCATCTACAGAGGCCTATCGGTGCCGACCCACCTAAAAGCATGATTTTCTCTTACCCGATTCGGAAAGCGTCCCTGTTTTGAGCCGTTGAACTGGATTTGAAGCGGAATTATGGAAGGCACCGAGAAAGGAATAAAAAATCCTGCGGAGAACCCCACGATTAAAACTCCCAGGCGCTTGATATCTGGTGCATATTATTCTACCGTAATTTCCCGACAACCGCCTCCAATACGCGTGGCTCAATCTACGCCGCCGCTGCCGCCGTGAACTTGTTGTCCAGCCCCTGCTGCGCACTGCCAGCGCTTCCGAAATCGAGACATTCGCGGTCTGGACAGCTGTGGCCGTAACATTGTCGAAGCTAAACGCCGAACAATCAATTTCATTCTGCATAGCAAAGGGGCTCACAAGGCGCCTTAGTTGAGGAAGGCCTGGGTGGCCTGCAGCCGCGCGACGATGCGCGTGTAGGTGGCTGCCGGCTGTGCCTGCAGGAGGATCCGGATGCGTGCGGTGCCGATGTCGTTACTGTGGTAATTCGTGAATCAATCTGGTAAAATGAATGACAGAGGGCGCACTCTGTGTTGATGGCGCCGAGGCTTTTGCGCGCGTCCTCGATCCCGAGGACGGAGCCGATGCGGTCCTGCAGACGGGAGATATCGCTGCGCAGTGGTAGAGGGGGGATGCAATCATGATTAACGGACGTGGTGAGCTATAGCTAGGTGAATACACTTACCAGCCAGACTATGGAACATGCAAGCCAGGGACACAAGGACGGAAAAGATGCGGACTATTATTAGAGATGATGAAATGGGTTGAAAGTGGCAAAGTACTGTAAGAAAGAAAGGAAGTGAAAGGAAGTGAAAAGGAAGGGATCACGTCAAGTGAGGACACCGGATGAGCTGAAGATGGTAAGCCAGAGCGCCTCTGTAGACGAGCCTCCTACAGTCGCGTGGGTTTCGGCCATATCTGGTCTTTTTGTGGGTTGTGCCAAAATTAAGCCCACACCAACCGACACCAGGGTTGCCGAAAAGTGCGGAATTGACTGGCAGTTCGCGGGGCATCCAATGATTGAATGGGAAATTTGGGGGCGGTACTGTACGCGGCGGGTAGAAGGGTGTTTGAGCGCTGACAGACGCTGCAAATTAGCCAGAAATATTAATAGTGCGGGCGACGTGCGGCGCGGATCACCGCAACGGGGATCGCATGGAAACACAGGCGCGGGACTCGAAGAATTAATTCGAAGTCCTCCGCGTCCCTTGATGTGCCATGTGGGATTTGGGCCGCGCATGGCGTGTATGCTTAGCAAATTCTCCGCATTCCAGTTCCCAGCGCATGTTTCCATTCGTACACCGCATCCGCGGAGCCCTCCATGCCGGCGTCAGGGGATGGGGGAAACATTAGTATTGTGCTCAGCGGTCCTTTCCTCGCCGTATTACTTAATCAACCGCCCGAGCTGCGCCTCCCACTCGCGCCGCTGGGCCTCTACCCGAAAATGCAGCGTAAAGACCTCTGGGCCGGCGTCGCCTTCCCGCCACACGGCGAGCGAGGACGTGGACTGATGCACCCACTCTGTTAGCAGGTGTTAGTACGCTTCAGAATACGAGGATGATGCACGGACGAAGCAAGATCGGCACGTCCTCGGTCCGCGTGATCTCGGCAAGGGGAGTGTGCCTCTCGAGGACGAGCGGCGATGCGCGTGTCGGCGGCGGGATAACGTTCGTGGGAGCGGGGGGACGCCCGGCGCGTCCGCGCAGTACAGGAGAATCCGCTCGAATAGGAAGACGTGGTACTTATGCCTGACACGATCGGATGTGGTTACTGCGAAGACGTTGTTCAGCAGGAGGTCGCCGAAAGCGCTGGGGCTGTGGTCTTTCCAGTCAGCCATGCGCATCGACAGGAGATTCGTGGTCTGCACGCTGTGGGCGCGCCGCTGGCCTGCCCTTATCCTGTGGGCGACTCGGCGCAAGGCGGCGACGCCGCTTTTAAGCTCGTCGAAATGTGGAGAGGTAGTACCCGAAAAAGTTTCGATGAAGGGCTGTGGATTGAAGAAGGGAGATCAGGCCTGGGCAGGATTATACTGGCAGGACGTGGACCTGAATTGAATTGAGGTAGTAGCATACGCGCCAAATGGGCCTGTTGAGCAACTCCAGGAGTTCGTGGGAGTTGAATAAATGATTAAAACCCTGCTCCGGCTGTCTTTATTCCGGTGGGTAGCGATTAAATCGTTGGTACGCACGGCCAGGCTCTCCTCGTTCTCGGCTAGAAGGTCGGCAATTTTATCCGATTGAATGTTATTATAGCTGACACAGTAAGCGTCGTAAATATTCAATTGTTCTTCTTCCTTGATATAACATCGCCATGAGATTGGGATCGAGATAAGGACCAGATGGCGCACAGCTTCCCGGAAGTGTGGTCCCCACCGCTGCTCTTGCCACGGTCGCTCCGCGGTGCCTTCGAGGTCCAGAAGAAACATGCGGTGGAAATGGAGGAGCGATGTCAGATTGGTGAAGAGGGGGTTTAGTGCTTCCACGTCGAGTAGGTCGCTCTGCGACAAAGCGGTCGTGCATCCCTGGAAGACGCATCGGACTGGCACTTTCACCAACTTCAAGAAAGACTCATATATCTGGTTTTTTTCCCCTCTCAAAATCTAAAAAAAAAAATCTTGATATTATGGTCTGACTAGGGAGACTAAGATTCTGAAGAAAGACTCCAGTCGTTCAAGAAGCAAATCTGGCGAGGCGGACCTGCAGGATATCTAGATCTTGGACGTACAGCTTCTCCGTGTATAGGAAGTGTCGGATACTTGCGACTGTCCCTGACCATCCATTTGGGGACCCGATTGGCGAAGGACATGGGAGTATGTGGTAAGATCCAGGTCGTCCTCCACGCGATGTGACTGATGTGATACGCCGTGACGAGACGCGCCAGGAATCTTGAGAACACGTCAGAAATTCGACCCACTTATAAATTAAATCACCTATTGGCTAGGCACTTCCGGATGCACACGCTATGATCCCTGGATAATTTTTGCAGAAGTAAGGGCGCACAGGGCCAAATTGAGCGATCAGCAGCTTCATTTGATGATTTTGTCCCTCAATGGTTGGTATTTTACTAGGTTCAGTAATAAGAGAATGGGAAATGTATTGGGAGTTTTATCTCGACATCGTACACATTTTTCATTGCAATGAGGCGATGGCAACGCCGAAGGTCGCTCTGCGAATCATTGTTTCCGTAGAGTCTTCTGAAGTCAGCACATCAGAGCGCGTCATTTAATACGCATGTTGCGAGATCCGCAACTTTCTACCTACGTCAGCATGGCTTTGGCCATCTAGTAAATGGCGCCCGCGGAACAGAAACATGATCTTTTATGCTTCCAGAAGAATGATGATATGTTTCAGTTTGGAGGCTAGGAAGTTAGTGTAGTATAATTAACTATTGACTTGTGATGGAGATTCACACCCGTGGGCGCTCGAATCATTTCGCGGGACGGAGTTATCTCGCCGCCGGCATCATTATCAAATACTCATGGGCGCATTTAGGAATTGACCGGACAAAAGGTTGTGTTGCCTACCGTTCCCCGCTCACCGCAATTCCATCTCATTGCATAGCAAACTAGAGCAAACTTTAGGAGCTTTCAGGGCAGCGCCAGGGGTAATGTTTCAAGAATCCGGTCACCTTCGGCAATCAATGGCATAATTACCTAAGCAGCGCCCGAGCACGCGGCACAAGACGACCCCAAAAGTTTTCTTCACTGTGACTCAACGACTTCGCCCGCGCCATGGCCTACTTTCAGCATTAGACCTTCCTCACCATCTATGATGCGCAATGGATGATACTAACACTAATTGTACTCGCATTGCTACCATCCATGGTACAGCCTCATGTAAGCGCTGCAAGGCTTGGGCGTCTCGCCCAAGGGTCGGATCACCGGTCGGACAATCACCCACTTACGGCATTCCGTGATCTGCGCCTAGAAACGGATTCGGGTTTCGGGTTTCATGGACCACGATGTCTTCAAATACAATGTCCGGTTTATGTAACCTCCTTCTTCCTTTCCTCCTTCCTCCTTGCCCGTTCCGCCCTTCGCTTTTCGCTGGTCGCCCAACCCTTTCCACCCACGCCCAACCACGTTCTGCGTCACACGCAAAGTTTGGCGTCCTAAAGACCCACAATGGTCGCAAGCAATCCCGTCCTCCAGGGATGGACCCTCAAAAAGTTTAACGCTACCGTCATCAACGATGTGTGGCCCGAGGTCTCGTTCTTCACCCTGGTTGCTACCAGTATGTCGCCACTTCTCCCGTAGGCGCAAAATTAATGGTCGTGTGAACACCTCCAGTGGTCGTTCTGGTAACAAAAATGACACCCCACAGTCTCGCGGTGCCCAACAGCCTGCTCACCGTGCTTGGTACCGTCCTCGGTTTGGTTATTTCGTTCAGAACATCGACTGCGTATGAACGGTATGCATAAATTCATGTCCGGCACATCGACGGGCGATAATCCTGACTGCGCCGGCAGATACCAGGAGGGGCGCAAAATGTGGACCAACATCTCGATCGCCTCCCGAAATATCGCACAGATAGTAAGCCGTTCAGATCTCTTCCGAATTCGTGCATCGTATATTGATGGAACCAACCAGATCTGGATACACGTCCCATTCGACCGTGTTGACAAGGACAAGAACAAGATGACTACTGTTCAGAGCGTCATCGAGAAAAAGACCATGGTTAACTTGGTGCGTCTCCCCTCTACATATTATTTAATAAAGCTCATTCGTCATTATTCAGGTCCAAGCCTTCTCTGTCTCCGTGAAGGTATGTGCGTCCGTATCCTCTAGTGACCACCCTCCTAATATTTCGGCTTCAGCACTTCCTGCGCGCCGAGCCTGGCGTATACTACGAGGACCTCTATCCTCTGATCTGCTTCCTGCCGCGGTACGCCAACCCCGGAGGACCCGTAACACCGGCCGACATGCTCCCGCTGTGGCACGCGTCCGAAGACGACGACTACCCGCTGCACACCGCCGAGGCGCCGACCCCCCAGCGCTCCTTCTCGGAGTCCGGCGTGCAGGACGCGTCCTTCTCCTCTACGGAGAAGGGCCGCAGCACGCTCCACCGCGGCCAGAGCGAGCCCGCGCCTTCAAAACTGCGGCGCGCCAAGACCTTCGACCCCGAGGCCGCGCTCGCGGATGTGCAGAGCCACCGGCCCCTGCACCCCGCGCGCAACCCCCCGGAGGCGTCCTTCCTCGACTACTTCCCGATCTTTCGCATCTTCGCTTGGATCTTCAGCTCCTGCAGCCGGCGCCTACGCAAGAAGGCCCACAAGAAGAAGCGCAAGGGCCCGCTCGCGGAGAGCAACGTCCCGCTCGAGATCACGATCTACCTCTCTGCGTACCTCGCCCGTGAGTACATATGTTTTCTTTCGAACATCGAGCGCTGACACGTTGATGGGTAGATCTCCTCCGCAATGGGTGGCTCATGCCCGCGGTGGCGACTGGCCTGATGAACAACATTGCGAGTCTGCAGGACACCATGACGAATCTGGACCGTATCGGGTCGACGCCGCTGCCGTTCGCCTACCAGGCACATCTGCGCATGTCGCTATGGTGAGCATCCTTGCGGCCCTTCGTAGTCTCGTTCCTGAATGTAACTTCCACAGGATGTATCTGTTCTTCCTGCCGTTCCAGGTCGTCTCGTCGTTCGGTTACCTCTGCATTCCCGGGACGGCGTTTGCGTCCTTCCTGCTACTCGGGTTCCTCGAGATCGGGCAAGAAAGTACGCGTGTTTCCTCGAGAGTCCATTTCATAACTCTAACATTTGTTTCTTCTAGTTGAAAACCCGTTCAACTACGATCTGAACGATCTCGGTACGTCCTCCCTCTCTCTTCTTGAATCAATCTTTACCCCTCCCCAGACCTTGACGCCTTCTGCCTCGGCATCCAGCGCGAGCTGCACGAAGTCACCGCCGTGAGTTACTCCCTCCCCGCGTCTCCCAACCTCGTGGCTAACAAATATTCGCCCCGTAGCACACGACGCCCGACCCGACGCAGTTCATCTTCAGCGCGTGGAACCAGCCGCTGGCGCCGGGCGACCGCCGCAGCGCGGAGGAACTCACCGCGAACGCGGGCGAGGACTACCGCCACACTGACCACGGCGACAGCGAGCCCGGCATGATGAGCATCCGCCGCGTGCTGCTCAAGAACTGGCGCGATGTCGATCGCATTACACGCCAGTGAGTACTGACTGAGTCTTGCGGAGTAATATTGGTTTTCGTTTTGGTTTCGGGGCGATTGCATGCATGTTTATATATTTACACACGGACGTTTGCGTAGTAAAATTAAAATTCATAATGAAGAGACGCTTCGTCGTCTCGGGTATTCACACTGAGTACATACGAACCTGAGACCAAAAATGCCAGGGTAGGCTTAACGATTGAAGCAGTGCTGGTGGGGCCAGTTGGGCCTGCAGGACAGCGCTACATACTTAGATCATGTACTACGTCGCTACCTCGGCGCAGAGTAGCTAGTGATCGCACCCTTCCCGGCGCAAACACTCCAAACGTTGCCTTGCGAAAATCTCTATGTATCCTCCACATATTCCGATAAGTACCTGGGTTTATAATGTAGGGCAGAAAATCGTTCTAGATGCCTACCTCAACCACGAGCGAGACATCGGGAATCGCATCCTCCGCCTCCTTCAGCATTCTCTCAACCACCGCAAGATATTCATCTTCCGTGCACTGGGCTTCCTCTGCCAACGCAACCAAGTGTCTCGAAATAGTCATCAACGCAGTTTCCTTGCGGGCTCCGGACGCCATTAAGAGTGCCATGAGCTCTTTCTGGTGTGCGCGGAGCGGTAGGCCTTCCCACTTTGGCTGTTGGAATCCCGTCGGCGCCTTCGATTTCCCGCGGGGGCTGAATGGATGCCTCAGTTCCATAGCGATGTACAGCAAACTTGCCTCGTGCGGCGGTGGCGGCCCCCCATCGAGGAGTACGAAGAGTGGCACAGTCACGGACGCATCGGCACCCTTGGCGAGGAGTACCTTCACGACGTCCAGCTTGCGATTATGTACGGCGAATCCCAGCGCGCTGCCAAAATGGCCGGGGGACTCCACATTGGCGGCCCGCTCCAAAAGGAGCACGATCATCTCCATATTCCCCCTGGTGCATGCGAGATGGAGCGCGTTCTCGCTGGCGCCATCAGCCCCGAACGTCGAGTCAATCGGGGCACTGTGATCCAAGAGGAGCCTCATCATAGCTAGGTCATGTTTCTCTGCGGCGAGGTGTAGCGCCTGGTATTCATCCTGGTCCCACTTTGCCGCGGGATCCGAGCCCGCTTCGAGCAGGAGGGCAGCGGTTTCGAGGTTTCCGGCTTGTGATGCGACGTGGAGAGGGGTCGGCGAAAAGAACCCGGGCACGTTGGGTGGTATGGAGTGCGGTGGGGATAGTAGTTTGCGCACGATGTGCGGTTTGGATGCTGCCGCCCACAAGAGTAGTCGACGACCAAGGTTTAGGGTGATGCGGGATTCGAGCTCGGGCTGAAGGATCTCGTGCAGCCGGCGACAGGTGAGGACCAGTGCGTTGAGAGATGCCGTCGAAAGCCATGGTGGCAGGAGTGAAATGAGCTCGGGAGGCAACTTGTCGAAGTAGTCCATCGCTGGGCAAGGACAGCAAGGAGGACAGGTAGGATTGGCGGTGGGATAGTTGTCACGTCGACTCCAAGCCGAATTGGATCAACTATAATTTTGGATTCAGGTAGTCTGCGCCACAACCAATCCGAGATGTTATATTATCGCCGTCACGCCGTAATAAAGTCCCAGGTGATCTAGACAGTTTTGGCAGTACTGCCGCCAGATTCGATTCACTCACAACCAGCAATATCAGTATGTTTGTCATTTCGCGATGCTGGTCATCATGGTCCAGGGTAACGTCCGAGATATCAAGATTCAAGGTTGCACCGACTGCGTATCACTACTACGTTCTTGAACAAATATGATCTATTCATGAATCCAGACGTTCTCAAGCCGAGAAAAAGGCGAGTCGCAAGTCACTGGTGGTCGCAAGTTATTGGTGGTCGCAGGTCTTCGCAGGTACAGCTGGTTTCAAAAGTTTGTACGGGTTTTACGAAACGGTGGTGCTCGATTTGTGCTTACGATTGTTTATCGCTGTGGACAAGGGGGTTTCGGCATTAAAATTTCGGATACAGGGGGGGGGGGGTCCCGAGGACGGCTGAATTTTTTTTATTTTATCATGTATTATGAAGGAGGTTCAAAACTGTCAGAAATACTCCATGAAGCTCTCCAGGAGGTAGAAAGAGGGTATTTGGGCCTCTACAGGCATGTAAAGACGTGGTTGTCCGGATTTGGAAAGTCCACCGATCATTATGAACGTCTCCGAGTGTCCGTCGACGGCGGAAAGAATGGTTACTCAAAAATTTTTAGGGGAAAAATTGACACTGATGTGCATAGCTTTAAAACCTTGGGAGATTGGGGCAAGATGGCAGTATCGGCGCCTACACACAGTCAGCCGATCTTGAAATTCTATATGACTCTGAAAAGAGTGCACATCACTCAGTAATTGAAGCTGGTATGTATTAAATGAACCTGGCTGGCACTCGACAATTTTGTAGCGCCACCAGAGCGTCAAAGAGGTCAATTGTTATTTATGAAGCTGTCAACCTGGTGTGGCGGTGAGGTGGCGGTGAACGTGCACATGACTCGGAGAGGCGGCCCGCCGCTAGGGGTGGGAACCTCCTTCCTTATATGGGGGGGAGGGGGGGGGTCTGGCCGAGGGTCGAAAAAAACTTTTCGACCCTATATTCGTTTTTCGAAAGCCGAAACCCCCTTGGCTGTGGAGCCCAGCTCCAACGCTCCACACCTCGTCCCAACTTCCTTTAAATCATATTTGTCTCCTACGACGACCCCTGGGTCCCAATAAGTGTATTTATGGTGTGGCAAAATGTGTATATTCAAGGCAAAGTGTTTGGAAGTAATACGAAAGAGAATACAAGGGAAGCTACGACGATGACATCCTCAGTTGGAGCCAAGTGGGGCCAAATCAGTAAACAACGGTAAGCACAAATCGAACAGCACCGTTTCGTAAAACCCGTACAAACTTTTGAAAACGGCTGTAAAGGTCAAGAAAAAGCAGTGCAGTTGTGTGTCTCAGGTTGCGGCTATTTGGGCATCGCAAACAACGCGCTTCTGCTATGTAAAGGCTAAAGCCCTGTAAAGCTTCTGCTGTCTCAACCAGCATGAGTCCTCTACGCGATGCCTTGGAGCGCTCTTCTGCTCACCTTTCCTACCCAGTCCCGAGCAGGAAGCCCAGCTCCCATACTTTCTTCGCTCGAATCCCCTGTCCCCCCACAGTAACCACTGGTCGTCGCATCTTCAATCCGTGACTACAGCGTCTCTGGCAGCCGACCTTGCGCGTTATGATACAGATATCGGGACATTCCAAGAGGTCCTGGCGAGAGTCATCTCTGATCGTGCAGAACTTCCGGAGTATAGCCGCAGATGTTGCAGTCTTGTGGCACCGATGCGGCGTCTTCCGACAGAGATCCTAGGAAAAATCTTGTGCCCGTGTGCTCCGGAACAGACACCATTCTTTGCTGGAGGCCCCAGAAAGAGTCGCAGGGATAACATCGAACGACTCGCTCAACTGTATGTGCTGCGAGTGTCACAGGTCTGCTCCACCTGGCGCACAGTGGCCGTGGGGACTCCTTCCCTGTGGGTGAACATCGATGTGGATTTGAATTTAGCGGACCGACCCGCCGTTATCCAGGAAATTGCGAATCTCCTGTCCCTTAACCTGCGACGATCAGCCGATTACCCTTTGACTATCCGCTTCCGGGCAAGCAGTCGACTTGGTGGTCGAGCCGTTGAACTACTGGCTAAAAATTCGGGTAGGTGGCGAAGTGCTAAAATTTACATCCAATCAGAGGCGCACAGGTACCTTTCCCTCCCATGGGGAACCTCCCTCTCCTCGAACGTCTCAAGATCGGTGGCCCCGAACACACTCCGAAACTGAGGCAGGTCAGCTTTCCGTCCCTTGACCAAAACCCCCCGGCGCTACCTTGGACTCAGCTCCGCCAAGTAACCTACGAGTCCGGCTTTGCAACACCCCGGTTCGGCGACGATTTAGCAGTCATGTCCCGCTATCCCAACAACTGCGCGTTCAACATCTTCCATTTGAATCCGACGAATGTCGGGCTGCCCATTTCCGACTTCGCACCCATCCGCTCCGACATTCCCACTTTCAATCTATCACTGGAAGATGACTAAGGTTTCGTCCACTGCCACGAAGTTCTGGGGGAAAATTATGGCAACCCCTACCCTCCCCCGGCTACAACGGCCGTCCTTCCGCTCTGCCTTGCCACCCATCCTCTTTGTTGGCCGCGGGGGGCACTTCGACGCGTTCCCCGTACGCTCCTCGCTCAGCGACATCGTACAGCACCTGGAACTCCGCAACATGATCATGACGCACGACGCTCTCGTCGAGTGTTTGTCAGAAAGGCGTGTCGAGGGAAGTCAACGTCTAGCTGCCGCAATTCAGCATCGATGGCGTAAATCAACAGTGTAACGAGGTCTTCTTTTGTTGTGGAGATAGTGGTGGTCGAAGGCAAGGGACTCGAGAGCAGAAAACAAATATTTGCGCTCTTGTGCGTGCGCGATCAATCGTGGTTGAATCTCGGTTCAACGCACGTTCAACTTTTGTAAGGTGTCTCTCCGTGTTTCATCCTAAGAACACCGTTTTAGTGTCCGGGACGGCAATACGAAATATATTTTGCAGGAAAATCTTACCTGATCTCATGTCAGCGCATAGACTCAAGTGTTGAGCCTCACAGTGTAGTACATTTTTGGTTATCGCGTGAGCTGGAAAGGATAGCCGCTTGGTGAGCCGCGCAACCAGCTCATGGCGTTGTTGTTGACGTATGGGACTAACAAGGACACTACGATAGATACATGGCGACGATTGCGGTCATGCCGAGTGAGGGAGGGAATGCGATTCTGGAGGTGTTGGTCATGTATAAATTGGCGAAGGATGCGCAGTATAATGAGAATGAGTACCTTGCGACAATGTGTGGAAGATGCAACTCCGGTACGGCTCATCCATAAGTATGGTTCATAAATTTCATTTATCAGCTCAAGTATACTACGTGCTTGAAGCCTCAGGTGCTTTGTGTAGATCCAAATGCCCTTGTTTACATATAATCCCCACCCATATAGCAAGTCCTTACTCAGCAGATGACAGTAGTTGGGCCGCCGCTTGTGCTCTTCCCACGTCTTCTGCGTGTTTTACGCCGTTGCCTCACAGTCGGCTCGCCCTCAGCCGGCTCCACCTTCCAGTCCTGTGGTGACGGAAATTAACTGCAATACAGACAGCTGGAGGAGTGGACTTACCCTGCGTACAACTCTCCCGCTGGGGGAGATCATGGGTTTGGACTGTGCCCAGAGGCCCTGAAAAAACACGTCAGGTCGATCCTTGTGTTGTGCTAGATAAATTGGAATACATGCAACGTCAGGGTCTCTGTGTTATTGTTACACGACACCATTTTCAGATCAGTCGGACTCTTTTATGGCCTCGCTAGTGAGCTTTGAACACCTAATAAGTAGTAAAAACAACCCACGATCACTTGGATTTCTCCCTGCTGTGTTTTGATCACGAGACGGCGACCTTCAAGTGTCTGTTGGTCGGCTTCATAATTCTGGGGGGGGCGCTTCAATAGCAATATGCTGCGAAGTGAAAACAACCCCGATTGGCTGATTTCAGATGCCCACCCCGCTGAAATACAACACATACCTCGCCCCCAGTCCTGCTCTCGAATGTCGCTTCACGCGCAGAAACGCCCTGGGTGGACTGTGAGTTGCCAACACAAAATGCATGTTCGACTGGGAATACATTTGTGCCAAGGTTTCCATTTGTGGTGGAGAGGGACACGGTGCCTACGCGAATGTTCTCCACGACAGATAAGCGTCGGTCCTCGGTCCATCGTTAAAAGCCAAGTACCTGACCATACACGCGTCCATGTTCTGTTCCGACGTGTAAATTATGTACCTGGAGTCCCTAGTTAAGAAGTTTTTAGAATTGTGCATACTACGGCTAGTCTTAGTTAAGAAAGGAACATTTTTGGTAATTTTCTTTGCCTTAAGCTCACTATCATTAAAGAAGACATTCGGTGACCACACGCGCCTTCCCCCCAGAACCCTGCGACCACGTCCCGGCAAGAAATTCCTAGGAATCAAAAGTCGTTATGCATCCCCAATTAGACCCCCTGAATTTTCCTGGGGTTCTGGGACCAACGCACACACCAAACCACGGGCACTTACACCTCCTTGGGTTTGATGCCAACCGGTAACTGTTTCTCTGTTGCTTCCCCTCCATGTATCCCTTAGATATTCTGGTTATATACACACTAATAGTACATGAATCAATCCCGGAAAACTCCGGGGGCATAGAGGAAGAGGGGAAATGGAGAAGCTCGACTTTCTGACCTATTGTGCACTTTCTGACCCGTTGGGTCTAATAGTAGCAGGTAAATTCCCTATTTAGATACCATGGGCGGACGCGGCCTGGGGTCCACTCCGGTGCTGTAGGCTTTACTACCCCCGCCCCCAAGAGATTTCCTCCTACATTGAGACAAAAAGAATGAGCATCCTACAGCGAGATTGTATATCCCTTACCTTTTAGTCATTGTCAGAACAACACTGAGAGCATTCCACTGAGTGCGCTCCAGAAGCTGCTCCAGCATGTCGGGGGGGGTGCATCTTTTCAACAGGAGGGTCAAAGGGGGTCTTCTGCTGCATCCAATCGAGGTTGATACATGTTGTCGACACAACAAGCTTAAGGAATCCGAAGCTCCAAGTCTTTCCCATGGGGAGTTCAAACTGGAAGGAAGGCTCACTGCCCATGCCGATAGTAACCGTACCACCACTCCGTTTCAGTGGTGGCGGAACATGTATGCTAGCGGGTGTATACCAGGGCTGAAAAATATTAATGTCTGGATTATATGCAGGCGTGAGATACCCCTCACTTCGATTGTGTATTCGTCAGGATTGAAGTACAGCAGATATGGGAACAAATCCTCCTCCGATTCGTTACGGATTGTGAACCCATACTTGGTACCTGCCTCCGAGGATAACCGGACCTTGTGGTTATGGATTATGTTCCCGTCGCGGCCCACGCTGAGATCTGGCCTGCGCCCCGGGTGCTCCCCCACGAGGCAGTGCATCTCGAGCGCGGCGCCGGTGAGGGTCTTGCTTCCGTTGTGGATGTTCAGGAAGCGGTTGAATCGTGTGATGGCCTCGCGGAGGGGTTCGTCGTTTTTGTGCTTTTTGCAAACCGAATTGCCGAGGGTATCGAGGCAGGTCTCAAGATCCTGAGGAAGGCACAGAGCTGTAGCTTCCGCCTGCAACTGGATAATTTCATCTACTATCTTCATATCATCTGTGTTCAGATTATCGATTTTTTCGAATTGCGTCTGAATGGCTTTCGCAAGGTTGGTAAGTGCACGTGCTCGAGTCGGATGTGACAGAGAAATGCCCAGCAGGCCTTCTCGATACAGCCTAATGCACTCGTCAAAGTTTTGGAAACCTTGTAACAGCCCTTTCTCATAGAGTGCAGCAGCTAGATTATTGACAGCAATACCACGACCAGCCCCCGAGGGATGATAGCATGCTAGGGCTTCGCGATACAGTTGAATGGCGTCGTCGATGTCCTGGGGGTCTTTGGATTGTGTAAATCGCTCGGTCAGGGCGTCCGCTAGGTCGGTGAGAGGACTTTGTCGGTTGCTCAATTTCTGAGCATCCCAAACAGCCAGTGCGTCTCCAAGCACTGCAATAGCCTTGTCCAAATCTGTGCGCCCAAATCCGTTCTCGACAAACTGGGCCTGCATACAGGTCGCGAGTTTGGGTAGGTACTGGAGTCGGAGTGGCGCGGGGAGTGTTGTTGACTCCGTCAGCCCGATGCGATAAAGCTGCACAGATTTCTCCAGATGACCAAGGGACATATTTGTAACCGACGGGGATTGGGGGGAGGCCACTCGAAGAGAGCGTCGGAAGTACTGCTCAAAGGTTGATACACCATGCTCGATTCCGGTTCGGCCGCCCAGATAGAGAATGTAATACCATTCCCCCAAGACGAAAATTGCCCTGGACTTCCGGAAATCGCCTTTGGGTAATTGGTCAATGATAGTATCAAGTTGGACCATCAGGGGTTGAAGATCAAAATGAAAGTGTTGGATTCCTGGCGGTCCAATTGAGTGGCAGCGCAAATTGTTTGAAAGAACACGACCTTACCGTCGTTACAGAGCAAGGACAAAACTTCGAATACTACATGTGTGTTGAGTTCTGGTGATGAGAGGTCTTTGGCTGCAGCCAAAGTACCAATGATGCTATCCCAGGTCAGAGTACGTCGAATAGGCTCTATTACTTTTTCAGATCAATTCATCATCGCACGAGTGTGTTGCTTACCGTGGCCTGCTAGGTTAAGTACCATTTTTGCAGACTGCTGCCGGAGGACCGTTTCATCCTTCGAGTTTAAAATCTTGTTCAACATTTTTAGGGCGGGATCGGCCTTGCCAATTGATGCAGCCCCTTCGCCTGAGCTCTGTCAGTACAGCGATCAAAGGTATGCTACACAGCTGTGCGTACGTGTGGTCGACAAAAAGCGAAGGCGCTCGAAGCTGGTGTTGTTGAATATGGCATCTTCCATCAGTGTCCCGGTATTTGCCAGATCGAAGAGGTCCATTTCAAGGATATCCCGGAGATCCTCCGTCCACGAAAGCCCCTCTCGGTTTCCCTTTTGAAGAATGTCACCCCATTCTTTTGGTCCCGGTGGAAGGATCGCCTTGGGATTGTAATTTTTAATAAAGGCGACTGATGCATGAATGCGTTGGCCTGGCTTTATAATTCGACCTTTGGATAGGTGGGGGCGCCTTTGTAATATGAGCGGACATCTTGTTATTAGACCCTATACATACCAGATTACACTCGTATCCCCAACATAAGACAAGCGCCTGATGGGCAGAAGCTCGAGAAATTGCCAGGGCCAAGTTAAGGATTCAGTGGGTTTACTCGTTTCCAATTCTTCCCATTTCCATTCCACCCGGGACGCTTTGATCCTGAGACCAGCATGCGATGCCTCATTTCCCATCCATAGGACGGGCACAGCAGCATTGTCCAGTCTTTTATTTACGCGGAGCCCACCACCGCTATAGCATGATATATGTGGTTTGTTAAACAGAAAGGAATGACAACTCGGTCGGCTCACATATCTGAATGACAGCCTGCGAACCAAACTTCCTTGACCCGCGGTCCGTGACTATTGTCACCGTCAGGCCGCTATATTGACCGGCGTAAACAGAGGAAGAAGGGGGGATATAGTCGGACAGACCTTCTCCTCCTCATACGATGCTCCTCCACATATATATTCTGGAAGAAACTTGACTCGTCGCTCATCGAGGGCAAGAGCGTGTCGGAAGTAGCAAATGCTCTTATTGAAGGTATCCGTGCCCGGCAGGTTTTTCCCTCTTACAATGCCAACTGAGGAGACTGCATCCCTGACACATCTTCACATAAGAACAAGATAGAACGAGCCGTTGACACACCATGCACCGAGGAAGTGGATGCTGACATCTTGTCGGGAGAAGGTGTCCTTGAAAAACTGCGCAGACTGTTCTCCGTCGTACCCTTTATTGGAATGGGTTCTTAGATCCACGTATAATTCGTAGGCGCTGTAAGGTAAAATAAACAAACACCACAAAGTCAACCACGAAAAGCAGTACAAAGGAATTTGTTCTTCATTCCCAGGTAAAATCAACCCGACCTGGATGGTAGGACGAGGATTGAATTGACAGTACGATACGCTAGATCAACGCTCACCTTGTCGATCATGGCGGCCAATGTACGAATCTGATAGGCTCCACGGGAAAACCCTTATGAAAAGAAATCAGCTCACCATTTTGTGAAGCTTAGTATGGGTATACCAAAGAGAAATATTCTGTCGCCGGGTCGATAATTATTCGATAGCCACCGATATCCGGCCAGAACAGCTCTTTCGAAGTTCCTGGTGACACGAACTGAATGGTGGAGCTCGGTGGACGATATGGAGCATACCAGGCGATCGCCAGGTCGATGTGATTGTCGACGACTTGTTTCCAGTACTGATAGGACCGCCACGAAGGTCTCGCATATGTGCCGATGCCACTGTTGTAGTATGTAAGCTGAGTGTCGTTCTTGACGATGCGAGCATAGAGTTCGATGACGTTCGTGTTCTGGATGAGCGTAAGAAATCGAGTGCGGCCTCCAGGGATCTACTCACCCGATTGCCGTACTGGTTTGAGGTTCCGTCGAAGGAAAGTATAATATTTCGACCTGTCCCGTCGGCTTTGCAGTATTCACAAATGGAATTTCTCAATGTCTGATCTCTTTCTCCGGAAAATAAGAGACTTGTAAGTAGTACAAGGGACGGAAAACTACACACGACACATTATCATCCGAGGGAAGATCTGGACCATCGTCCGAACGCAGTTCTTGGGGATGCGGGGGAGCCATTTCACGGGCAACAGAGGAGCCGAAAGGGTGAGAGGTAAGAGACATCCTTCACTAAGGAGATTTCCCATGTTTGCAACCGTCACAGGGGACATCCACTGCGGCTTCTGATGCAGAAGCCGCAGTGCCTTCCTTGTGGCTTCTCCGCGGCTTCCGGCCAAACATCTATAATTATAATAAAGGGAACGCGGTCACGTGATTAGGAATTCCGCCAAAATATGTTTAGAAACGCAAATATCTTACTACGATGACCGAACGAGATCACATCGGTTGCTAACTGGCCCACTCAATTAACTACCCTACCTAGATATTTTTTCTGAAGGCACAACACAACACTGGCACAACATGTTGCATACATGAGAATCGATAGTTAGTATTTTTATCTTGGGTGTTAAAAAGGATTGCACAGGGTGGGATTTGAACCCTCGCACGGCTGTAACCCGAAGGCACAGGACTATGTAGAAGCCACTGCCGCTTCGGGATCCCGAAGCCATGGCTGATGCCCTCTGGGGCTGGGGGGGGTTGTAATACTTGGATGGTCGACAGGCTGAACAATGAGTTTACGGAAGACAGACAAGTAGTACTGTGAGGGTGGTTATCATCCAGAAATTTACAAGATGCCAACTGAGCACGACATAATTCCAGGGGGTCGATATCACAAGATGCTGGCAATTTGTGGTGTCAATACACTGTGACAGTAAGTATGATTCCTCTGGGAACGACATGCTACATGCACGCGTGTTGGCGCAAAGATAGAAACTGGGCAGCCATGAGGCCAACATGAGGCCGACATGAGGCTGGTCGATCAGGATAATATAAGCAGGGATAAGCACGGGGGTAGGCTCGAACCAGCTGCAATACACCAAAACCTAGGATTTGATGACAGTTGATCAAAAGGTTTGGGCGGAGCGGCTGGAATATAATAACCGACCGGCAGTACGGTCGGAGTTTGCCGGGCTCGATTAAGTGGACTTAAAGAAATTTCGCTTCATCCGAAATTCAAAGTCTCTCAGGAAAAAATCTGAAGAGACAGTTCTCTTCTAAATGTATTCAATTAGCCAACCTATTCGTTTCGAGAGCTGCGAGATGAATGTGACTTCGCTAGACCCGAATCCGATTACCCATTTCGGGCCTCCTATCTACCATCATGCCATTCAAGCCACTCGTCGATTTGGACCCAGTGAAGCTCGAGCGTGCCTCGAATGAATTCAATGAAGTGGTCCTTGCCAACAAAGCCATCTCCGACAACATTATCTGTCTCAATATAGACGAAGGCCACTCCATAAGCGAGTGGAGTAACGACGATTTCAGGCCTGAATTCTCGAAGCTCCATGTTCTTTTGGCGCGCATGCTCAGCGGGCTCCCCGTGGTTTTCGGCTCGCCACAATGCCCCGCGACGTGATACTTGACCGAATTGGTCTACTTACTTGTATTTTCGCTTTAACGCCCTCAATTCTTCAGCTGTAGCCTGGAAAAGTAATAGATATTTCTTATGGATGTATTTACAACAGGACTGTCTCTTCGGATTTTGTTTTAGGAGACTTCGAATTTTCGATGAGGCGAAATTTCTATAAGTCCACTTAATCGAGCCCGGCAAACTCCGACCGCATTAGGCTCCGGTTATCGCTTTTCCGCCGGCCTATTTGATCGATTGTCATCAATTTCCCGCCGTCTCGAAAAGCGCCTGGATCCAAGGGGTGTCTAAGTAAAAACTTCCGGACCATGACTACGGAAAACCTCGGTGGTCGGACCCCGGATACTAGGAGGACCACCACCACCCGGCAATCACTCGGTCCGATCATCCGACTATGACATCACTTACCCGCCGCGGGTGTGCCTTGGGTGTGCCGCCTCAATCCTACTCGAGAACAGTCATGACAAACTCTGCTACCTCTGAGACTGAGGAATCAAGAAATAAAAGGTACGGGGCTGACCCTCTGATCGATAAACTACGCATAAGTCGCAGTATCAGTCGGAAATAAATTTAGGTGCCGCCCACGAGCCTCAATTAACTGCAAGTCCAGGGGCGTGAATCAGTTTCCGCATCACTATGTAGTGACTCTCAGTGCATGTCCCAATGACTGGGACCCTCGAGGAGTGACTCTAACGGCAAGAGGAATACATGCAGCTCGTGAAGCTCGAAGTTTTAATTGTGCAAGAGAGTGACGACAAAGCCACGGTAAGCCACCTGGAACTTCACAATTAGTTGTATGATCTCCGAAAATCAGTTCTGAATGGTGCGGCACTTCTCATTGCGAGTTGAGGAAGGATGAAGGTAGGGACGCGTCGCGCGTTGTGTACGCTTGTTGTTGTCTCGGATCAAGCACGGCTTGTCTTGACCACCCCATATTTCTAGAAGGGAATCTCGCAGCAATGAGGTTTTCAGATATTGGCAATCAATACCCCCAACTAAGCACATCGCCCGCCTCAGAACTAGCCAAAACCATTCATAATCAAGCGATATGGAAAATCTCGTCCAAACGACGCTGAAAACCTCTTTGACGGGACCCCGGATACTAGTCAAGGTACCACACGGGTGTAGTGATGGTCCGGAATTAAGGTTTTCGACACCCCTTGCCTGGATCGAGGGATAAGCGCGGGGGCACAGCCTCCCGGCGCCGATTCGCACTCTGCTTCCTTGAACTATGTAATATGAGCTATTTTGACGAGCTACCCCTTCCGCCATGGCTATCGACAGCTTCTCTCAACTCACTAGTCCTCACCTGCCGCCGTCTGCGGCAAATCCTCCAGCCCACGCTAGAATCCCGCCTCACCGCACCGCTTGGTCGTGCTCTTACAGGCGGTCGCATCGAAACCGCACATCGTGCGCAAACTGCTCGCCCCACCGCACTCCATACCGCCCGACGGGCCTGACTTGTATCTGCCGACGCCTCTTCACCTCGCATTGCGCGCCCAAAACCTCGAAACCGCTGCCCTCCTCCTCGAGGCAGGCGCGGATCCCGCGGCAAGTTGGGGCTTGGATGACACCCAGGCGCTCCACATGGCGGCAAAGAACAAGGACCTCGATATGACGCGTCTTCTTCTAGATCACGGTGCCCCGGTTGACGCGGCGTTCGGGCGTCCGGGCTACTGGGAGACCGTGCTCTACCTCGCGTGTGCGACGGGGGACATGGAGATAGTCGCCCTCCTTCTGGAGTGCGGCGCGGATCCCGAGCACGAGGGCTATCGTGGGACTGCGCTGGGATTCGCCGTGCGTCGGGGCAGGCTCGACGTCGTGAAGCTGCTCTTTGCCAAGGGGGCGGATGCGTCCGTGACTGTACCGCTCTTCGTACTCCGTGACGGCGGACCGGGGGAGCCGCTGGAGCCGCACGAGGCGGGTCTGCTGTACCTCGCCATGGAGCTGAGACATTCCTCCAGTCCCCGCAGACGATTGAGGCGGCCACAGCCCAAGTGGGAAGGCTTACCACTCCGCGCAGACCAGAAGGAGCTCATGGCGCTTTTAATGGCATATGGAGCCCGCAAGGACGCTGCGTTGATGACTATCTCGAGACACTTGGCTGCGTTGGCGAAGGATGCGCTGTGCACGGACGAGGAATACCTCGCGGTCGTCGAGGGAATGCTGAAGGAGGCGGAGGCCGGATACCATGTCGAATTAGGGAGACGGAATAATTTACGTTTTCGATCGAACGCCCAGGGCAAGACGACACGAAATGTAGCAGACGTGGTGTGGAACGCCCAGCGGCAGTAGCATGTTATGATAGTGAGTATATACACAGCAGAGGATATGTAGTACCTCGCCCCAACGGTGGCGACTATTAGAACCGTCCATGCACACCAAAGAAAAAAGTCGCAATAACATCAGTACACCCTCCCAAACCACCCCTAAACCTGCTCCCCATACGCAGGCGGCAGCCGCCCACTCGGGCTCCGCCCCAGCCCCCCCTCCGGATCTATCGGCCCCGCGTCCCGATGCCGCTCGAGCCACGGCGCCCGCCCGGGCTGGTCCTCCTCCTCCTCGTGCGCCTGTTCCTGCTCCTGCTCCAGGAACGGCTCCTCCGACCCCGCGCGCGCCGGCTGGGGTGCCGGCGCCGGCGTAGGTGGTGCAGGCCGCCGCTTCCGCGGCAGCGGCCCCGCCTCCCTCCGCCCCCGCCCGCTGCTCCCGCTCCCACTCCCACTGAGACTCGCCGGCGCCGCCACGACATTCACGCTCGGGTTCGACGCGGAATTTTGGTGCGACGCCGACGTGGGCAGCGTGCTCGTGCTCGCCTGCCCCGCCGTGTGCAGCGCGCGCCTCTGCGTCGTGGCGTATGCGCCCGTGCCGAGGCCCACGCCGTACCCCACCGCGCTCGCCGCGCCGAGCCCCGCGGACGAGTCGTCCGACGTCGTGCGCGCGTGCGTGTCGGTGTAGCTCGCGGGCTGCCCCTCGCTGCCGCGCGTCGCGTGCCCGTCAGAGCGCGCCGCCCCCGGCAGCGCGTGCGAGCTGTAGCTCCCCGACGTGGGCGAGGTGTGCCCGCCCGCGCCGGACTGCGAGTCCGTGTAGCCAGACACGGGCTGCCCTTGCGCGTCGGTGTAGGTGTATGCTGGGAGGGAAAAGGAGATCAGTCAAGGGCGCAAGGAGAAAAGATGAGGGGTATGAGGAGAGCACAGAGGAGGGTTCGGGGCCGTCCTCCGCACGGAGGACAGCTCGTCGCGGGGAGCACGACAGGGAGCTCGCTCGAGCACAGGAGGACAGAATCCAAATGCGGAGTGGCGGTGCTCCCCCCAAAGCGGCGCAGGCGTCGTCGACGCACAGACGCAATGCACAAATGCGCCGGACATCGCGCTGCAGCGACATATCCACTCCTCGTCGCCGTGAAATCGTCGCACCCGCAAGGCCACGACCGCGCCGGCACCTCCCGCCCCAACTCTCCCCTCCCCTCCCATGGCCCTTCTCTCACGAAAAAAACGCGATAAAAGGACTCACCATGCGCAACGAGCATGTCATCCCCCAGCGCCGTCGTCTCCCTCCCTCCCCCTGCCCCTCCCGCCCCACTTCCCCCTCCCCACGCCCCCACACCCCCCGCCCTCCTCTTCCGCCGGCACCACCAAAACACCGCCCCCGCCGCGCCCAGCAGTATCACCGCCCCAATCGCGATCCCCGCCGCCGCGCCGCCGCCCATCTTCGTCTTCGTCGTCCCCGCCGTCGAGGCGTCGGACGTCGGCGACGACGACGACGTGGTGGTGGACGTGGAGGAGTGGGAGGAGGAGAGGGGGAGGGAGGAGGGGGGGAGGGACAAGGAGGAGGAGTGGATGGTGGTGGAGTCGCAGTGCGTGAAGGAGTTGTTGTTGGCGACGATGTTGTCTTTGATTATCACGTCGCGGGTGAAGATGCTGCGGAGGGGGGTACGGTCAGTGGAGGTCGATCACGAAGGGGAGAAGGCAGCAGTTTGTGCGGAGGGGGTGCAGGAAAGTAAAAGTCCCGAGGGCCCGCGCCGCGCAGACAACACCCGAGCGCGCGGGGCCCCTTCCCTCTGCAAGCGGAGATAGGGACACCGAGGCCGAGTCATCCGCAGTCCAAGGCAAGGCGGTCTACCGACGTAGCGATAGCCCCGACGCCCGCGAACAGCGGACGACGCACAAAACCGCCGCGTCCACGCCTAACCCCTGACAGCAACACACAGAGCCGCCGTGCAAGAATGGAGCCTCCCCCGAGAAAAAACCACAGAATGGGACTCACTAAAACCACGAGCCGTCGGCCCACCCATTCCCGTATATATCGTCGTTAATCTTGATCTTCTGGTTGCACACGGCGGTCTGGATGTCCTTGGGAAGCACTTTATCCTGCGGGTTCGAGCAGGTTTGGAGGTAGATCTGGTACGCGCCGGTGCCGGCGTCGAAGCCCGTGGAGTTGCCGATGTTTTGTTGGCAGCTGTGGGAGGAGTCAGCCAAGGCGTGCGAGGGCGGCGACCAGAGATGGGGGAGAGAGAAAACGTACTTGAGACAGAGCATGCTGAGGGCGAAGGCGATGGTGTTGCAGCAGCAGGTCGCTGTACCCCAAGAAAACTGGTCAGCGGGTAGTCTTGGGGACGAGGGGGAAGGGGGACGCACAGACTTGGTCCGTGCAAGCGTCGGGTGGCGTGTTGATGTTCATGACGCCCACGGCGACTGCACACCAAAAAAAAGAAATAAGAAAAAATGATAAATATAATGAAGAGGAGGCGGAAGGGGAACGCACAGTTGGTGTTGCAGATCTGGCGCAGCTTCTGGTACGTCTGGCCTGTAGAACACGCGCGGGATCAATACACATGCTAAGTGCGCGTAGAGCGGGGGGCGTACAGGGCGTCTCGCCGACCATGTTGATGTACCAGTCCATGCCCGTGCCCGCGCACGCGAGGTTATCCGCCGCGGCGGCGGGGCGCGGCGCAGCGAGCAGGAGGAGCGCGGCGAGGCGGAGGGGGAGCGCGAGGCGCAGCATCGCGGCGGCGGGTGATAATGACAAAGACAAGGTCAAGGACAAGAGACAATTCAGTGGAGCTCCATGTCGTTGATGGCGGGTACTGTGGCCGTGCGTGGGATGCCAGATGTGATCGATCGCCGAAAAGGCACAAATTACAACCGGCCATTGCTGTGTGTTTCTATACGGTTTGGTCTATTCCTATCATAATCCAGGGACTTGGCGTGGGTTGAGCTTTGTTCAATCCTTGGAAACGAACGGAATGAACTCAAGTGTGAGCTGATATAATCGATTTTCAGAATTAGGCGCCCACGGGACCGCGCTGAGCGGAATTGGTGGCTCGATGGGTCAACTACAAACACTCGCTTCACGTTCTGTCTACACATTTTGTATTCGAGCTTTCCAGGACGCCAACTCTCCAGTAAATGACCTCAGTTCGGCCGCCATCAAACGCCGACGGCCCCAACTCGCCAACCAGCCATCTCGCCATGATACCCCATCCCGCCTGTGCCGGTGTTACTTGAATTTATATGAAGTGTCATGCAGACAACGCTACGCTCTTCCTAGTCTTGACGCCTGACTACTGTGGGCGCTGGGGTTGCTCCACGGGTGTCGCCACTGGGTATCAGCAACGGAGTCACTCGGCGACGCCGTGATTGGCGCCGTGCCTTGTATTAATTAGTGGCAGCTGTTGGGCAGCCGCAGTCAATGCAACTGCACCCGAGGGCACCCTGCGCATGAGCGTCCTCTACGTCGCTGCGGTACTGCTGGATGCCATCCCGAAGAATCCCTGAACAGCGTCACGGTCGGACAAATACCGTGAACCCGACCCTGCGTCCCATCCTAGCTTGTTCGACATGTACATCGTTTAACGCCAACCTTAGGAAACCTCCCAAAACATACCCGGGAGTCGCAGTGCGTGAAGGAGTTGTTGTTGGCGACGATATGTGGGAATGCAAAACTGAACTCAAACAATAAATTCGTCACCCTAACAAATGATTCTGTGCAGCCAAAGCAACTGTCAAAACGATGTTCAGACAGTTTTAGTCAACAAAAGCGTGAAAAAGTGAGAATTCCACCCATATTTTATTAAATGTGGGTTTCGAGTGCCATTCTGGAGAACTACATAGTTATGAATTGTTTTCTGCTTCTGCATAACACTTTGCCCACTCAGATCCATGGACAAAGTTCTCGTAGGACAGCTGTGTCTGTTGCCGACCAATCACCAGTGTGTTGTGTGGTGACCAGAGACCAATCCGATGGTGAGCCGGAAGCCAGAAGAGCAATTCTGATGAGCAACAGGACACCCAACCATTGTTGGTAATGTGCCAAGGAATGAAAATGGAAGGGGACTTGAAGTAGAGGGCCTAAAGGGAAAATTAGTAGCGATAACAGGTGAATGAGGAGGAGGCCCACATTCAGCAAATGAGATCTGCTACAATCACTGGAAGGCAAGTGGTTGGGGTTTTTAATGCTGTGTCCATCCCACATCTGAAGAGTTGTGTTTTGGGAGGCAGAGACAATATGTTTGCCATCAAGTGACAAGGCAACCGAGTGGAACCCATCGAGCTTTTCTAATGGCTCTCCAACTGCAGCCATGGTCTCTGCATTCCAAATGCGCACAGTGTTATCAGCAGAGCCAGACACAATATGCTTGCCATCAGGGGAGAATGCAACTGAGTAGACCCAGCTGGTGTGGCCTTCCAGTGGCTCTCCGACTGCAGCCCCTGTCTCTGCATTCCAAATGCGCACAGTGTTATCACGAGAGCCAGACACAATATGCTTGCCATCAGGCGAGAATGCAACTGAGTAGACCCAGCTGGTGTGGCCTTCCAGTGGTTCGCCAACTGCAGCCCCTGTCTCTGCATTCCAAATGCACACAGTTTTATCTGAAGAGCCAGACACAATATGCTTGCCATCAGGTGAGAATGCAACTGAATAGACCCTGCCCGTGTGGCCTTCCAGTGGCTCTCCGACTGCAGCCCCTGTCTCTGCATTCCAAATGTGCACAGTGTGATCAGTTGAGCCAGACACAATATGCTTGCCATCAGGTGAGAATGCAACTGAGGTGACCACATTGGTGTGGCCCTTCAGTGGCTCTCCGACTGCAGCTCCTGTCTCTGCATTCCAAATACGCACAGTGTGATCATTTGAGCCAGACACAATATGCTTCCCATCCAGTGAGAATGCAACTGAGCGCACCCAGCTGGTGTGGCCTTCCAGTGGTTCGCCAACTGCAGCCCCTGTCTCTGCATTCCAAATGCGCACAGTGTTATCATCAGAGCCAGACACAATAAACTTGCCATCCGATGAGAATGCAACTGAGTAGACCGGGCCGGTGTGGCCTTCTAGTGGTTCTCCAACTGTAGCCCCTGTCTCTGCATTCCAAATGCGCACAGTGTTATCATCAGAGCCAGACACAATATGCTTGCCATCAGGTGAGAATGCAACTGAGCTCACCCAGTCGGTGTGGCCTTTCAGTGGCTCTCCAACTGCAGCCATGGTCTCTGCATTCCAAATGCGCACAGTGTTATCACCAGAGCCAGACACAATATGCTTCCCATCCAGTGAGAATGCAACTGAGTGCACCCAGCTGGTGTGGCCTTCCAGTGGTTCGCCAACTGCAGCCCCTGTCTCTGCATTCCAAATGCGCACAGTGTTATCTAAAGAGCCAGACACAATATGCTTTCCATCAGGCGAGAATGCAACTGAGTAGACAATGCTGGTGTGGCCTTCCAGTGGCTCTCCAACTGCAGCCCCTGTCTCTGCATTCCAAATGCGCACAGTGTTATCATCAGAGCCAGACACAATAAACTTGCCATCCGATGAGAATGCAACTGAGTAGACCGGGCCGGTGTGGCCTTCTAGTGGTTCTCCAACTGTAGCCCCTGTCTCTGCATTCCAAATGCGCACAGTGTTATCATCAGAGCCAGACACAATATGCTTGCCATCAGGTGAGAATGCAACTGAGCTCACCCAGTCGGTGTGGCCTTTCAGTGGCTCTCCAACTGCAGCCATGGTCTCTGCATTCCAAATGCGCACAGTGTTATCACCAGAGCCAGACACAATATGCTTCCCATCCAGTGAGAATGCAACTGAGTGCACCCAGCTGGTGTGGCCTTCCAGTGGTTCGCCAACTGCAGCCCCTGTCTCTGCATTCCAAATGCGCACAGTGTTATCTAAAGAGCCAGACACAATAAACTTGCCATCCAGTGAGAATGCAACTGAGCGCACCCAGCTGGTGTGGCCTTCCAGTGGTTCGCCAACTGTAGCCCCTGTCTCTGCATTCCAAATGCGCACAGTGTTATCATGAGAGCCAGACACAATATGCTTGCCATCAGGTGAGAATGCAACTGAGCTCACCCAGCTGGTGTGGCCTTTCAGTGGCTCTCCAACTGCAGCCATGGTCTCTGCCTTCCAAATGCACACAGTGTTATCATCAGAGCCAGACACAATATGCTTGCCATCAGGTGAGAATGCAACTGAGTTGACCTCATTGGTGTGGCCTTTCAGTGGCTCTCCAACTGCAGCCCCTGTCTCTGCATTCCAAATACGCACAGTGTTATCATCAGAGCCAGACACAATAAGCTTGCCATCAGGTGAGAATGCAACTGAATAGACCCTGCCCGTGTGGCCTTCCAGTGGCTCTCCGACTGCAGCCCCTGTCTCTGCATTCCAAATGCGCACAGTGTTATCATCAGAGCCAGACACAATATGCTTTCCATTTGATGAGAATGCAACTGAGCTGACCCAACTGGTGTGGCCTTCCAGTGGCTCTCCAACTGCAGCTATGGTCTCTGCATTCCAAATGCGCACAGTGTTATCTAAAGAGCCAGACACAATGTGCTCGCCATTAGGTGAGAAAGCAACTGACAAGACTGCAGCAGTATGGGCCTCTAGCACTGCTATTGTAGTCGGCCACACTGTCATTTTTCCTGTTGTCGCTGACAACAACCGGGGGAACTGAGGCCGAAATCTTTGGCTGATTTTTGACTGGGTTGGTGCTAAGGCCAAAGCCGACAAGTAAATGTGAGGAGCACTTTGCCTAATCACATCTGCAAAGAAGGAAATAAATCTTTTTGCATCTGTAGCAAAATAGGTGAGGGAAGAGTTCTGATTCATGTCAGGTACAGGCCACAACATTGTCACGGGAAATATTCTTACCTGATCTGCCCACATGATCAGTTTGGATAGAGATTGGATGCCAGAATCCACAATCCCAAGTAGACTCAAAACCTCGAGCCAAAATAGGAACTTTTCCAGGACCAATCCCTCCGCAACCCGCACACTACGAGAATTGCAGGATGTTGCCACAAGGTGGTCGACCCAGAATCGACAAGCATATTGCAGCTCTCCTGGAATGTGTTTATCAAGTTGTGATTGAAGACCTGGCATTTCAACATTGCGCAAGTATGATGTGGGCAGATTACAGATATTGAATCTGAGGGACCTCTGCATGGCCCGCAGCAGGGAAAAAGCCAGGGACTCCTGCTGATAATCTGTGACACAGTGGATATCTGGACGGGTTGCTTGAACATGAGAAGTTATGAATTCTCTGAATGAGAGATGGATAAATTGTATTGGAACCCCAGGACTGTCAGACACGTGGATTACAGCACTCAAGGGGAGAAGGGCCCCTTGAAGCACCTCCATGTCCACATCAAGCAAAGCTGCTAGACTGGGTGAATCCAGGGGTTCAAGTAGCCACAGAATAGTGCTGAGAATCCTGATAGCTTCATCATGAGATTCTTGAGCACGCTGACCACCCTGAAGGGATGGAATAGCCTCTTCTAAAATCCGAAGGTATAGACCATGAAGATCAGTTAAAGGTTCGCCACCAAGCAGGTAGTCAACTGATTTCTGGGGTGGTGTCTGGGGCAATCCAGCAAGCACATAACGGACAGCTGTAGCTGCAAAAACAAAGAGTCCACTGGCCCGGTTTGTTATCTCCTCCACATGATGGCTCTGAATCTTCCAAGTGTGTCGTGTGGTCCAGGTAGACCCATCAAGTGATTTCTTGATATACAGATGAATGTCCTGTTCCACAACTCTTGTGTCAATCTTGTCTAGAGTGATTCCATGCATCAGGGAGAGGAGGCTGTCAAACCTCAGGTAGGAAGGGACATCTGGGCGACCTGTAAGCAAGAACCGAATATGGACCGGGATCTGAACAATGCTATCTGACAGCCATCGCAAAAATATTTGGCCACGATCTGTTCCACATTCATCGAGGGCATCCAAACATATGATCCAGGGCTTTTGGCTTGGTGGCAGCTTCCCAAGGATTTCTATCAGCATCTTCTGAAACTGCAGGCGTGGTTCTGCTGTGGTAATTCCAGTCCGATCATCCTCCAAGAATTTGACAAGATGGGTCCGAAAGGTGGTATCATAATCTGCAAGCTGTATGGCCAGAGTGGGGGCAAGGTGCTTTATTTCCTTGCGCTCCACATAATCACGAGAGAAGAAGAAAGATGCTGCAAGAATGCCTTGCTCTGCCAGGATAGTGGCAATACTCTTGGCTATCGTGGATTTTCCGGATCCTGCTACACCACTGAGAATAACCAGCCGCTGTGAGGGGTCCGGAGGACTGGTTAATCGGGCAAGAATGTCGTTGATGATATCAACCCGGGTGCCAGGCATGCATTCATTTGGTGTGCTGTCAGAATTGTAGCGTGCAGGGACCCATTTGAGCTTTGCGAGAGTCTCTTTGGCAAGGGTACTAATATTTTTGTGGTCAATTCACTGGCACAGATTCAGAGAGCAATAAACATTTACTTCAGGATACCTCCCACGGATTTCTCAATTGATATGTTCCCATAGAACTGGAAGTACATTAGTAAGGCCTAATTAAGGAAAGGAATATGAGCACAGTGAACTGGCGGATCTGATCTGCGACTGAATCTGTAATTCCCTTAATGCTCTCTTTGTGATCCTTGGCCTTGAAGAATCGCTGCGGTCCGCGCTTTTCCATTAAAGACTTGCATTCACGGCCAATCCGTTCTAGTTCCCTAAAGTTTGAATCATTGGCATGAAATCAACAGCTTACAGGATTGAATGGAGCCACGCACGAGGATAACTTGTCGAGCCGCTGCTTCAGCTCACCGGTAGCGCCAGAGGCTTTGATGTTGGCGATCAATGAACCTAGATTCTTGTCGAGCTTGCCGAGGTCCTCTTTATTTGCCTTCATCGTCTGTAGGCTTTGATTGAGTAGCCTGCAGCAGGTCTGAGACGAGGAACAGCGCACCGATACCATTTCCGCCAGCTCCAAAACCCCATTCAGTGCCCCTTCGACCCCGGGAACTCCGATCCCCGTAGCGCCGGCAGTGGCGAGCCTGAGCGCCGGGAGAATTGCGCTGTCGAGTATCCCCATGGCTGAGGGAAGGCGATTAGTTCCGAGGGCTGAAGACGGGGTCGCAGTCATTGAGGGCTGAGAGGATGTGTGCGGTGAGCGGTGCGTCGTGGTAGGAGCGTGCAAGAAGCAAGCGCGCCAAAATTAGTCGCGCCAGCGAACATGATCCTGCTCATCAAACTCACTGCCACGGCCGCAGCCGCGTTGTTGAGTGCGATTGACGCTCACTTGAATACTGCTCTTTGCATCGTGAGCTCCCGACCCGCCAGTTACAAAACCCATTTATGTTTTTGAATCTTATCTGTGAATACAGCTACTTACAAGTCGTCAACTGTAGCGGAGCGAGGTTAAGACGGCGCCCGGAGCCTGTTAGCGCCCGGAGCCTGTTAACACGCCCGAGAGAGAAGCCACAGCCAAAGACAGAGCCAATTGGAGAACACCGAATGACAGCCCGAATGAGCAGTGACAAACGACAGCCTGAAGGCCCGATGACATAGGTAGGCCAGACGAGAGGATGATTCTGATTGATAAAGAGTCCGGCAGCAGGCTTTTCGCCGAGTCTTGCCAAAGGCACACCGTGACTGCGAAATGAAAGGAAAACCTTCATTTTATACACTACACGCCGTACATGCGTCACATGCACCCGCGCGCGGGGGACGCGGGACTCAGAGCGCGTGGAAGACGACGCTGAGATTTTACTGCACATAGCGGATTAATATTGCTTTAGAGAAAATCAGACAAAAGCCGAGGGGTCCGAATGACAGAGCGGATGGGATCGAGAAGGGCGGGCGGGAGCCGCACAGGGAAGGCGAGTAGACGAATCCGCCTGGCAGCAACGACTTGCTTGGGCCATCATCGATTGAAATGAAAGCGCGATTGCTTGCCAAGGGCCTCTAGAACAAACACGGAATCATCCATTTTGAGACAGGATTAATTCTCACTATGGCCCAGCGCCAGCGCGCGCGCCAGATCCACCACGACCGTCATCTCCCACCCATTCTCCCACTCCTCAGCCGCCGCATCCCGATTCCAGGAGCGACCCGTCAAGCGACGGGCGCGCTGCCCGCAGGAAGGACGCACAGCGGCCTTCGACTACGCTGCTCAAGAGAACCGCGGCTCGGGTGCGCGCCCTCTGCGCGCGGCGGTATCCTGTCCGGATCCTGCCTGCGGCGCAGTGACGAGACGGGCATGGCGCCGATTGGCGGCTGTGCAAGTTCGACTGAAGTGACACCCGTTTCCCCTCCCGCTCATCGAGTCCCTTCGTGCGTGCGTCCCTGAGCTCACCACGCGCTCGCGTGGAAGTCGAATCGAGACGGAAGCCGGGAGGCGATCCACCCGCATCGCGCGGAGCATGGGCGTACCGCGCACGAAGGCCGCGCATGCGTCCTAGAACGATATACGGCGTGTACGCTTCTCCGACGACCGCGCCAGCACCACCGTGTGCGGCCTCTTTGCGCCGGATCGGACCAGAGCTTGATGTGCGCCGCGGGGTGGTGTACGTATACACGTCGTAAATGGGGCGAAGATGAGCTGTGCGGCCTTCAGCGCGTACAATCGAGAACACGGAAGGGCACGTACCGCGTCATCGAAGAGTTGAGTAACAAGTCAATCGCGCTCGCCCGCACGGCAGTCGTGGGTGCTTTCACGAAGAGATCACATCGCGCCGATGGAAACGGAGGCGATAGGGTGCATGAGGTGGTACTGCGAGCGTGCAAGCTGACTGTCATCAGCATGGATAACGCAGGAACACGGCGGGAGAGCCACCCACCTCGGGTGCAGGGCGCAAGCTGTCCTCTCTAGTGCGAGCAGCAGGAGGCCGCGCTGCTCGTCGCTCGTCGTGATGGGCTCGTCGAGCTCAGACTCAGTGCTTGTCGCGGCCGTGGTTTCCCGGGGGCGTCGTCGCGGCAGTCGAGATGGAGGTGCAGGTCGAGGTGTGTAGCGGCATAGCGGTCCTGCAGAAGGCGAATCGACGACGGAGGACAGAGCTAGGATGGGATGTGGAGGCAGGAATGAGCGCGTGCAGGGGACCGAGACGGAGGCGTGCGGAAGATTCCACGGTAAGCGAAGGAGGCGGCGCGAGGAGGAGGGTGCGGCGGCTCAGGTGAAGGAAGAGGGTGCGTTTCCGTCACTCACGCGCGAGTGCGGATCCCTTCAGCGACGTCGGAAGACATCCTCGGGCCACCGGTGCTGCTGGCCAAGGAGTACGCCAAGGCGAGGCTCAAGGAGGGCGCGTTTGTGGTGTGCGTGGATGTTAGTGAGGGGCAAGAGCGTTTCGGGGAGGTGTATGGAGAACGTAGACAATATTCGATGTAATCCGGGGATAATAAATTCCGTACACTTTTGTTTGGCGCTGACTAACTTCTGATATACTTAGTATGCTGGTCTGCTCTCCTCCCTCATGTCCATGGATCGATAGGCAAGACCACAGCTATACATCTCCCTACTGCAGCCGAAACCCCTCCGATCCGTCAAATTAGCGTCATGAAGATAATGTCTCCTCGCATACTATCCGTCGAGCTTGGTTCCGAAGGTCGGCGACGCTGGACGCTGCGTCTATAAGGTAGCCCTGTCCAGGCGTCCTTGATCATCCACCACAATGCCCGAGAAAAACGACGAGACCGCTCCTATCGCAGAGGAACCCTACAGCGTCTTCACAGGTCTTCACACCTCGCGAAAAATGGTTCCTCGTGTCTCTGATCTCCTTTGGCGGGCTATTCAGGTGCGTGGACTTCAATTTCTCCAGGACTTTACTCACATTTCATACAGTCCGTTGTCAGTCAACATATATTTCCCCGCGATCCCTACGCTTGCGGCAGCGTTTAACAAGTCGATTGAGCTCATCAACTTGACGGTATGCCGCTCTAATAGATCTCCTAGTTACTTTTTTGACTCGCGTCTGCCAGGTCACCTTGAATATGGTGTTTCAGGGCATATGTAGGACCACGCCCTTATTCGCAATAAATCGGACTTACCCTCCTGCAGCACCGATGTTCTGGGGCACGCTTTCCGACACCTACGGTCGGCGGCACATGTTCATCCTATGCCTCCTCCTCCTCGCGCTGTCCTGCGTCGGGCTCGCGCTGACGCCGACGAAGGACTACTGGCTCTTGCTCTTTTTGCGATGCTTCCAGGCGGCAGGCTCAGCGAGCACGGTGGCCATCGGCGCGGGTGTTATCGGGGCCATCTCCACGCGCGCGGAGCGCGGTGGTTTCTTCGGGGTGTACTCCATAGGGCCTATGGTAAGCCCTCCTTCCCATCACCCGTCTGCGGCGAAATAACACGGCTTTCAGTTGGGCCCTGCTATCGGCCCCGTCCTCGGCGGCGTGCTCCCAGATAAGCTGGGGTGGAGAGCGATCTTCTGGTTCCTCTGTATCTCGTCGGCGATATGCATGATCATCATGGTCTTGTACGTTTGGATCTTACATTTTTTAAATCCAAATTGACGGCGTCCAGGTTCCTCCCCGAGACCCTCCGCAAGATAGTGGGCAACGGCAGCATTGCCCCGCCCGCCATCTACTACCCCGTCGTCCCCATCATCGGGCGCCACACCGCCAAATCCCCCGCCGCTGAGGGTGTGCCGGCCGCCCTGGCCAAGAAGTTCCAGAACCCCCTACTTATCCTCCTGCACGTCGACATCGCGCTTCTACTCATCGTCAACGGCGTCGTGTACTCCGTGTTCTACGGCGTCACCGCGAGCATCTCCACGGCGCGTACCCCCAGCTGAACGAGACCGAGCTCGGGCTGTGTCTCCTCGGTGCGTGTCTCGGCGACTCTCCGTGCGCCACGCTGACTCTCCTTCTTATTCATCAGCCGTGGGCGGCGGCATGGTCATCGGCTCGCTCTTCTGCGGCAAGATGCTCGACTGGGAGTACCAGCGGGTGCGGCGGAGCATGCCCATCGCGCAGCAAGCCGGCGAGAAGACGATGACGGACGACGCGTTCCCGATCGAGAAGGTGCGTTCGCGCTCGCTGCCCATCCGTGCGTCGTCCTCCCTGCTAACCACCCTGCGCAGGCCCGCCTGCGCCTCATGCCGCCCCTCCTCGCCGTATTCGTCGCGTCGTGCATCGGCTACGGCTGGTGCATCGACAAGAAGACGAACATCGCCGGCCCGCTCGTCCTGCTCGTCGGAGGTGCGCACGTCTCCCCCGCCTGCACGCTCCCGCTCCCGCTCCCACTCCCGCTGACCACCTCACCCCGTAGTCGGCCTCGTCGTCATCGCGATCATGAACTCCATCCAGACGCTCATGATCGACCTCATGCCCGCGCAGGGCTCCGCCACTACCGCCTGCGTGCGTCTCCCCTCCTCCCTTCCTTCCTCCTCTTGCTCCCGCTAACGACGTACCTTGCGTGTTACAGAACAACCTAGTCCGCTGCAGCCTCGGCGCGGCGCTCGTCTCCGCAATCGCACCGCTGCTAGATTTCGCGTACCTCCTCTTCGGGGGCATCTGCGCGCTCATGCTGCCCGTGGTCTACGTCGTCATACGCGTCGGCCCGCGGTGTCGTGCGCGGCGGATTCGGATGGCCGAGGCTGAGTAGCGCTTGCTCGTCGCACCTCGGGAAGATAGATCCGGATGTGTCCCTAAGCGCATTCTCTTTGTATTTGCAGTCAACATGTATTGATAATTTTTACAATGTCCGAATAATTAGTCTATCTAACTTTTTCTCCTGGATCCTGTCCGTCTGAAGCGCTCATGGAGCCCTCAACCCAGCACATTGGTAGCGCCCAACACAGAGCGCCCAAAATACCGCCCAAATCCCGCCGAAGCCTCAGAATCTCCCAAACTAGCGCCGGCGGAGGCGCCTCTCTAAAAGAATCCCCTCTGTATTTCAACCGCGGCCTTGTTTAATTTTACTAGCGTAGCCAGAGCGTAAATTATTATACACGAACAACACCCAATGCCTCGTCAAAATTTACGAGTCCTAAAATTTATTTTAGGCTCGTTTATTTGTCATCCGGTACCGCGTTTCTGGACGGAAATTTTGGCCCCGGTGCAGTGTCTGGAATTTTGAGGGAAAAAAGTTCTTTTCAAATATAAATGAGGACCGCGGGACTAGTTTCCTGGCCGGTGGCTACTTTTATCTACCATTAGTCTATTGGTTATGATGTCTCGCTCGTTTTTGTTGCGGTGAGTTCGAGTCCCCCTCTCTACACTTTGCTCTTTGTTTTGTTTCCGTCCATCGTATTTATTGCCCGACTCCTACAATTGAATTGCAAACCCTCAAAGCTCATTCATCTCATATTTCTCTCCATGTAACCTTTATTCAGAGTGCTCCCGTGAAGTCCTAATGTCCTATTGCTATCTGATTCCAGCTAAAAGAATCGGTGAGGGTGCTCAAGGAGTCAAAATGTTTTCCACCTGAGTATTTATGCTTGAAACATTTGAAATGACTCCCATGAGTAATTAGGGAGCCTCAGGCAATTTCTTCGGTCACCAAATTTTAAATTTGGCTGAAAACAGCAAGGAGCCAGTACTCCATCATTCAAGGATTGGAAGTCCATCCTTGTATATGAAATCCACCTCGGCAATATGCATTATGGTCAAGTATGCATTACTATCTTATCTACAGTATTTCGAACCATTCAACCGGGAGTCCTTTCAAAATTCAGTGACCGCACACCTGGCAAAACCCGAGGTTTGAGGGCCCGAAATGGCCCCAAAAAGTCTCGCTGCGCGAGAGGACAGATGAAATAAGGTACCTGTCCTCCAGGAAATATTCCATAATTATTAGTGCAAACCACGACCGGTGTGTTCACCTTTGATTGCAGGGATAGGGGCTTGTGATCACATGTGAGTTTAGGGCAGGTCGATTTAGTGCCCAATGGAGACTGAAACCTAATCCGGACTAAAAATGATGGTGGGAATGACCAGCCGAAACAGCGGACGATGTGTCAGCATTTAGAGAACACACCGGTCGTGGTTTGCACTAATAATTATGGAATATTTCCTGGAGGACACTTATTTCATCATGTCCCAACGAAAAACTCGGATCTCGTTACAGCTAGGCTCAAAACGATAGACACAAATCGATTTGCGAGCTCAAGCGCTCAAGTTCGGGCCGAGCACCGCCTCCAACCAAACAAATTCTGATGAGAGCCCACCAACTAATTTTGTCCTTTGTCTCGACGATCGTCCTCCACAAAATAAACTTTTCATAACGACTCTCCTTCCGACGTCAGTGGGGCTTCAACAGAATAAAATGGACATCTCGCCGCTCTACATTCAACCACAACATGGCGTACTACAGTCGACTCTGTCTTATCCCATACCTGTCGGTGGACCTCCAAACCTATGGGTTTTTACAGAGTATGGGATTCGGCAGAGCAAACATTTTCTAGCTCGGGAACTGGTTTCAATGAGATGTGGTACTTGGGCCTGCTCGGCCAAGTGTTTCTAAACCAATCAACATATCATGGCTGTCAACTATGTTTTGACCAAGTTTTACGCATTTTCAAGGCATTTTCGCAGATGGTGAACGTAAAATAGATGATCAACTGACATTTATGAGCAATCAGGATCTTATATTGAGCTGTAAAGGGCCTTGGCCCTGCATTCGCAGCTGGAACAGGGTTAAGACCTTGGCTTCGGCTCAAATTTGACTGTGAAAGTGCCAGAAAATAGCTGATTTATGCAAGATTTATGGGTTTTCGACACTCCAAAGGGTATGGATTATGGAGTAGTGCAATTTTATGGGTTTTAATTGGGAACCATGTCCGTGGACAGCCCAAAAGTATGGTTTAGAGCAGGTTATGGGTTATGAGGGCTGTGGGTTAGGACAGAGTCGACTGTACAACTACAACGCGAGCCCGCCTGACGCTTTTGCTCTTCTGGTATGTGGTGTCTGTTGTCAGCCATCGTGGTAGCAGTCGAAAGCGCTGTGGTGGGATACATGGTGGAGTGGATATTGGTTGGGGGCGGTGCTCGGCCCGAACTTGAGCTCGCAAATCTATTTGCGTCTATCGTTTTGAGCTTAGCTGTAAAGAACGGTCAATTGTACTCAACGCGGTCCCGTGTCCGGAACATGCCGAGTTGGCTTCTGTCAAGTCAAGGATCTGATTTGGTGCTTTCTTCGGGCGTTTTTCTTCTCTCAATGATCTTGTGTCTTCTTTGTCGCGCTTGTAGATCGACCATCGACTCTAGCAATCCTCAAGTTTTTCTTTTTCGTTTCAATCTTTTTTCTCTGATATACCTAACACGCCTTTGGCTATCGCCGGTTTCACCTCTTGCTTCCGCCCGGACCCGATATTTTCACTTGCTGGTGCTTTACAGAAGGATACAGTTTGTTGGCTCCGTAAACGAATGTGACTCTTGACTCTGTTTTAATCCCTTTAATTGAAGTGTCTAGTATTTAAGTCGGGATGTCGTGAATTACCTCTTCCTCTTTCAATGACTGCCAGTGATGTTGGTCTTTCCTTGTATCTGCCGTAGGCGTCAAGAGTTGAGCGATCTCTGGATCACGGAATTTGATGTGGCCACGCGAGGTGGCACCCACCGCCACTGATGGACGTCGGCATCAAGCGGCATCACTCCCGGCTTCAAAACGACGCAACTGAAGTATCCTCTCAATATCCTCTTGCTACAGCTCCTCCCAGAATCCGGGAAGGTGCGGTTTCGGGGCACCCTTCGCTGGCGGGTACGCGGCGGTTAATTAGAAGTGTTTGCTCATCTTGATGGCCGCACTCATGCCGCTGACACAGACTTGCCTTTTCGAGGGGGGGGGGGGGGGGGGGGGGGGGGGGGGTCGTGGGAATTATTCCGTGATCCAGAGATCGCGCACCTCTTGGTAGGCGTCCTCTTTTTATTTGTTTATTTATTTATTTGATCTTGATTTTGTGGTGTTTGCTAGACACGGTGACTCCTCCGGTTCCGTTCTGGCAAAGGTGCCTTTTGAAGTCTGGAGCCGCATCTTCCGATTCATCCTTCCCACATTTTGGGTTCATGGGGGTCCGGCGAAATATCCAGCCGCTTTGCATCGCCTATACAATGTTTGTCAAAGTTGGCGCAACATTTTACGCGGTAACCGTTGCTTTTGGACCACTGTTAATATGGATTGATGCGATAGCCTCTCATTTTTAGACGCGTATATGTCTTGTAGCGGGGTATTGCCACTCCAAGTCGTTATGGATTTGACACGGCGATTGCCTTTGCCATCCGGATTGGCATTCACGGTCCTCGAGCCTCACCTGGCCAGGTGCTGTGTTCTCAAACTGTTGGTTCGCGACACGCACAGCCTTCACGCCATGGAGAAGATGTTACAAGCAGCGCCGTTGGGTGGTCTACGTGTTCTGACCATCCGTGCTTCGAATTTTGTCGACATGCGCCTATCCACTACTATACGCCGCGACATCAATATCCATGACCCTCTTTCCAGTCTCACATGTCTCCGACTTCGAAGGGTTTCGTTTGCGTGTCTTCGAAGCACCAATTTGAGAGTTCACTTTTCGGCTTGCCAAACGGGCTTGCGCCCGCGCCAACGGGCTTGTTTGGGCTTGGGCTTGGATTTGGGTGTAGATCAAAGCCCAAGCCCGGCAGATTGGCTTGCAAGCCCGTTTGTCGGCTTGGCAAGCCCGTTTGCTCGCTTAGCCGAGAAACGGGCTGTGTGTATTTCTCGTCCCCGTCGGAATAGTTTCTCAATCTGAGTGCATAGACTATGTGCAGTAAGTACATACTTCTAGGGCTTGCAATTTTTTATGGTATTCTGCTCACTGATGTGATGATACACTGTCACCGCCGTGGACGACATAGGGCAACAGTGTCAATTCACTTCCAAACCACGGGCTTGTCACACTCAGTGTAGTCCCATTGTATTTACCGATCCCTTGCAAGCAGAGAGTTTCTCACAACTCGAATTCCTGGTCTACTGGATCCAATTTTTCTGTGACATGTTAATATAAGTTGTTGAAATGACTTAAAATTATTCTATCATGCCAATGTCGACTCCTAATGGAAACATCAGCGAGGCTCTACTATGCTATCATGGAGAGATATCCTTCTGCTGTCTCCAAGTGATTTCAGCAGAGGAAACACGGACTGAACAAAGAACATATTGCAGTTCCAAACTCTTTCTGAGCCATCTTTGAGCAGGAATACTCAAAGGCCGGTGCCACACATGATTTGGAGGCTGCTCGGGTGTAGGCAATAAATTCTTGAGTTGATAAACGCGCAAGCCCGACTGTGTGATGCCATAGTTGAACACAAGCCCGTTTGTCTGATGGCATCAGACAAACGGGCTTGGGCTTGGTCTTGGCCGCGATAATGTTCATACCGAGAACGAGCGTCAGGAGCATAGTTTACTACTCAAAGTCGATGCTGTAGTTGACTCAAAGAGATCTGATACAGAATTTCAGTGCATAGGCTTGAAAACCTTGTTGATATTGACTGACAAGTTGAACACAAGCCCGTTTGTCTGATGCCATCAGACAAACGAGCTTGTGGATAGTTTAGTTGTTTTTTGGAGGAATGCTGGTATTATTAATGCTTGTGACCTTTTGTATTGTATTTTGGTTCAGTTTCGCAAGAGAGCGACATTTCCCACTTGCAAAACGGGCTTGTTCGGGCTTGTGAATTTGGGCAAAGCAGTTACCGAGCATGAATCCAATGAAAATCAACGCAAGGATCTGCTACTAATCCAAGAAGAGCGCCCAGACATACCCATAAGGTCAGGTTGGACATTATCCAGTGGCGGGAACTATTCCATTTAATGTTGCCGCGAACTCCGACTCGGTCGGGTGAAGTCGACTCCCGAGTCGATGACTGAGCTGAGTCGAGTCAACTTAATGAAGTCGACTCTCGCGGACTTCGGAGTCGAACGAGTCGATCTGAGGTCGACTTAGTCGACTTGAGTCGGGTATTTTAAAGCTGTCGTATACTGAAAAATAATGAATATCACAGCTTGGTTGCATCATAGCTTCTCGGACCTACATTTTCCAGGTTAATATGAATCATAAAACGGAGAGATGCAATTAGGAATGTGTGCAGATATGTTTGTTAGGTGGCTCATGGCACAGAATCCTAGTAGGCAGAAAGCATTAGGGTGTTTCACAGTTAAGAATTTGGGCCCAACTTGAGCCCCAACTTGGTGTCCCAACGTGCCAAGTTGAGCATCAAGTTGGGGCACAACTCGGGGCCCGAGTTGAGGCTCAAGTTGGGCTCAAAATCTTAACTGTGAAACACCCTATTGATTTAAAGTATAAATTCATTTGCTCAGTTACGTTCAGCTTCATTTAACAGCCCAAGAGAATTCAAAGCCTGACAATTTCAAACTTGCAGTCATGCAAGGGTCAACAAAGGTCGGCTTCAAATAGCAAACCGCAGCTCATGGCACAACATCCCAATACACAGAAAGCTTCAGTTTTGAGTATGGATTCATTCTCTTAGTTGTGTTTAGCTTCATTTAACAGCCCAAGAGAGTTCAAAGCCTGACAATCTCAAACTTGCAGCCATACAAGGGTCAACAAAGGTCGGCTTCAACTCAAAAACCGTAGCTCATGGCTAGGGCATCAAACCGTGCGTAATACGCTCACAGGTGTGAAAACCACACCTGTATTTGGCTTACAGAACGAACTAACCCATGCATAAGGAGGATCTCGGAGCTCTGAGACGGAACGGGATCCATGCATATAGCCGTTTACCGGCGTAATCTACGGGCGGTTGGGTGACTGTACCAGATCAATAAAATTAACTGAGTGATGGACAATATTCATAAAAGAACACTTTACTTACCACTCTGCCATGTACGAGACAAATTCTATGATGCATAAAAGCCAGTTTTCGGCATGTCGGCGTGAAGCCGGGTGGTTGCGGATACCTCCGGCGTACATCCCATAGTTTGCCAAGCGCTCGGGGGACTGCCAAGACTTGTAATAGACGACAGCCGACTCAAACGCCACCCATGCAAACGATTGGCGAGCACCAGCAAGCAGTCAGCCGCAAAAAATTGGCTCGGCAGGTTGTGATTCAACGACACCCGTAATTACGCGTAAACAAATGGTTACGGGGGGCCGTATTATCAACCCGTACGTAACCCGTCCCGTCTGTAGCTTTCCCAACAGCACAGACGGGACGGAACCGTAATTACGCCCCCCGTAGACCCATAAGTTTACGGGGATAGTTTGATGCCCTACTCATGGCACAAATCCCAGTAGGCAGAAAGCATCAATTTCAAGTATAGTTTCATTCTCTTGGTTGCGATGCCATTTATTCAGCTGCCCAGGTGAGGCCGGGGACTTGTAAACCATGATGCTGCGTAAGTATAGAATGTATTGCTACTTATTAATGCCAATCTATGCTCCTGGGCTCTGGAAAAAGTAACTTCCGTAAAGTAAACACGAATCATGGAACTGGGTGGAGTGTGCTGATAGCCAACGAGGAAATTTCATACCAATCCGGAATTCAACAAAGTTTACCGAAGCGATCCCACAGCTACTTCCACCGCTCAAGGTCTGCTGTCGATCTATGAGACCTGCTTTTATGAGCCTTCCTCCTTTCTCTCTATCTTCAGCAATCAAGCAGACTAAGACTCACAACACCCACCTGTAATTAATGTTTAATCTCTGTGGGCGGTATGAAATCTGCCCAGGCGGTATTAAAGTCTGACAGCTTGTTTTAAGTGGAATTATTCATGGTCTTATCTAGCCACTCGGGTCATTGCCCATCAGGATGCCGTTCAGCAACTTGATCTGATCCCTATCTTATCGAGCCACGGGGGTGGCTGCCTTTGCGGCAACTTCACAACTTACTCTCCTTGCCTGTTGAACATAGATCCTTATCTTGGTTGAATTGCCTTGCTTCTCGCGTTCTGTTTTTAGCTCCAACGGCTGGCAGAAATACGGGCATTCATTGAAGTGTTGGATCCTATATGAACTCTGGTTTTTATCTTATCTAGCTGGGTTGCTTGAATACCGGAGCAACTTGTGACTCCAACTCTCAGCCAGTGGTGCTTCCTGGTCAGATCCTTACCTGAGCGCTCATATCCCAGCAGGCAGGAATCTTTCTATCATGCACATGGTCCATTTCAATTGAATCTAGGAGGTGTAGCTCACTACTGCTATTTGCGGAACTTACTTAGGGCATACATCAATTCTTTTCTTTCTTTCTTGTCACTTCCAGTATAACAGCTGTAACTCATTCAATTCTCACTCAATTCTGATATTCTTCATATCCTTGAAACCGCATTAGAAGTATGCAGGCGGCTGTGTTCTCAGAATCGCAACACGTTGCGAAAATTACCAAATTGGGAAATTCACGGAGGAGATGTGATCATACTCATATCACTTACTTTGATTCAAATTGACTCGGGCTTATGTTTTCGATCTCATGTGCGTAGTATAGCTATGTGTGATTGAGGTCATTGGGTCTAGATATTTGAACTTGAGCACTTTTAGCATCAGAAGGCACTAAGTCGAATTATGCAGTGATTCACTGGACAAACAACAATTATTTCGACTAGGACAGCCTTGTCTGAAGACTCAGGATCATACTACTGTGTGCTGAGACAATTTGGAGGAAAAATCCACCAACTTCACCGACTCAAGTCGACCCAAAGTCGACTTGAGTCGAACCAGTTCGACTCGACTCGGAAATTAAGTCGAGTCGAGCAACTTTTATCGACTCGACTCGCAGACGACTCGACTTTGGAGTCGCGGCAACATTAATTCCATTCATTACTCGCCCGTTTCAACAGCCTTATCATGGATCAAACAGAATGTTTCTTCGCTTCGCATCCTTTAAGGGTACCGGGGTTGAAGTAAGGCAATGCCATTCTATTCATCGCAGAGGAAATGAAAATCAACTCAACCCAATACATTGTACTCATGGCTCCCATAACTATCTTTAACATGCTGCTGTCATATAATGCTGTATGCATGAATGGGACATCGTTTGGTTGTGGGCGTGGGTCGAGCTTGGGCCCGAGCAGAGTGGCTTGCTTCAAATGCCGTCAACAAGGAAACGGGCTTGCGCCCGGCTTATAATATACAAGATCATCAGGCAACCGTTCACTATCTCGTTGATATTTCAAGAGTTAACGCTGACCATTCCACCCGGAATAATTCATGAAAGTCGATTAAGTAAATTCTCCAATATGGCTTGGACGGACTTGGCAAAATGACTCGAACTTGCTTCGAACAGTGGCCTTGGCCCTTGGGCTTGGGATTAGAGGCTTGACTTGGCTTGTGTTGACTGCATTAGTTGTGAACTCACTGGGAAGGAGAATTGAACAGCAAATTCGGACTCCCTGAGAATACAGCCGGCTTGGGCTTGTGCGGCTTGGCTTGACTTCCTTTGTGTTCGTCAAAATTTGCTTGAGAATGGGGTGGTTGAAAAATTTAGTTCCCGTCAAAGTCACAATGTTGCATGGATAGGGATAAGTTGTCGATGACCGAAAACTATTCTATGTATGTCTTCAGAGCTGCGCATCGTGATTTATTTGAGTACTAGCAGTTACCCGTGCTACGCTACGGAGGTAGTCGAATATATGTATCAGACGTTCCTGAAAATCGGCAACAGGTAATTATTTTACTCAATCTTTGAAGACACCGCTCGTCGGGAACCTTCGGTTCACTCCTCGCAGCCTCATTGACAGATAAAATACCAAGATATCCTGGGGGATATGTAATATCATTTGCAATAAATAACAGGTACTCAGTCTTGATTGAGCTCGTTGCTGTACCAAGGTCCAATTTTACATGCTAAGAATCAGCGGCATTTTCAGAGGATTGAGCTGTGTTAGATTTCAAGGCCCAGCCGTGTATCTAAGCATCTGGCTCCTATAACTCTCCCCAATACCTGTCTTGCGGCCGAGGTTCATTTACCTCGTATTCGAGGTCTAGTGCCCGGTTCAGAGCTTGGGTCCAGCAAGGGTGAGCTCAACAGTTCGGGGTGACTCGCAAAAAAAAAAGAATGCACCGCAATCAGGGTTGGATTCCACAGACTATCCTGCCTGTTCAACCCGTCTTCGTAAAGTTTGGGCTCGCAATCTAACTTTATCAGGCCCTCATGTTTGTAATAATCCCTCGTGAGTTCACGTTGCCGTCGTGCCTGCTGAGCAGAAGAACGGCGTGTATTTATCGATTTAGAGCCATGGGGCTGAAAGAAATGGCAAATAGTGAATGGGATTGGGGCTTAAAATTGAAAACCATCATCATCTTATTCTACTCCTTTGACTCTTTGTTTCTCCGCTTTTTTTGACCCAGTGAGCACCTTTCAAATTCGCTCTGAGACTGGCATTATGTGATAAATGTTACAGTGTTCGATCTAATGGCTAATGCACGGCCTAATCGGAGTACCACTGACTTCATTGGTTGTCAATGTAGCCTGAGAACAGTTAGCTACCACCTGCATCAACGATGCCGTGGGTGACCTTGATTAGGAATGGCTCTGGTCCAATGGTCTGAGCAGGAGACTTGGGAAGCAGTGGCTACAAATTAGGAACTTGTTTGGTGTTCATGGGGAGACAGAAAGCTTGGAACCGCACTTGCAGTGGCCAACTGAACGATTATAAATAGAAACTCAAGAGTCGAGTGGAGCAGTTGAACAGATTTCAACATCTTGGTGGAACTGTGCAGCAAATGACATCACCCGGAGCCCCAGCGGCCAATCAAGTAGTCTGACATTTGTCTTGTCTTGTCTGGCGGGGACAGGGGGTCCTCAATTGTAATCTAGATATTGGATGAGGCATCTGCAGCACATGTCACAGCGGCGAAAGAGTTTCACTGAAGCCCGGGCTTCAATTCAAGACAAACCCAGTCCGGTTGTCGTCAGGTAAGGCATAAGGCCTCTTCACCCGGCTGGAGCCGAGGCCCGACCTTTTCCGGTGCGAGTTGAATTGTATAAAAACCCACAGTCGGTGCCGTGGCGGGGAGAATTAAATACGGTTAGTTTCTTCATTACTTGCTGCAGAAATTGCCATAGGTGTATCGAAGAATCTGACTGAGCGGCCAGTGTGTTTGGGTTTCGCGCGTTGCAAGTCATGTCAGCGGGTATTTTGTTGATGTGTACATTAAGAAACAGTTTTGATCGATGATGATGGCGACGGCGGGAATCAGCGGGGAGGCCTAGGGCACTAGGTTTCAATAACGTCCAAGCCCACACAGCAGTCTTCAACTTTATTGGCCTCGGAGATGCCATCAATCACGTCGGCGATGACGGCCGAGAGGTTCTGACAACGGCAATGCATGTTAGGTGTTAAGCCAGGGCGAGAGAGGACGGAAATGGAGATACTTACTACAGGGGAGATGTACAGTGTAGCCAAGGACATGCCCAAGCCCAAGCCGCACAAGCCCGCACAGCCAATTTCAAACTCCGCTAAGCGGGGCAAGCCGTTTTGCTAAGCCCGTCGGACAAGTCTGGCACCAATTTCAAGCTTTGTCGTGTTTGATTCTTCGCGATCTCACAGTAGCTCCGACGTGGACCGAATACCATGCTCTATCCTTGTCTGCACCTAGCCTTCGACAGTTGTGCCTTCGAAATGTCGGGTGTTTGGATTTTCCGCGCGACTCGTAGTGATGTTCTTGGCTTGGCTTGGCTTGTGAGCCGGGGCTTTGGCTTGGCTTGACCGGGCTTTGGCTTAAAGAATCTGAAGCCAAAGCCAAAGCCCTCAGGCAGGGCTTGGCTTGGCTTGGCTTTGGCTTAAGCCCTGGCTTTGGATAGAGAAAATTGCTATTCTCTGCTGTTACTCAATGCGAGTTGCAGTCGTCAATTCTGTATGTATTTGTTGCACGATGTACAAAATTTGCAACAGAGTAGATAAACTAAATGATAAATATTAGGGTGTTTCATAATTAGAATTTCGAGCCCAACTTGAGCCCCAACTCCGACCCCAAGTTGGGGCCAAGTTGGGGCACAAGTTGGGGTCAAGTTGGATGTCAAGTTGAGCATCGGACCACAACTTGACATCCAACTTGACCCCAACTTGACCCCAACTTGATGCCCCAACTTCGGCTCTCGGCCACGGACCATCAAATTTGCCTCAACTTCGAAGTTGAGGCAGAATAATGTCCTCAGGTGTTTCACAATTAAGGCCCCAACTTGTGCCTCAACTTGGGCCAAGTTGAGGTCAAGTTGGGGTCGAAGTTGGGGCTCAAGTTGGACTCAAAATTCTAATTCTGAAACACCCTATTCATTTTATGTCGTAGTCCGGGTCATAATTACCCGGGTCGTCCTCCAGCATAACGTCCCACGCTGTTTCCTCGTTAGCCGCTTCTCCCTCCGGTTCCTCGTCTTCGTCCTCGTCGTCCACCTCATCCACAAGAGCAGACCGCCGAAAGAGAAGCTCACGTTTCATCATACATTTAAGCACTTGCAACGCCTCAACGAGATCACCTTTCAACCGGTTGCGCCGTTTGCTGATCGTGATACCAGCCGAGGAAAATGCCCGCTCGCTAGATACCGAAGATGACATGATAGCCAGGTAGTCACGGGCAAACGATGCCCACACCGGATAACGTTGAGCATTCATCTGATGAATAAATTAGGCACGTAGCGGCAGTGAAGATTAAAATTGAGACGTACACCCCACCACTGAATGGCATCCGTTCCGGGGGGAACGACTTCCCTAGCCGTCAAATAAAGGTTATACTCGTAAAGCCAGGGCTTAAGTGGGTTTAGGTGCGTTTCTGTGGTGCCTGTGGTGTCGTCGTCGTCGTCAAGGACAACCATCCGTCGCATTTTCGTGTTGATCGGCTTTCTAGTCGGCTGGGGCACACTGAAGGAAGTGCCGCGGAGTATTAGTGACAATGATAGAAGCCTTTAGCACGATAACGAACCCATCGCGAACATGTACGCGTTTGAGTTTGACGTCTTCTGGTAGTATTCATCCACCTTTGCCATCGCCGCTTTCAACGCTTCCGCAAACTCGTCGTACACGGGGTCCGCAGCTTTCTTTTCCCAGCCAGCGTACATAGTCTCCAACGCCGGGAGAGCCAGGTGGAGCGTAGACTTGAGATCAGACGAAAACTTGTGTTGGGAGTGCTCCGCGATCTGTGAATGGGTCAGTAAAAATAAAGAGACGGCGTGAAACATACTGCTAGTAAGTTTAAGAATAAATCCACACGGGTCCATTCCTCATCAGACAGCTGTAACTCGGCCAGTTTCTTGCGCTTTTCCCCGCTCTCGTCCATTGCAATTTCGAAGACGAAGGCATCAACATCCTGACGGGAGCATTAGCAGCGCTGGGAGGATACGACGAGAGCAGGACATCACCTCTTTCAACTTGAACCCACGGTCGAGCATCGCATAGGTCGAAGACCATCGGACCTTCATGTCGAGTACCATTTGCCTCGCAGTATCAGCAGGATCTGTGATGTGGCGGAGCTGGATGTGTTTGAACAGGTCTTTACGTTTGGAGGAAGAGCGCTCCTAAACATGATAAATGAGTCTTTGGAGCGCGTGTAAAAGAATGGGAGAACCTTGACTGCAATCGCACGTACAAGTCCGATTTCGTCCCGGAGCACTTCGGACGTATCCGGAATATGAGCCGTGGGATCGTGCGCACTGAAGTGAGGAGATTTGCTATACGCCGAGATGAGTTTTTGTGTCGCGAGGTTGATTACGTGCGCGAGACAACTGAAAACCCAATTTGAGTAGTGTACAGGGAGGGGTACGGGTACGCACTTGATACGCCGCTCAACCGGATCCCATAGACGCCCAGTGGCGGCCTTGATGAGTTGAGCAAACTCAACTAGCATGGTTCCGTTGTTGGTGGCGTTGTCGCAAGTAACATATCCAATCTGCGAGTCATCTGAGCCTGAGAGCGAGGGAAAAAAGACAGGGAAATTACCCGGCGTTCAATCCCGAGTCTCTTGACGATTTTGAATAGTGCTTGACCCAGGCGCACCCCATGATGTGCGTTGCTGAGTCGCGTGAAGCCGAGAATGGCTTCTTGCAGCTTCCACACGCCGGGTGATGTCTCCTCGAGCCAGTGCCCGGTGACGACGAAGTAGCCATCAACATTGTTCGCTTGTCAGGCATCGCAGGTGATGGAAATCTCGCCAGTGACCTTGTCACTCTGTAGAGCGTAGGGATTCAATACATGTTTAAATAAAAGATGTAATACTGACATTAATGCGCACTCGCAAGTTTTCCATCTGTCGTTGCAACAGCTCCATTATCTCTTCCCTTATTGCTTTGCGTCCCGGGATTTTCACGCCGTTGTGGGCACGGGCGGCAACGTCGATCATTTCCTTGAATTTGGGATGATTCAAGGCGTCGATAGGCTAATCCCCGATCCGTGTGAGGATTTACGAAGCATAAGGAAAAAATACACGTACTTGATCGGTCGCAATGAGCCATTCCAGCGACGTCTCGAAACAGTGTGTCACTATATGGGACCACACGCTCGGGCTTTTCTCTGAGATGCGGGTCAAGGGTCTTCTGCTGAAGCTTCTTTGCCGCTTCTGCTGCATCGGCAGCAGCCTTCTTACGCGCTTGGATGTCTTCTTCGAGCTTCGATTCGAAGTTATTCTTTTTTGCCCACATGCGATAGGTTGTCTATGTTTAGGCATCCATCAACCTGGTTGGAGGAGCGGAGAGAAAAAACTGACAGCATGTTTCCCCAAGTGGCGTCGGTTCGTTGAGGCATCTGCCACTATTACGTCACTGAAAAAGTTAAGGCCGGAATAATTATTGGAAGAAAATGGCACTCACCCGCAAGTCTTGCACTTACGATGCAGTTTCGGTGCACCACCACGCCGTTCCGTGGCCATAAATTGCTCGCCAAAGAACTGTTTAATGTCGGCCGTTGCATCCATTTTAGGTTCGGCGGTGGGGATCCCGGATCAATGGTTGGACCTCGATGTCGAGAAGCATCCCGTCCTCGCCAAGCGCGGTTGGATCAGAATTGGAGCTCTTGGCCGCGGAGAAACTTTTGCTGGCACGACGTCTATCACCTGCAGGATTACTCAGCATAGAATAATCTGGAATGTATCGAAATATACCCTGCTTTGTTTCACGGGTCGCCCTGGATGCTGAAATAATGCTATATGAGTATGCCGGTATCCTCTAGGTACAGGGTGCTTACCCGACTTTCGTGGCTTCGGCTCGTGTTCTGAATTATCATCTGAATCATCACTGATAATGACTGTATTGTTCTTGGCTGTGAAATCGGTGAGAAAAGAAATGCAAGTGAATGACGACGAACACTTGTGCTTGGTTCTCGCCGCCGGGGATGGTTCATCCTCGTCCTCGTCGTCAGAATCATCGGCATCTTCCAAAGTCACGGACCCATGCCGCGCTGGGTGAAATCAGATTTACGGATGCCTCAATAACTGTTAACGCACTAGATCTGATCTTCTTCGACGGCAAAACATCCTCGTTGTCACTCGGCGCGGCACTAGCACCGCGCTTTGACCCCGTTGGCGACGTCGGGCCTGATGTCGCACCCCCGGAATCTGGAGGTGGGGATGCTTGTGACGGCGCGGCATCTGGATTTGCACTGACAAATTTAATGATAGCCACCGAGATCAGATATAGTTGGCGCACCATAAATACTGCATTTCTTCCAGTAATTGCGTCAACTTTAGCGTCGCAGCAACCAGAGAGATCCCATCGGACTTCCAGTCGATTTGACGGAAATACTTGATGACGAAGATGATTCCCCAGGGGCCACGTCGGATGAGGAGCATTCGGCCGTCGGTGTCGCGCACACCAGTCCCAAACAGAAGGTCCATGCGCCGCACAAATGTTGATGATTTTGCGGCATCTCCGGTGTCCTGGCCGACGACATTAGTGATGATGTGCGCGATGCGATCATCCTTGGTTCCTTTGGGAACCGTGTCGGGGAGGGTGGGACATAGAGCCTCAACTTGGGCAATGAGGTCCAAGATACCGGCGACTAGATGTGACGCGCTGTCAGAACAGAACGCGTCGACACGTCGCGTCAATACAAGAATACTCACTTGATTTGTCGGCCAAGGCTTTGGTGGGTGCTATCAAGTGGTTCACCATTCTTGGGATCCGCAACTCTGTTAGAAAGAACACGAGGGCGGCTGCTCTTGAGAATGAGGTAAGGATCAGGATTATCGCGCGTGCCGCGGGACATGGTGGGAGAAGGAAGTGTTAACGCGTCCTGTCACAGCATGTCACATTTTTTATACCTCTGAAAAATGGTGTGCCCTGGAGGAGGAGGAGGTAAATTATACTGACGCGGTCCCACAATTGGAACTGCCAGTTTACTACGTAGAACATGGTAGACTAAAAGATACCTGCCCTATACATAGAACACACATACGACCAAGAGGGGGGCGGAAAGTTTAGGTGATCGACGGTATCCCCGGCCTGGCTCGGACAAGAGCAGGCAGGTCGCTCGGTTAAAACCTCGTGGGTGATCCGGTCCGATTCCTCGGACAAGACACTAAAACCCCGGCGGCCAGGACCCGTTCAATCACGTTCAACTCAACAGTCCCTCCGGGCACGCATGCTGGAGTAACTACGAAGAGAAAAATAGGTAGAGTGAAACTAAAAAAATTGAAACAGAATCAAATAAGCAGCTGAGCGGCCGGCCAAGGGCTACATTTCAACCATATTATTGATCGGGGGTATGTGCTCGTGGCGTGCTATGTACTCGGGCAAAGGAGAGCCCGAAAAACACGAGCGCCATAACCAATAAACACGGATGTCGATGTGGTGGAGAGAGCACAGCTGTACAGCCACAGCACAGCAAACTATTGACAGGTCGGATCACCCGGAATGACTAAATTTAGCCGGTCCAAGCCCTGGCTTCGAGCCATGGCTTTTGGCTTCACCAACCTCAAGCCAAAGCCAAGAATTTGGCTTGGCTTGGCTTTGCAAAGCCAGGGCTTTGGCTTTTTGGCTTTTTGGCTTGAACTTGCCAAGCCAAGCACATCACTACTTATCGTTCACACTGTCAATTGTTTCAGGCTTGCAATTGTTCCGACAGATTCACGCGACGTACAGACTCGAAGATATTTTATCCTTTTTAGTTTACATTTACATTTTACTATATATACTTCACTTGTGCTCTCCTTTAAAAGAGAATTGTACCGCTTTCCGCCCAGATTTCGTATGCTGCCGCATTGAGTCTTCGTCGTCGCTCATGCTCGTTGCCTTCGCTCACGTCCCGTCCCTCGTCGTCCACGCCATCGCACTGCTTTATGTCTTCGCCGTCACCATCGCCGCCTACCACACCGCCAACACTTCGTATCCACGCCTTCCCGCCTTCGCCGCCGGTCCAAGCCAGTCGAGCACTGAGCGCTGAGCATGGATTGACCCACTCGCACACACAAATTCTCACGGCCGTTCTCGGAGTTGCCAGTCTGGTATTTATTTTATCAGCTCGCGCTCTCAGACGTACCGTCAGCGTATCAGTGGTCAGCCTCAAAGCTGTAAGTGGTTCGACCTTAAGCTACTACGCACGCGGATCGCATTGTAAGTCCCGAGGTCGTGTTGCAATCCGAGCGAAGAACACAAGTTTTCGTCTGTCTTTTTGGCGGCGTTCAGAATGGTTCGGGGGATGAGTGGCCAGCGGGAAGGGCATGAATGATAAGACTTTCCGAGAGCTGCGGACTTTGATGGACCGGTAAGGCTTTCTCAACATCTTCCTCTCAGCGGAACCCTTAGACATTTCATCCACCTATATATGAGTAGTACATTTATTCATCCCGGGGAACTCCGGGAGCAACCGGGAAAGGAGGCCAGAGAGAAACCCGATTTCCAGTCCAGTTGTGCATTTCCAGACCAATTGGGCATAATAGTAGTCACATAATTTCGTACTCTGTCTCCTGCCATTTCAAGATGCGGTGTTGCTAACGTCACCGCCTGAATATAATTCCATATTCAACCGATCTTCGAGATCGGACACAGTGAGTCTAAGCTCACCCAATTCTCCTTCTTGGATTGAGTCGTGCGCAGCATCGAGCGATGATATTTGAATACTAGGCCGATTCCATCAAGAAGACAATGCGACCCTGCATAACCCTTTGATATGAAGGCAGTATGGATGATGTTACACTGCGCAAATCCAGCCAGCCGGATACACATGCTGTCTTTAATTATCACGTCGCGGGGGAAGATGCTGCGGATTCAGGACGTCGAGCACGAAGGGGGAGGGGGAGGTGGAGAGTAAGGCAGGAGGTTTGTGCGGAGGGGGTGCAGGGGAGTAAAACCCGAGGGCCCGGCGCACGCAGACAACACCCGAGCGTGCGCGGTCCCTCCCCTCCGCAGGCGGAGATGGGGACATTGAGGCCGAGTCATCCGCAGTCCGAGGCAGACGGCCTACCGACGCAGCGATAGCCCCGACGCCCGCGAACAGCGGACGACGCACAAAACCGCCGCGTCCACGCCCAACCCCTGACAGCAACGCACAGAGCCGCCGTGCAAAAATGGAGCCTCCCCCGAGAAAAAACCACAGAACGAGACTCACTAAAACCACGAGCCGTCGGCCCACCCATTCCCGTATATATCGTCGTTAATCTTGATCTTCTGGTCGCACACGGCCGTCTGGATGTCCTTGGGCAGCACTTTATCCTGCGGGTTCGAGCAGGTTTGGAGATAGATCTGGTACGCGCCGGTGCCGGCGTCGAAGCCCGTGGAGTTGCCGATGTTTTGTTGGCAGCTGTGGGAGGAGTCAGCCAAGGCGTGCGAGGGCGGCGACCAGAGATGGGGGAGAGAGAAAACGTACTTGAGACAGAGCATGCTGAGGGCGAAGGCGATGGTGTTGCAGCAGCAGGTCGCTGTGCCGCAAAAAGTCTAGTCAGTACGTAGCATGGGGAACGGGTGGGAAGAGGCGCGCACAGACTTGGTCCGTGCAAGCGTCGGGCGGCGTGTTGACGTCCATGACGCCCACGGCGACTGCACACCAAAAAAAAAGAAAAAATGATAAGCATAAGGAAGAGGAGGCGGAGGGGGACGCACAGTTGGTGTTGCAGATCTGGCGCAGCTTCTGGTACGTCTGGCCTGTAGAACGCGCGCGGGGTCAATACACATGCTAAGCGCGTAGAGCGGGGGACGTACAGGGCGTCTCGCCGACCATGTTGATGTACCAGTCCATGCCCGTGCCCGCGCACGCGAGGTTATCCGCCGCGGCGGCGGGGCGCGGCGCGGCGAGCAGGAGGAGCGCGGCGAGGCGGAGGGGGAGCGCGAGGCGCAGCATCGCGGCGGCGGGTGATAATGACAAAGACAAGGTCAAGGACAAGAGACAATTCAGTGGAGCTCCATGTCGTTGATGGCGGGTACTGTGGCCGTGCGTGGGATGTCAGATGTGATCGATCGCCGAAAAGGCACAAATTACAACCAGCGATTGCTGTGTGTTTCTATACGGTTTGGTCTATTCCTATCCAGGGACTTGGCATGAGTTGAGCTTTGTTCAATCCTTGGAAACGAACGGAATGAGCTCAAGTGTGAGCTGACATAAGTAATCGATTTTCGGAATTAGGCGCCCACGGGCCGAGATTGCACCGCACTGAGCGGAATTGGTGGCTCGATGGGTCAACTACAAACACTCGCTTCACGTTCTGTCTACACATTTTGTATTCGAGCTTTCCAGGACGCCAACTCCAAGTCTCCAGTAAATGACCTCAGTTCGGCCGCCATCAAGCGCCGACGGCACCAACTTGCCAACCAGCCATCTCGCCATGATACCCCATCCCGCCTGTGCCGGTGTTACTTGAATTTGTATGAAGTGTCATGCAGACAACGCTACGCTCTTCCTAGTCTTGACTCCTGATTACTGTGGGCGCTGGGGTTGCAACACGAGTGTCGCCAATGGGAATCAGCAACGGAGTCACTCGGCGACGCCGTGATTGGCGCCGTGCCTTGTATTAATTAGTGGCAGCTGTTGGGCAGCCGCAGTCAGTCCAACTGCACCCGAGGGCACCCTGCGCATGAGCGTCCTCTACGTCGCTGCGGTACTGCTGGATGCCATCCCGAAGACTCCCTGAACAGCGTCACGGTCGGACAAATACCGTGAACCCGACCCTGCGTCCCATCCTAGCTTGTTCGACATGTACATCGTTTAACGCCAACCTTAGGCAAACATACCCGGGAGTCGCAGTGCGTGAAGGAGTTGTTGTTGGCGATGATATGTGGGAATGCAAAACTGAACTCAAACAATAAAATCGTCACCCTAACAAATGATTCTGTGCAGCTGTCAAAATGATGTTCAGACAGTTTTAGTCAACAAAAGGGTGAAAAAGTGAGAATTTCACCCCTATTTTATTGAAAGTGGGTTTCGACTACCATTCTGGAGAACTACATAGTTATGAATTGTTTTCTGCTTCTGCATAACACTTTGCCCACTCAGATCCATGGACAAAGTTCTCGTAGGACAGCTGTGTCTGTTGCCGACCAATCACCAGTGTGTTGTGTGGTGACCAGAGACCAATCCGATGGTGAGCCGGAAGCCAGAAGAGCAATTCTGATGAGCAACAGGACACCCAACCATTGTTGGTAATTTGCCAAGGAATGAAAATGGAAGGGGACTTGAAGTAGAGGGCCTAAAGGGAAAATTAGTAGCAATAACAGGTGAATGAGGAGGAGGAGGCCCACATTCAGCAAATGAGATCTGCTACAATCACTGGAAGGCAAGTGGTTGGGGTTTTTAATGCTGTGTCCATCCCACATCTGAAGAGTTGTGTTTTGGGAGGCAGAGACAATATGTTTGCCATCAAGTGACAAGGCAACCGAGTGGAACCCATCGAGCTTTTCTAATGGCTCTCCAACTGCAGCCATGGTCTCTGCATTCCAAATGCGCACAGTTTTATCACCAGAGCCAGACACAATATGCTTGCCATCAGGGGAGAATGCAACTGAATAGACCCCGCCTGTGTGGCCTTCCAGTGGCTCTCCGACTGCAGCCCCTGTCTCTGCATTCCAAATGCGCACAGTTTCATCAAAGGAGCCAGACACAATATGCTTGCCATCAGGCGAGAATGCAACTGAGTAGACAATGCTGGTGTGGCCTTCCAGTGGCTCTCCGACTGCAGCCCCTGTCTCTGCATTCCAAATGCGCACAGTGTCATCCCAAGAGCCAGACACAATATGCTTGCCATCAGGTGAGAATGCAACTGAATAGACCCTGTCCGTGTGGCCTTCCAGTGGTTCGCCAACTGCAGCCCCTGTCTCTGCATTCCAAATGCGCGCAGTGTTATCAGCAGAGCCAGACACAATATGCTTGCCATCAGGCGAGAATGCAACTGAGCAGACCCAGCTGGTGTGGCCTTCCAGTGGCTCTCCAACTGCAGCCCCTGTCTCTACATTCCAAACGCGCACAGTGTTATCTAAAGAGCCAGACACAATATGCTTGCCATCAGGGGAGAATGCAACTGAGGAAACCCGGCTGGTGTGGCCTTCCAGTGGTTCTCTGACTGCAGCTCCTGTCTCTGCATTCCAAATACGCATGGTGTTATCATTAGAGCCAGACACAATGTGCTTGCTATCTGGTGAGAATGCAACCAGGTGGAGGTGAGTAGTGGGCCCTTCCAGTGGGTCTCTAACTGCAGCCCCTGTCTCTGCATTCCAAATGCGCACAGTGTTATCATCAGAGCCAGACACAATATGCTTGCCATCCGATGAGAATGCAACTGAGTTGACCGAGCGAGTGTGGCCTTGCAGCGGCTCTCCAATTGCGGTCACTGTCTCTGCATTCCAGATGTGCACAGTGCTATCATACAAACTAGACACAATATGCTTGCTATCTGGTGAGAATGCAACCGAGTGGACCTTAGTTGTGGGCCCTTCCAGTGGCTCTCCAACTGCAGCCCCTGTCTCTGCATTCCAAATGCGCACAGTGTCATCATCAGAGCCAGACACAATATGCTTGCCATCAGGTGAGAATGCAACTGAGCAGACCCCACCGGTGTGGCCTTCTAGTGGTTCACCAACTGCAGCCCCTGTCTCTGCATTCCAAATGCGCACAGTGCTATCATCAGAGCCAGACACAATATGCTTGCCATCAGGCGAGAATGCAACTGAGGAGACCATGCTGGTGTGGCCTTCTAGTGGTTCTCCAACTGTAGCCCCTGTCTCTGCATTCCAAATGCGCACAGTGTTATCTAAAGAGCCAGACACAATATGCTTGCCATCAGGTGAGAATGCAACTGAGCTCACCCAGCTGGTGTGGCCTTTCAGTGGCTCTCCAACTGCAGCCATGGTCTCTGCATTCCAAATGCGCACAGTCTGATCATTTGAGCCAGACACAATATGCTTCCCATCCAGTGAGAATGCAACTGAGGAGACCCCGCTAATGTGGCCTCCCAGTGGCTTTCCAATTGCAGCCCCTGTCTCTGCATTCCAAATGCGTGCAGTGTTATCATCAGAGCCAGACACAATATGCTTGCCATCAGGTGAGAATGCAACTGAGTTGACCCCATTGGTGTGACCTTTCAGTGGCTGTCCAACTGCAGCCCCTGTCTCTGCATTCCAAATACGCACAGTTTTATCTAAAGAGCCAGACACAATAAGCTCGCCATCAGGTGAGAAAGCAACTGACATGACCATGCTGGTGTGGCCTTCCAGTGGTTCTCCGACTGCAGCTCCTGTCTCTGCATTCCAAATACGCACGGTGTCATCACAAGAGCCAGACACAATGTGCTTGCCATTAGGTGAGAAAGCAACTGACGAGACTGCAGCAGTATGGGCCTCTAGCACTGCTATTGTAGTCGGCCACACTGTCATTTTTCCTGTTGTCGCTGACAACAACCGGGGGAACTGAGGCCGAAATCTTTGGCTGATTTTTGACTGGGTTGGTGCTAAGGCCAAAGCCGACAAGTAAATGTGAGGAGCACTTTGCCTAATCGTATCTGCAAAGAAGGAAATAAATCTTTTTGCATCTGTAGCAAAATAGGTGAGGGAAGAGTTCTGATTCATGTCAGGTACAGACCACAACATTGTCAGGGGAAATATTCTTACCTGATCTGCCCACATGATCAGTTTGGATAGTGATTGGATGCCGGAATCCACAATCCCAAGTAGACTCAAAACCTCGAGCCAAAATAGGAACTTTTCCAGGACCAATCCCTCCGCAACCCGCACACTATGAGAATTGCGGGATGTTGCCACAAGGTGGTCGACCCAGAATCGACAAGCATATTGCAGCTCTCCTGGAATGTGTTTATCAAGCTGTGATTGAAGACCTGGCATTTCAACATTGCGCAAGTATGATGTGGGCAGATTACAGATATTGAATCTGAGGGACCTCTGCATGGCCCGCAGCAGGGCAAAAGCCAGGGACTCCTGCTGATAATCTGTGACACAGTTGATATCTGGACGGGTTGCTTGAACATGAGAAGTTATGAATTCTCTGAATGAGAGATGGATAAATTGTATTGGAACCCCAGCACTGTCAGACACGTGGATTACAGCACTCAAGGGGAGAAGGGCCCCTTGAAGCACCTCCATGTCCACATCAAGCAAAGCTGCTAGACTGGGTGAGTCCAGGGGTTCAAGTAGCCACAGAATAGTGCTGAGAATCCTGATAGCTTCATCATGAGATTCTTGAGCACGCTGACCACCCTGAAGGGATGGAATAGCCTCTTCTAAAATCCGAAGGTATAGACCATGAAGATCAGTTAAAGGTTCGCCACCAAGCAGGTGGTCAACTGATTTCTGGGGTGGTGTCTGGGGCAATCCAGCAAGCACATAACGGACAGCTGTAGCTGCAAAAACAAAGAGTCCACTGGCCCGGTTTGTTATCTCTTCCACATGATGGCTCTGAATCTTCCAAGTGTGTCGTGTGGTCCAGGTAGACCCATCAAGTGATTTCTTGATATACAGATGAATGTCCTGTTCCACAATTCTTGTGTCAATCTTGTCTAGAGTAATTCCATGCATCAGGGAGAGGAGGCTGTCGAACCTCAGGTAGGAAGGGACATCTGGGCGACCTGTAAGCAAGAACCGAATATTGACCGGGATCTGAACAATGCTATCTGACAGCCATCGCAAAAATATTTGGCCACGATCTGTTCCACATTCATCGAGGGCATCCAAACATATGATCCAGGGCTTTTGGCTTGGTGGCAGCTTCCCAAGGATTTCTATCAGCATCTTCTGAAACTGCAGGCGTGGTTCTGCTGTGGTAATTCCAGTCCGATCATCCTCCAAGAATTTGACAAGATGGGTCCGAAAGGTGGTATCATAATCTGCAAGCTGTATGGCCAGAGTGGGGGCAAGGTGCTTTATTTCCTTGCGCTCCACATAATCACGAGAGAAGAAGAAAGATGCTGCAAGAATGCCTTGCTCTGCCAGGATAGTGGCAATACTCTTGGCTATCGTGGATTTTCCGGATCCTGCTACACCACTGAGAATAACCAGCCGCTGTGAGGGGTCCGGAGGACTGGTTAATCGGGCAAGAATGTCGTTGATGATATCAACCCGGGTGCCAGGCATGCATTCATTTGGTGTGCTGTCAGAATTGTAGCGTGCAGGGACCCATTTGAGCTTTGCGAGAGTCTCTTTGGCAAGGGTACTATTATTTTTGTGGTCAATTCACTGGCACAGATTCAGAGAGCAATAAACATTTACTTCAGGATACCTCCCACGGATTTCTCAATTGATATGTTCCCATAGAACTGGAAGTACATTAGTAAGGCCTAATTAAGGAAAGGAATATGAGCACAGTGAACTGGCGGATCTGATCTGCGACTGAATCTGTAATTCCCTTAATGCTCTCTTTGTGATCCTTGGCCTTGAAGAATCGCTGCGGTCCGCGCTTTTCCATTAAAGACTTGCATTCACGGCCAATCCGTTCTAGTTCCCTAAAATTTGAATCATTGGCATGAAATCAGCAGCTTACAGGATTGAATGGAGCCACGCACGAGGATAACTTGTCGAGCCGCTGCTTCAGCTCACCGGTAGCGCCAGAGGCTTTGATGTTGGCGATCAATGAACCTAGATTCTTGTCGAGCTTGCCGAGGTCCTCTTTATTTGCCTTCATCGTCTGTAGGCTTTGATTGAGTAGCCTGCAGCAGGTCTGAGACGAGGAACAGCGCACCGATACCATTTCCGCCAGCTCCAAAACCCCATTCAGTGCCCCTTCGACCCCGGGAACTCCGATCCCCGTAGCGCCGGCAGTGGCGAGCCTGAGCGCCGGGAGAATTGCGCTGTCGAGTATCCCCATGGCTGAGGGAAGGCGATTAGTTCCGAGGGCTGAAGACGGGGTCGCAGTCATTGAGGGCTGAGAGGATGTGTGCGGTGAGCGGTGCGTCGTGGTAGGAGCGTGCAAGAAGCAAGCGCGCCAAAATTAGTCGCGCCAGCGAACATGATCCTGCTCATCAAACTCACTGCCACGGCCGCAGCCGCGTTGTTGAGTGCGATTGACGCTCACTTGAATACTGCTCTTTGCATCGTGAGCTCCCGACCCGCCAGTTACAAAACCCATCTATGTTTTTGAATCTTATCTGTGAATACAGCTACTTACAAGTCGTCAACTGTAGCGGAGCGAGGTTAAGACGGCGCTCGGAGCCTGTTAACACGCCCGAGAGAGAAGCCACAGCCAAAGACAGAGCCAATTGGAGAACACCGAATGACAGCCCAAATGAGCAGTGACAAACGACACCGACGACATGGGTAGGCCAGGCGAGAGGACGATTCTGATCGATAAAGAGTCCGGCAGCAGGCTTTTCGCCGAGTCATGCCAAAGGCACACCGTGACTGCGAAATGAAAGGAAAACCTTCATTTTATACACGACACGCCGTACATGCGTCACATGCACCCGCGCGCGGGGGACGCGGGACTCAGAGCGCGTGGAAGACGACCTGAGATTTTCAATACTGCACATAGCGGATTAATATTGCTTTAGAGAAAATCAGACAAAAGCCGAGGGGTCCGAATGACAGAGCGGATGGGATCGAGAAGGGCGGCGGGAGCCGCACAGGGAAGGCGAGTAGACGAATCCGCCTTGCGGCAACGACTTGCTTGGGCCATCATCGATTGAAATGAAAGCGCGATTACTTGCCAAGGGCCTCTAGAATAAACACGGAATTATCCATTTTGAGATACGATGGCCCAGCGCCAGCGCGCGCGCCAGATCCACCACGACCGTCATCTCCCACCCATTCTCCCACTCCTCAGCCGCCGCATCCCGATTCCAGGAGCGACCCGTCAAGCGACGCGCGCGCTGCCCGCAGGAAGGACGCACAGCGGCCTTCGACTACGCTGCTCAAGAGAACCGCGGCTCGGGTGCGCGCCCTCTGCGCGCGGCGGTATCCTGTCCGGATCCTGCCTGCGGCGCAGTGACGAGACGGGCATCGCGCCGATTGGCGGCTGTGCAAGTTCGACTGAAGTGACACCCGTTTCCCCTCCCGCTCATCGAGTCCCTTCGTGTGTGCGTCCCTGAGCTCACCACGCTGGCCGAGCGCTCGCGCGGAAGTCGAATCGAGACGGAAGCCGGGAGGCGATCCACCCGCATCGCGCGGAGCATGGGCGTACCGCGCACGAAGGCCGCGTATGCGTCCTAGAACGATATACGGCATGTACGCTTCTCCGACGACCGCGCCAGCACCACCGTGTGCGGCCTCTTTGCGCCGGATCGGACCAGAGCTTGATGTGCGCCGCGGGGTGGTGTACGTATACACGTCGTAAATGGGGCGAAGATGAGCTGTCCGGCCTTCAGCGTACAATCGAGAACACGGAAGGGCACGTACCGCGTCATCGAAGAGTTGGGGGTCCAACGTTTGTAATAAGTCAATCGCGCTCGCCCGCACGGCAGTCGTGGGCGCTTTCACGAAGAGATCACATCGCGCCGATGGAAACGGAGGCGATAGGGTGCATGAGGTGGTACTGCGAGCGTGCAAGCTGACTGTCATCAGCATGGATAACGCAGGAACACGGCGGGAGAGCCACACACCTCGGGCGCAGGGCGCAAGCTGTCCTCTCTAGTGCGAGCGGCAGGAGGCCGCGCTGCTCCTCCATCCCCTCGCTCGTCGTGATGGGCTCGTCGAGCTCAGACTCAGCGCTTGTTGCCGCCGTGGATTCCCGGGCGCGTCGTCGCGGCAGTCGAGATGGAGGTGCAGGTCGAGGTGTGTAGTGGCATAACGGTCCTGCAGAGGGCGAATCGACGACGGAGGACAGAGCTGGGATGGGATGTGGAGGCAGGAATGAGCGCGTGCAGGGGAGCTGCTGGCCAAGGAGTACGCCAAGGCGAGGCTCAAGGAGGGCGCGTTTGTGGTGTGCGCGATTGGGGAAATGGCCAGTGTGGATGTTAGTGAGGGGCGAGAGTGTTTCGGGGAGGTGTATGGAGAACGTAGACAATATTCGATGTAATCCGGGGATAATAAATTCCGTACACTTTTGTTTGGCGCTGACTGACTTCTGATGTAGGCTGGTCTGCTCTCCTCCCTCATGTCCATGGATCGATAGGCAAGACCACAGCTATACATCTCCCTACTGCGGCCGAAACCCCTCCGATCCGTCAAATTAGCGTCATGAAGATAACGTCCGTCGTCTCCTCGCATACCATCCGTCGAGCTTGGTTCCGAAGGTCGGCGACGCTGGACGCTGCGCCTATAAAGTAGCCCTGTCCAGGCGTCCTTGATCATCCACCACAATACCCGAGAAAAACGACGAGACCGCTCCTATCGCAGAGGAACCCTACAGCGTCTTCACAGGTCTTCACACCTCGCGAAAAATGGTTCCTCGTGTCTCTGATCTCCTTTGGCGGGCTATTCAGGTGCGTGGACTTCAATTGCTCCAGGACTTCACTCACATTTCATACAGTCCGTTATCAGCCAACATATATTTCCCCGCGATCCCTACGCTTGCGGTAGCGTTTAACAAGTCGATTGAGCTCATCAACTTGACGGTATGCCGCTCTAATAGATCTCCTAGTTGCTTTTTTGACTCGCGTCTGCCAGGTCACCTTGAATATGGTGTTTCAGGGCATATGTAGGACCACGCCCTTATTCGCAATAAATCGGACTCACCCTCCTGCAGCACCGATGTTCTGGGGCACGCTTTCCAACACCTACGGTCGGCGGCACATGTTCATCCTATGCCTCCTCCTCGCGCTGTCGGGCTCGCGCTGACGCCGACGAAGGACTAATGGCTCTTGCTCTTTTTGCGATGCTTCCAGGCGGCAGGCTCAGCGAGCACGGTGGCCATCGGCGCGGGTGTTATCGGGGCCATCTCCACCCGCGCGGAGCGGTGGTTTCTTCAGGGTGTACTCCATAGGGCCTATGGTAAGCCCTCCTTCCCATCACCCGTCTGCGGCGAATAACACGGCTTTCAGTTCGGTCCTGCCATCGGCCCCGTCCTCGGCGGCGTGCTCGCAGATAAGCTGGGGTGGAGAGCGATCTTCTGGTTCCTCTGCATTTCGTCGGCGATATGCATGATCATCATGGTCTTGTACGTTTGGATCTTACATTTTTTAAATCCAAATTGACGGCGTCCAGGTTCCTCCCCGAGACCCTCCGCAAGATAGTCGGCAACGGCAGCATTGCCCCGCCCGCCATCTACTACCCCGTCGTCCCCATCATCGGGCGCCACACCGCCCAATCCCCCGCCGCTGAGGGTGTGCCGGCCGCCCTGGCCAAGAAGCTCCACAACCCCCTACTTATCCTCCTGCACGTCGACATCGCGCTTCTACTCATCGTCAACGGCGTCGTGTACTCCGTGTTCTACGGCGTCACCGCGAGCATCTCCACGGCGCGTACCCCCAGCTGAACGAGACCGAGCTCGGGCTGTGTCTCCTCGGTGCGTGTCTCGGCGACTCTCCGTGCGCCACGCTGACTCTCCTTCTTATTCATCAGCCGTGGGCGGCGGCATGGTCATCGGCTCGCTCTTCTGCGGCAAGGTGCTCGACTGGGAGTACCAGCGGGTGCGGCGGAGCATGCCCATCGCGCAGCAAGCCGGCGAGAAGACGATGACGGACGGCGCGTTCCCGATCGAGAAGGTGCGTTCGCGCTCGCTGCCCATCCGTGCGTCGTCCTCCCTGCTAACCACCCTGCGCAGGCCCGCCTGCACCTCATGCCGCCCCTCCTCGCCGTGTTCGTCGCGTCGTGCATCGGCTACGGCTGGTGCATCGACAAGAAGACGAACATCGCCGGCCCGCTCGTCCTGCTCGTCGGAGGTGCGCACGTCTCCCCCGCCTGCACGCTCCCGCTCCCGCTCCCGCTCCCACTCCCGCTGACCACCTCAACCCGTAGTCGGCCTCGTCGTCATCGCGATCATGAACTCCATCCAGACGCTCATGATCGACCTCATGCCCGCGCAGGGCTCCGCCACTACCGCCTGCGTGCGTCTCCCCTCCTCCCTTCCTTCCTCCTCTTGCTCCCGCTAACGACGTACCTTGCGTGTTACAGAACAACCTAGTCCGCTGCAGCCTCGGCGCGGCGCTCGTCTCCGCAATCGCACCGCTGCTAGATACGCTGGGCGCGGGCTTCGCGTACCTCCTCCTCGGGGGCATCTGCGCGCTCATGCTGCCCGTGGTCTACGTCGTCATACGCGTCGGCCCGCGGTGTCGTGCGCGGCGGATTCGGATGGCCGAGGCTGAGTAGCGCTTGCTCGTCGCACCTCGGGAAGATACATCCGGATGTGTGGGCCCTAGGCGCATTCTCTTTGTATTTGCAGTCAACCATGTATTGATAATTTTTACAATATCCGAATAATTAGTCTATCTAACTTTTTCTAAAATTGAGCCTGTCCGTCTGAAGCGCTCATGGAGCCCTCAACCCAGCACATTGGTAGCGCCCAACACAGAGCGCCCAAAACACCGCCCAAATCCCGCCGAAGCCTCAGAATCTCCCAAACTAGCGCCGGCGGAGGCGCCTCCCTAAAAGAATCTCCTCTGTATTTCAACCGCGGTCTTGTTTAATTTTACTAGCGTAGCCAGAGCGTAAATAATTATACGCGAACAACACCCAATGCCTCGTCAAAATTTATGAGTCCTAAAATTTATAATTTTCGGGTCCCCATCACGATTTTGACTTTCACACCAGCATTTCTTCATCTTGACATCTTCGCAATTTCTTCCCAATCAGGCTATGCTGTGCTTTTATGCTGTGCTTAAATGCAGTGCTCTGAGATAAGAATCAGGATAGACAAGACAGGCCTCCGCTCCGCTCTAGCGGATGCAAAACTTATTCACTGAGGAACTACGGCACGCAGATGATTTAGGCTCAATTTATTGATAGATGATACATGCTGCAGGATTTAATTGTGGCGATACCTACTGCCCAACACTGAAGAGGCGAAAAGACACAGTCGGAACTAGAAAAGCTATCCCCAGCAAGCATTGAAAGCCGTGCATGGGCAATGCCTGCCCGCACGATGGAACTACGCCGTGGGCCGCAGTTGCTGCGATGAACGTCACCGGCGGAGCAGAAAAGAGCGCTGAGCTTACAAGCGCTGCGGCTGCGGCCGAGAGGCTGAGAGGTGCTGCAAAATACAGGGGCACGACGTATCGCCACAGCGCAGAAAGAAACGACACGCATTTGTTCAAGAACGGTTAATCGACAAAATATATGGTGATTTTAGGATTGCGGTTAAGCACGATGTGGTGGAAATAAGTAGATTCCCCTGGATGAGTGAAATCGCACGCAGAATAGAGAAATCTCGCGAGATCTCAAAAAAATGAGAGAAAAGGACATCCTGCAACTAAAACTGCATAAGCACCGTGGCAGGCCAACTCCGTCGCCGTCCGAGATCTTCAGTCCGGTCTCCTTGAAGGGGCACTCCGAGCCGATGGTGTTCTCACAGTCACCGCCGATGGACTCCAGGAGCGCGAGGGAAGGAAAACGAAGAATGGAGAGAAGAGAGAAGCAGGGACAAAAATCACGGCGCGGAGCACGGCAAATAGGTGTGACCGGAGTGCGGGCTTGAATCGGCGGTACGTTTTCGATAATGTTTGGAGCCAAGAGGGACGGCAGAATAGCGGCGACCAGGGACCAGAAGGCGGGGAACGAATTTGAAGCCACGGTCATCAAGACACCAGGACCAAAGAGGTTAGACCCGACCGAGCGCGAGAAAACCAAATCGGCGATGGAGACGCAGTTGAATCAGACGGCCGGACGCAATTTTTGAAGCGTTGATAATTGATTGAATGGAATGCATATTAAGCCGGTCAGGGAAGTGGCGGAGCAGAATAAGAGGGACCAAGACCCTGGGAAAGCGAGCCCGAGACAATTCATGGGGTCCTTTATACGATCCCTGGGCGTCTAGCTAGCCTGCGCCGCAGTGAGAGATTATTTCCCCAGTGGCAACCTCAGAGAGGCTGCAGAACCATGAGGCTCGTTCCCTCGCCTAGAAAATCCAGTACAGGGCGTCTCGCCGACCATGTTGATGTACCAGTCCATGCCCGTGCCCGCGCAGCGAGGTTATCCGCCGCGGCGGCAAGGCGAGGCGCGGCGAGCAGGAGGAGGGCGGCGAGGCGGAGGAGCGCGAGGCGCAGCATCGCGGCGGCGGGTGATAATGACAAAGACAAGGTCAAGGACAAGAGAGTTCAGTGGAGCTCCATGTCGTTGATGGCAGACGAAAGGCAATAACAATCGGGTGCTGTGGCCGTGCGTGGGATGTCAGGAGATGTGTTTGGTGGCCGTTGTTGGACAAAATAGTGGTTTGAGTTTGTTTTTAACATTTCATGACAAATCATTGTGAATCCTAGGTAATCATAATGGCATGTCGTCCTGTTGGAGATATCAGCGGTCAGTCTCTGTTGGCTACCGTCGGACCTTGGTTCCGATTCCTCTGCTTGCTCGTGCCCGTTATATTGGTGATTTTATTCGAGAGGTCATTGCACGGCTCTCCCCTCCAATGACCGGTTGCAATTGCAATGGCTGGAGTCCCGTTTACTACCAGGTATTGAATCGCCCCTGCATTAAATCGTGGGTTGTATTATATCGGCACTTGCGGCATGATGACGGGTATTTGATTTTTTTCTTCTTCTTCTGTTTCTTCTGAGTTTCCACCTTGCCCCTGAGTCCTGAAGAGGTCAAAGGTAGGGAAAGCTATATTTTCAAGGTTTTTGGTTCCCCAGGAGCGACCCAGGGGCCAGGGATTAAATTCAAGATATGAATAGTTGAAATAATTGTACCTGTTACGGTCCTGCCCTCGACCGGTCCGCGTCGGACACTTCGGCGTCCGCACATGCCGCTCCGAGACGTCCCGCGTCTCGGAGTGGCCCGTAGACCAAGCGAGCCATCATGACAGCTCGTTATGAATTGTCATGAAAGGCTATGAATCATTATGAAGTTCTATGAGGATGTGTGAATGCTTATGAAGGTCATTACCTTGCTTGTCAAGGTCTCTCCACCCTCATAATGGCACCACTTTTCCTGTCACCCGTATTGATCCGTTCTCCTGCGTTTACCCTCCTGCCACGTGATAAGCTCTCGTTTGCGCCTTAATCTCACCCTTCGCTCGAACTTCGCCTTTCTATACCTCCCTCCCATTGCCCAACCTTCGCTCTTTAATATTTCCAATGTCCCCGTTTTTTCTCATTTTAGAACAGAGCCCTCGTTCTCGCCTTCACTTCCGTTTGCATCCTGGCACGTGGAACCCATCTCTTTTGTGCTACTGCGACACCAGCACATATCCTTTTATGCCATCGCAAACTAATCTGTTTGTTCTCTTCATCTATGCACCCCGACTCCTCATTCGCCCCCACCACTCCTTGGTCCGTGCGTTCAATTCCTCCAGTCGGTTATCCTCTGCTAGCCGTGCCGGATCGTGCGCTTTCTGGAACATTTTGTTGTCGAAAACCCGCAATAACCGAATTGTTTTTCATCCGGAACTCGTCGACAATGTAACATATCAATTGAAGAGGCTTACCCCCCTGGAAGGTGGCGTTGCGAGGTCCACAAAAACACTGCCGTTTGTTTGGCCTTGCGAGCGGTAATCGGTGAAAACTTCACCAGTATGTATGCTGGCATCTTCTTCAGATGGACGATGGGCTCATCAGGTGGCTCGTCCAGATCAATGCGTATATTAAAAACCTTTGCCAAGCAAGGTATTTTCCGACGTAGTCGGAGCTCCCTAGTAATGAATGTCTGTGAATGGCTGTGAACAGCAATGAAAGCCAATGAAAGCCTGTGATTGTCTATGAAACCAAAAGCAATTTATTTTTGTCCAATGGCGGCCTTCATAGATGTGATCGATCGCCGAAAAGGCACAAATTGCAACCGGCCATTGCTGTGTGTTTCTACACGGTTTGGTCTATTCCTATCCAGGGACTTGGCGTGGTTGAGCTTTGTTCAATCCTTGGAAACGAACGGAATGAACTCAAGTGTGAGCTGACATAATCGATTTTCAGAACTAGGCGCCCACGGGCCGAGATTGCACCGCGCTGAGCGGAATTTGTGGCTCGATGGGTCATTCGCTTCCAACTCGCTTCACGTTCTATCTACACATTTTGTATTCGAGGTTTCCAGGACGCCAACTCCAAGTCTCCAGTGGATGACCTCCGGCCGCCATCAAACGCCGACGCTCACGGCTCCACCTCGCCAACCCATCTCGCCATGATACCCCTGTGCCGGCGTTACTTGAATTTATATGAAGTGTCATGCGGACAACGCTACATCCTTCCTAGTCTTGACTCCTGACCACTGTGGGCGCTGGGGTTGCATCACGGGTGTCGCCACTGGGAATCAGCAACGGAGTCACTCGGCGACGCCATGATTGGCGCCGTGCATTAGTGGCAGCTGTTGGGCAGCCGCAGTCAGTGCAACTGCACCCGAGGACACCCTGCACATGAGCGTCCTCTACATCGCCGCGATATTGCTGGATGCCATCCCCGAAGACTCCCTGACTGCGTCATGGTCGGACGAATACCGTGAACCCGGCCCTGCGTCCCATCCCAGTTTGTCTGACATGTACCTCCGGAATTTTCATCGTTTAACGCCAACCTTAGGAACCTTCCGGAAATATACCCGAAGTCTCGGATGATACCCCGAAGTCTCGTTTTCAACCAAACATGTGCGTGGCGCTGTAGTAGTTCTGCTTGAGTATGCAACGATGTTTGAGGAGTATATGCGCCACGAAGAACACCTTGCACCGGAACAGTGCGCAGTTCAACACACGGCACTTAAAGTGCGCGAGCACACGCTCATCACTAGTGGAACCCAGCACGGAGGTTCGTGTTCCTCAAGAGCTCGGTCTTCGAACGGTCCTTACAATTTCTTTTCAGAGCTAGAGCGGACGGGCGTACCCAGATATGATCAGCTCCTCTAGATGGTGTGGTTCAAGCGCGCTGACCCTGCAGACACGCGCACGGAACAAACCGAGTCAAGTTTATTGTGTGCGCAGACGCCAGCCGCATCCTCTGTTGTTTTGTAAAGACGAGTCACCCATAATTGAGCCCGCGCCGCACTCGCGCATCACTTGTTGGGAGGATCGGGATTTCAAGCAAAAAAGGCACTCGCAGGGCGCACGTTCTCAGCTGAATGTGTGAAAAAAAGTGCGGACGGCGGAAAACATATTGGGAGGTCTGCGTTCACCTTCTTCCGGCCATGTATGCCGTGGCTGTGGTGGCGGTCACCCTAGCTCAGGCATCGTGACGGGCCCACCTGTGTGTCCCCGACCAGCCCTCGCGAAGATGGTAATGATGTGTGGTTCAAAACACAGTGATCCTGCAGGCACGCGCCGGAAACACATCCATATTGTCCGCCACATAAAGAGGAGTCATACATAACTGAGCCCGCGCCACTCGCGTAGGGGTGTGGCCACCGCGTGTCGAGGCCTATATAAACAGCGGTCGATATCTTGTTCTCTCATCCCAATCCTTCTCCCCCCGCGACCTACACCGACGAGCTCCTCCTCCAAACCACAATCATCTTTCATTCCCACATCTCCAGCAGAGAATGAACTCTGATGATGTAGGTCCCGCCACTAGGGCGCCACACCTGATACTGATGTTTCGACATAGGTTATTACATGCACCACCAAGATTCCTGGCAAGACATCCTCCCCGCTACTGCTAAAGACTGGGGGTTTGGCTGCCGTGCTCGATACCATGGATTTTGAAATTTACAGCCCATCTTTCCGCGTCTCAATTCTTTGTTCAGACGTATTGGTAAGGTTCACCAGGGGTAAGGGTATACCTCCAGAGGTATGGCGAAAGGTACAGGTAAGGTAGAGGTAGAGGTTGCGAGATTCATACCTTTAGCCAACCCTTGCCCAACCCCTAGAGGTATAGAGGTATCAGGAGGTATGGGATTTGGGTGCTCAGAACACTTTCTAGGTCCCTTTTTGATGCAATCTTTCCATTTTCCTGCCTATAAATCTCCTTTGAAACCTCTTGAAACCTCTTGCTGAACCAGCCTCATCATGTAATCCATTTGTGGTTCAAATATTGCATATGCAATCAAAATTCCAGTGGCAGAATATTTTCAAGTGGTCACAACAGCACTCTGAGAGTTTGGAGTAACACAGCAGACAATGCTAGTCACCTGGAATACCATTGGTGTTCATTCACATCTCTTTCAATAATATATTTGAGCAAAACCTCCTGCAATACCTCTTCAAAGGTATCACAGAGGTATGTAGAGGTCATACCTCCAGATACCTCTGGCAAGGTAAAGGTATACCTCTGTAAGGGGTAAGGGTTGGGGAGGTAGAGGTAGAGGTCCACTATTTTATACCCTTACCTCTACCTTGGTGAACCCTACGTATTGGTAACCAGTCCCACAAACATTCATATCTCTCGCTCGGACACAGGCCAGGGACGCGTGAGAGTATGCGCCGTCGCGAATCCTACAAGGCAGACAGACGAGTGGTACAGCCGCTCCATATCCAGCACGTTCCCTGATAAAAAGACACAACACATTTCCGTGGAACTCACCTAGGCTTTTAAGGTAAGGGAAAGAGTACGCTTGCCTTATTTACTTCCCCTGCCAAGCAGATTTCTCGTTTGGATGTCGCCATCTCTATCCCGGGGAACTTCCATGGAAAACCCGAAATCATTTGGCGGTCGAATGGCCTTCAAGATTCCCCGGAATTGCCGGCCCTGCCGGATTTGACTCAGGTGGGCTCGTCAACCGAGACTGGTTAGAACAACTCAGCTACTGATGACCCGCAGAATAAAGTCGTCCTGAAGATTCCTGCCATTGAAGACAATGTTCCAGCGGGTGGCGTGACTGAACATTGCGAGGTCCGTTTTATCTTTGACTCGTGGAAAATCTCATAAACAGGAGTTCCTCCAATAGCGTGGAGTGCTCACCGTGACATACAATAGACCCTCTCCAGCACCGTACACATTCTTCTATTAACTCGGTAGTTTCGATCAGTACTAAATGAATCTTCACAGAGGTCTCCTTGGTGTGAGTACACTGTGGACTAGACGTGATCAGAAGTGAGAAAGGGGTAAATGCTGTAGAGGCGCGGTGTAGTATGGCATTTTTACCAGCTCTGATGCCATGAATATAATCTGGGTCCTTTGCAGCATGAAGGAGTATGAAGCAGCATGAATTGCATTATACGTCTACAGGTTCGACAGTCCAAATTGGGACGGAAATCCACAGCTTAGAAGGCCCGATGGGCCCATTTAAGATGTGAATTGCGGGCACAGTGGGAACATTGGCACTAAAGGGGATTTTCTCTGAACTGTACCGAGGCTGTGCGGTTGAGGCGCAGTTGAATTTATACCGGTTGATAAAGCCAGATAGAGTTGAGAGGAAGGGGATGAGCTGGATGGGGATTTATCCAAAGAGATGTAAACGAAAGCCGAGGATTTCGTTGAGAGAACGGATAATAACTGTGCCCGCGCCACTCACTGCGTTCAAGCCCCAAATAGGAGTCACGCGGTTGACGCCCACGGCAGAGCTCGGCCTGAGAAATGGAGACCGCGCCGCTGTATTAAAATGTGTAGTCGAAGATAGCACAGCCAGAGCCCGGGGGATCTGCGCAACATGCTTTGTTCGTGGCTAATGCCCAATGGATCGTGCTTGGGGGGATCTTTCAGCAGATTCATGCATCCCAGCCTTTGAGATTCCATAGCCAGCGAGGCAAACTTCCGCAGCAGTAACAAGCAGCATTGAAACCTGTCCCCGGGGAGAGTGAGACACGTATAATGAGGTTCGGCTGTCATCCCATATTCATCCAAAGCTATTCCAGCCAGATTTCTCGGCTTTTGACCCACCAGAACATTCGCATGTAAGATAATAAGATTTGAAGCCCGAATATATATGCATGCGCCAGAGCAAATATGGAGTGGGAGGAGAGAAAATTAGAGTGCCAGAACGTGTCTTCAGACATCCATTGGTGGTATGTCAAATTTGCTAAGGATCAGGACTGGAGCACATGAAATGATGCGACGAATCCTAGATGTGTGAGCAGAGAGAGGCAGTGCCAAATCAGTTCGGCTGCTGGAAATGGCAGTTTGATCCGGGACACAACACCTCTTATGTCCCGATCGGGCGGCATCAAGGCGGCATTAACAGGATCCAGGCACGGTTCATAAGCCTAGTAGACACTCCATGTGATCTGGGCGCTGAATGCAGTGACTCCCGTAGGGGTTTGGCTACAGCCTACGTGTATCCGAGCCTATATAAAGAGCGGTCGATATCTTGTTCTCTCATCCGCAACCTTCTCCCACAGCAACCTCCATCAATTTCTTTCCTCCTCCAAACCTTAATCTTCCCGCATCCAAGCACTGGACATAATGTCTCGGAAACCGACTTCTGATGTGGGTCCATTCGTCCCGGCGCCACGCTTGATAATACTGACCTCTCAATGATTCAGAGGAATGAGATCACCATTCCTGCTGGCACAGCTGGCACCAATGTGCTAAAAAAGTATTCACTCTATGCTGTCAGCGATGCAATGCACGTTTCTGAGATCACCGCCTTCAAATCTATCCACCTCATTATACATTCAACCGAGGACCGAACCATCGATTCAACAATCTGTTTTGTCCAATCGACCGACGAGTCGGAAAAACTGACAATACACGCTGAGGAGAGAACGTACTATCCTCATCAAGAGGGAGACGAATGGTACTACCGATCCCTGGTTAGGAAGGACCCTGATTCCGGAAGCCGTACATTGGATATCGCCATAACGTTTGAGCATCCGGAGGCGCTCAAGTTCCAGTCCGCTCCCAAAGAGGGGTACAAATTGAGCATCACCATCACTCTCCCGAAAGGCTCTTGGTCGGAGTGGCCAAATGGGACGAAGGTAGTTCCTGATCCGAACGTGTGGGCTCCGAGGGGTCATTGGACTGAGGTGAGCTCGTTAGCCGACGCAAAAACAAGGATCTTGACCCACGCCCGCAGATCGCGGTGCGCCTTGCTCATAAGCCTTTGTGGGATAGCAGCATTGTGGAGGTGCGTCTGATTATTACATCCAAATAACAAGGAAATAACGCCCGGACAGGTGAACACGTAACAACATACCGTCGGCATCCAGGTGCGCCTCCTCTGTATACCCTCGAGACAGTGCTGATCTGAATCTTTACAGGAGCGATGCTGTGGATACCATCTGGATTAGGAGTGAACGGGTGGATCAGAAATAATACTTGGGGCCATGAACGTTGTTGAGAGGCGGAGAGCTCTGGTGGTTCGCGTGGATACTGTATACAAACCTTGTCTTTGTAATCTTTTTGAAGGATGAGTTATATTGCAAGTCTTTACCATCTGTCTGGACGCGTGGACCTCCTAGCCAGGATTATCTTGTGGGCGAATACGCCACACCGGGTACGCCCCAACCGGCGCGCTGACGCCACTCGCGTATCATAGTGTGGCCACCGGGTGTCGCAGTACTACTTATATAACACCAATTATTCCCTTGTTCTCTTATTCGCAAGCTTATGTCCCTGAAATCTTCCCCGTCCAGACTCTCTGCCGTGACCAGTATGCCCACTCTGCCTATCGAGCTGGTTGAAGGCGTCATCGACCACCTTTCGGGGGACAAGCCCTCGCTCAAGGTCTTCTCTCTTGTGTGCCGCTCCCTCGTGCCACGTTGTAGATCCCACCTCTTCGAAAGATGCAACCTGGACCCAGACAAAGTCCTCCCCTTCCACGACCTGATGCAAGCCCCTGGATGCACCTTCCTCACTCATGTGCGCACCATCAGCACCGACCGGAACACCTCCAGCACCAGCACAAATGACCGCTACTTCGACGAAATTGCCCCGGATCTGAAGCGCCTCATAAACGTCCGCTCCCTCGCAATGAAGCTCATCATCGTGGGGAACACAGATAATGCACACCCTGTCTTCCCGACGGTCTACGTTACGGCCTTTCCGAATGTTACCGAGTTTTTCCTCACCTGCCATTTCAACTTCGCCAGCGACGTTGATCCAGTGTCTATCATCGAGATGATATGCATGTTGCCCGCCCTCGAGTGCCTTATTGTCCGCGACCTGTCGAAATTCGCCACCCCCGAGTCGACGGTCACCGTGCTCCCTCCGCCAAGTCTGCGCATCCTCAAACTCAGCGCATACTCCGCAGGTCCGATTCTGTCGTGGTTGCACAAGTGCAACCATCTCCCCAACGTGCAGTCACTCTCTCTTCCCCGGCTGCTGCTCCGCGATGCGCCCATTGTGCGCGCAGCCCTTCAGCAGCTCGGCAGCGCCGTGCGTCATCTCGACTTGATCGTCGCATGGTTTCCAGAAACCGACGATGGTGAGTGCCCATTTTCGCCCTCCTGCTATGTCTCATTCCGAAGTCCCAGTCGACCCATCCACTGTCTTTGATCTTTCGATCCACACAAATCTCAAGACGCTGACCATCGCGGACCGCTCGTGGACCGACCCAGTGGAGTTCGACAACAGGAAGCTCATTCCGTTCGTCAAGAAACTCGCTTCGCCCACGCTTGAGACCGTCTCGTTCGAGCTCGACCTGGCGTTATACCGTGCCCTTAACTGGAGCACGTTTGACGACTTCTTCTCCCCAGCGCGGTTCCCCCATCTGAGAAGTGTGGTGTTCACACGAACTACTGGCTACGATCGTTATTTCTTACGCACGGCGCTTCCTTCGCTCAGTGCTTCGGGCATGCTCCGGATCGAGAGACATACATAATTTGAGAAGGCACCCACGGGAGCAGATCAGTACATCCTTACCATTCCTCTTCCTTAACCTTGACTCGAGACAAACTGGCGGTCTACAATCTGTATGGTTAGCCTTCATAGTCTATGTAGTATAACTTGCCTGTCACCATATGGCCTTACCTCGACACCTCCCGATCCCGATCCCTGAAATCATTGCTTACTCCGGACTGCGAACGTTGTGGAGAATTCAACATGTCACGTGTTTCTGGTTCAATTTTTAGGTTGAATATTGGGGGACAAATTTTGAACCCTAGTGAAGACCCCGTCGAGATATGAATCATGGTCCAGCAATTCGGTTTCTCAACCGGGGCTATGCTGTGGGCACATCGGAGCCGCCGCAAGAGGTGGATGCCACACTCGCGTATCATAGTGTGGCCACGGCTTGTTGCAGTACTTATATAAACACCAACATGCTTTGTTGTTTCCTCACCCGCAACCTCCTTTTCCGGTGACCACCAATGTCTATCCGGTCCAGACTCTCTACCGCGCCCAGCATGCACACTCCGGTGGTCGACCTGGTTGAAGTCATCATCGACCACCTGTCGGAAGACAAGAGCTCACTGATGGCTTTCTCCCTCGTGCACACCATCCTCGTGCCTCGGTGTAAAATCCACCTCTCGAAAACACTGACTCTTGACCCCAAAACCATCCGAGCATTCCACCACCTGTTGCGACCCCTCTCCCGCACGGACCATCCTCTCCTACTACGTGCGTGCCCTTAAGATCGTCCGCTACGACTGGAGGGACGATAACCACTACGTCGATGAAATTTCCACCGATCTGAGCGGCCTCAGCATCCGCTCGCTCACTATGAAGCTCAAGATCGGGGACATAGATAATTTAACCCCTTTCTCAACAAGTTTTCGGGATACCACCGAGCTCGTCCTCAACTGTCATTTCGGCCAAAATAAAGTGGATCCAGTCTCGGTCGTGGAGATGATATCCATGTTTCCAGCTCTCGAGCGTCTCCTCTACGAGATGTCCGAGTTGGCGATCGCAGAGCCGATGGCCACCCTGGTTCCCCAGCAGGATCTGCGCAGCCTCAAGCTTAACGTGTACTCCGTTGGCCCAATTCTTGGTGGCTACACAAGTGTAACCATCTCCCCAAAGTACACTCGCTATCTCTTCCACTGCTACTGCGCTATGACGTGCCGATCGTGCGTGCAGCCTTTCAGCGGCTCGGAAGCGGCCTGTGCTCCTTGGGATTGACCCTCACCGGGGTACTGGACTCTTCTAAAGGTGAGTTCTCACTTCCTCCCTTCCTGCTGCATCTCAATCCGAAGCTCTAGTTCATCCATCAACCGGCTTCGATGTCTCGATCCCCGAATCTCAAGACACTGACCATCCCGGACCGCTTGTCGACCGACCCAGAGGAGTTCGATGACAGGAAGCTCATTCCGTTCGTCAAGAAGCTTGCAACGCCGATTCTTTTTCCCACCTCAGGAGTGTTGTGTTCAAGTGCACCGCTGCCAATCATCGTGATTTTCTGTGCCTGGCGCTTCCTTCGCTGAGTGCTTCGGGGGCGCTCCGGATCGAGCAGGATACAATTTTCTTTTACCAGAGATTATCTTATTTTGTCTCGCACAAACTGGCGGTCTATAATATATATAGCTATTATCCATAGTCTGAATAACAGACCTTCCCTGGGGCCATACTTGATTTCCTTGGTTAAAAATACTATTATGAACTTCGAGCCGCGGAATCGAGCCAGATTTTAAAACGTACCATTTTTTGCGGACCAGGAGCAATGGTTCAACGTTACGCATTCGGCGTAGGCAGTGTGTGGTCGTGTTATGACCAATCAAGCGACGCGTTTGGTCACCTGACCTTGATCCTTCTTGTCGCCGCCGACCAAAAGCGTGACATCACCGCCAAACGCCGTTGCGTGATAGCCCAAGTATACCTTCTGTGAGGCTACATGTTCTTCAAGATGTGTAGTGCACTCATGGTTACATGATTAATGAACAGAGATGCATATGCATTCCCATCATCAGTGCAAAATTAGGGTGATAATTGTATGATGAACCAATGAATGTTCAACTTCCCACATACACCGAGGATAAAAATCTTTCTATCGGTTACATGATCGGTGAACAGGGATGCATATCCCATCATCAGTGCAGAATCAGAATGATAATCATATGATGAGATGAATGTTCAACACATCGAGGATAAAGAGGATGTTATCACCAGCACAGTGCACATCCTTGCCCATCAGACTAAATGCCTTCTCAGCCCGTTGCGACCGAAATTCGATTGAACAACATTCTCAAGTGCTTCACTATAGCAGTGGATACCTTAGAGTCCTTGCTACTACATTCAAGACTCCTTTCTTGGAACCGATCTCCAACACTGCCAAGTCTCTGCTGACTGCTGTGCAGGTACAATTTTAGTATAGATCATAAAATGTATCTCACTTTTGCCAGACTGTCAAGCAAAACAAGAGTGACTGTACCCAATTGTTGGAGCAAACCTATGGGTTGCTCTGTGCAATTTTTTCTCTTCATACGAAGCCGGAGACTGGCCTGGATTTGACACCAAGCATGCTGAATGATCTCGGGAAATTCACAGAGTATGTTCATCCCTGACAATAGATTTTTGCTGATTGCATGTCTGCAGCACACTCTACAAGATCCATACATTTGTGGAGGCCCAACAGGAGAAGAGCAAGATCAGACACTTTTTTCGTCAGGGAGAAATGAGCAAACTATTCAAAGATTGTAACTTGGGTTTACAAGAGGCACTGGATCAATTCAAAGTGAAGTGATTTGGTGTATCATATGTACATGCCAGTACTCAACCTGAAAAAAACAGCTTCAGGATATCAATCTCCTCACTGAGGTTGTGATGATGCAGAAATTTGCCGAAGACAGACACAAAGAAGTTCTGGAGTTGATTGAAACCTTTTCTGATGGGATTGCTTCAGACAAAGGATCATTGGTGGGTGGACCTTGTATTCTGGGTGCAACAAGAAGTAACTTTTGGGCAGACAAATAGGGTCCTTTCCAGCTCTTACAACAGGTATGGTCCAAACTAAGATCCTCAAAATTGAAGCTGATTCTATTCTGACCAAGCTTGACCTCGATTTCCATGCTGCCATCTGAACCAAAAATCTTCCATGGGCGAGAAGCTGAACTTGCAGGCATTCTCAAACTTTTCATGCAGGAGACCCCAAGGATAGCAATCTTGGGTGCAGGCGGAATGGGAAAGACAAGTCTCACAAGAGCTTTTTTGCATCATCCAACAGTCACTGGGAAATATGGCCAGCATCGCTTCTTTGTTGCTTGCGACTCAACATTGAGTAAAGATGAACTGGTCACTCTTATTGGGGCCCATTTGGGGCTGAAGCCGACAAAAAATCTGGCCAAAGTGATTTTGCATCATTTTACGACCAATCCGGCCTGCCTCTTGATCCTGGATAACCTGGAAACACTGTGGGAGTCTATGGAAATTCGTCGAGACATTGAAGAATTTTTGTCTCTGCTTACAGGGGTAAAACACCTTGCCTTGATTGTGAGTACTGATATCTTTGTCTTAGTCCTGTGACTGACACCAAACTAGATCACAATGCGAGGGACAGAGAGACCAGCCTCAGTGCAGTGGACTCGGCCTTTCCTTCCAGCATTGAAACCCTTGACCCAGGCTGCTGCCCGACAAACCTTTATTGATATTGCAGATGATGGCCACGACAGTGATGACATTGACAAAGTTCTCCTCCTGACTGACAACATGCCACTTGCAATTGATCTTATGGCCCACTTGGTGGACTCTGAGGGTTGCTCCCAGGTGCTAGCCCGTTGGGAGGAAGAAAAAACCTCAGTGATCTCAGATGGCTACGACAGGCGATCAAATCTGGATCTATCCATTTCCATGTCTCTATCGAGCCCCCGACTCAGATCTGTGCCTCATTGCCAGGATCTATTGAGCCTCCTCTCAATGCTCCCTGATGGCCTTTCAGATATAGAGCTGGTACACAGCAAGCTTCCAATCAAAGACATTCTAAGCTGTAAAGCAGCACTGCTGTCCACCTCATTGGCCTATAGTGATGACCAGAGACGGTTCAAGGCCTTGGTACCCATCAGGGAATACATGGCAAGATCTCAACCTCCCATGGATTACCTTCTTCAGGCTCTTCTCAATTACTTTCATCAGCTTTTGGAACTTGAGTACAAATATCGGGGGACTGTCTCAGCTTCTGAGATGACTCTACGAATCACATCAAACCTCTCAAATATCCAGGGGCTCCTTCTCAGCAGGTTCCAGGCCCAAAATCCTGTAGCAGTTGATACAATCTATGGCATTATATATCTCAATGCTTTCAGTAGATCTACTGGTCGTGGCTGGACTCCTTTGATGGACCACATTGCTCATATTCAACCTCTCCCAAGTAAACTGGAGGTCTTTTTTACTACAGAGATCATCAGTTCTTGGCCATATCATCCAATTCCTAATCCAGAGGTACTGGCTGACAAAGCAATAAAGGAATTGGCACACTTTGATGACTCAGATATCAAATGTAAGTACTGAAGCAACATTTCTTCTTTATGATTTGAACAGATTCAACAGGTAGATTCTACAATCTTGTAGGAATCTATTATCAGAGCCACAACAATGATATTCCTACAGCTACACATTACTATCAGACTGGACTCTCATTGGCAATTTCAACTGGGAACACCAAAAGACAGTGTCAATCATCAGTAACTCTTGCAATTGTCAAGTGGCAGATAGGTAATGCAGCTGCAGGCCAAAGATATGCATCTGAGGCCCAGAGGCTTGCAAAGATTTCTGCAGATTTATATAGTGAAGCATAGGCACTACGTATTGAGGCAGTGTGTTGGCATGCACTTGGGAACTACAAATATGCAGCCTCTCTCTGCAACAGGGCAAGGGATCTCCTAGCTCATTGTGGGATGTCTGTTAGTGAACTGAACTCATGTATTATGACCACTCAGGCAGAGATTCACAAGCTGAAGTCAGAATATGTGGAGGCCCGAAATATCCAAAGCCAAATTCTTCATGGACATCCTATTGAGCTTGTCCCACTGGACCATGCCTTCACTCTGCTCAATATGGCAGAACTTGATGTCCTGCTTGGTGCACCAACAGAGGAGGTGCAAAGGAACATTGATACAGCAAAATCGATATTCAATTCCATCAACCATTTGGTCTATGAAATGATGTGTGATATTATCATGGGAGCCCTTTATCTGAGAGAAGCGAATCTACAGTCTGCAAAGTCACTTTTCCACAAATGCTTGTCCTCCTCCTGGGGAAACCACACTGAACTAGTACACTACTGTCTGGAGAGACTTGGTGACAGAAGTCTCTGGGACTCAACAGATCCATCCTGGACAATAGTATATCTTGTGCATGCCTCAAATTCACAGCGGAAGCTAGATATTCACAAGGCTCTCCAATTTCTAGGGGATATTTTCCACACTGAAGGTGACCGGGATACAGCAGTCAGCCTTCTGACTGTTGCCTTGGATGGATTCACACAGATGGATGTCCACCGCAGCCGAGGAGAATGCATGCTTCTACTCGGATACATTTCAAAGGAAAATGGGGACATGTTGAAGACAGCAGAGCTTTGGAGAACTGCACAACCTCTGTTTGAGCGGTCATCTCAAGTAAAAAAAGTGGCCCTCATTGATGAAGAACTCCTCAGCATTGCAGGAGATGTGCTAGATGAGCACACAAGGAGCTTGGCACTTCTCTCAGACACCCATGCACCCAGTGGTGCCCTTGAAATGACAGTCACAAGCTTGGTTGAAGAAATTGGAGAGAGAAGTCTGGGTGAGGAGAACGAGCTTGTTCCAGTTTGAGTTGATTCAGAGCAATGTGTGGTTGGGATGTTCCTTTACTCTCCGCACACCTTTTCTTTTCAATAGTTTATTCAGTGTTCATGTTATGGCATCGAGTATACCCCCTACTTAGTTGCTGATTTGTCCTCACTCCATCTCTGTTTACTCTTGCCTTTCTTTCTTTTTGTATTCATGGCATCCAGTGTCTCCTTACTCGTCCTTTGCTGTTTCAATATTTCGTCCAGTGTTCATGTTATGGTGTCAAGTGTATACCTCTACTTAGTTCTTGTTGCTCATTTGTCGCTCATGCTTGTTTACTATCTTGCCTTCCTTTTCTTTTCTCCTTGATCCTTCGTTTAGTATTTATGGGTGCCCAATGTCTGGTATATACAGTATGATTTGAAATCATGTGTTTTACAATGAGGCCTGGATTTTCAAGTACCCACTCAAAGTCAATTCTTCCCAGCAATCACCACACTTAATTTTCAGGCAAGCCTCGGAGTATTCTAATCCCAAACACTCCGCTACTCGTCATCCACAAAATTAACCGGAAATTGGAGTTTAACAGCCTTTGGCCCAAATTATTCTCACTGTTATGACCATACTATTTATCTGTAGTCTATTTGGCATAGATTGTGCCATCTGAACCGGGGGTGGGACACCTCATAGTGAGTACATCAATAAATTCCGAAATTGATGGAGAATTGATGGTATTTCCGCTCTGGGCAGTGTATTGATGATAATTCTGGATATCCTGGTGCCTGATAATAAGCATTAGGTATGTTGGAACACACTCACAAAACATAAAGGGCAGAAGGACCTCTTCAATGCCTCCAAATGCCTCCACAAATAAAATAAAAGCTGGAGAAAATCACCACCATAATAAAAAAATGATTTCGACTCCAATTTTCAGAGCAATGAAAGCGGAGTACAGCCATTTTTTTGTTGAAAATGTTAAGGTATGTCCATTCTCTAATTCTGGGCAAAAAATCTGCTGAGAGTTGCTGCATAATGCAGGGGCACATGCATTCCGGTTAATTTTGTGGAGGATGAGTAGTTCAGATTGGATGCTTTGCACCACAGTTTGACTTGACAGTGCCTGCAACATACCTTGTCACTGACTCACATGATGCACCCATGTGATACGGTGTTAGTATCCCTTTTAGCATGCCCAGAGGCCATTACCATACAGTCGTCAATAGCTTAGTCATTATTCCACAGATATTGCACCATTGTAGATTACCTAATATTATGATAACTTACACCTGCACCCCCATGACAACCTGAGCCTCAAAAGCTAGAGTGTCCTGTGCACGGTGTGAACCCACTTAGGAGCCACTACCCGGCTGAGTACTCCATTCAACTGCTTAACCCGCCAAGGTCGACATGGCCGCTCCTGCCAGCGTTACAGGCTCTCGGTCCCTTCAGCTAGGGTTACCAGCTGCATACGCCCGACTCAATACTCGAACGCACACCTCTATCGTATCCTGCGAGAAGCACTCCCTGCACCGAAGCCGGTTCGCTTCACAACCCACTAAAAACTCTGGGTGAAGGCCACTGAGCAGATATAGTGGAATCAGTGATATTTCTGGTGAAGAAATGAAGGCCGAATATACAAGCTTGAAGGGAAGAACTTTCAAGGTCTCTGCCACGGGAATACCTAGAGCATCTGTGCCGGGCTCCGCTCAACCCCGAGGTTGATGCAGATATATAATTACATTTATTTTCTTCCTTTGCTCGGACCGGCTGTTTCTGTATCATGTCAATATGTTGACTAGCCTACACAGCTCTTTACAAATTGACTTGATCCACACAAGGCAACAAATTTTCAATCAGACCCATTCAATAATGAACCAAATCATACTGTCCTGAAGAACAGGGGGGGAACAGGGAGCAATGGCAGTCTATAATATATATAGCTATTATCCATAGTCTGAATAACAGACCTTCCCTGGGGCCATACTTGATTTCCTTGGTTAAAAATACTATTATGAACTTCGAGCCGCGGAATCGAGCCAGATTTTAAAACGTACCATTTTTTGCAGACCAGGAGCAATGGTTCAACGCTACGCATTCGGCGTAGGCAGTGTGTGGTCGTGTTATGTCCAATCAAGCGACGCGTTTGGTCACCTGACCTTGATCCTTCTTGTCGCCGCCTCAATGTGGAGCCGTTGAAGCCTGGAATTCCGAAAGGAATCAGTGCGGCTGTTGTACTCTCGTATCTCTCTCTCTAGTTACCCCACCTGCCACCCAGTCTGCACGCTACAGACATAGCCTACTCGTCGAGCTGCCTTCTAGCTGCTGCTCGTATATCTCTGGTTTCCTAGCTCGTACGCGCTCGACAATGGCAAGCCACCGATCCCTCCAGCGGCAGCCATCTTTCGTCAAGCGCCCACGCGAAGAGCTGCAGGAGATCGCGCGCGAAACGCTCGCCGCAGTAGCGCACGGCTCGTACGTGACCGATGGCAGCCAGACATATCCGCTCATAGACCTCTCCACCGTCCCCGAGTCCACAGAGTACATCCCCCACGACACAGCGCTCGATACCGCTATGCCCCCGCAGACACGCAGCAGCACGCCCACTGTCCTGGTCCTGTACCATGCCTCTACGCTTGAGGGCGTGCGTTTCTGCCTCCGCACCCCACTTCCGCCTGACGAAACCGATCCCGACGCCGCGCCTCGCCGCCCCGGTGTGCTCAACTTCGCCTCCGCGACCTCCCCCGGCGGCGGCTTCCTCTGGGGGGCGCGCGCGCAGGAAGAGACCATCGCGCGCTCCTCGAACCTCTACTCTGCGCTCGCCAGCCCCGCCGCCCAGCCGTTCTACGCGCAGCACGACACCGAGCGCGCACCGCGCTACTCGCACGCCATCGTCTACACCCGGGACGTCGCCCTTGTGCGTGACGACGCGGGCACATGGGTGCGGCCTGCGGCGGTCGACGTGCTCACGAGCGCCGCGGTGAACGCCCGCGCGGTGAGGGCTGGTATGCAGCGTCAGGGGCTGCTAGCGCGCGGGGACGAGACGCCGCTGCCCGAGGAGGTGGTGGAGGACGTGCAGAACGTGATGCGGGAGCGGATGGCGCGCGTGCTGCGTGTGTTTGAGCGGGAGGGCATCAGGGATGTGATACTGGGCAGCTTTGGGACGGGAGCGTTTGGGAATGAGGTCGAGGGCGTGGCGAGGATTTGGGCGGAGTTGCTGGCGGGGGAGGAGGCGCCGTTCCAGAACACCTTCCGCCGCGTTGTGTTCGCAATAATCGACCGCGAGACGTATGGGAAGTTCCGGCATGTATTCCGGCATATGGGGGTCGGTGTCGTGGAGGTGCGCGAGTGAATGCGAGCGGCGGGCCGAGCAATGGGGCGCTGAATTTAGTGTGGAGCTTGGGCGCGTCTGGAGGAGGGATGCAGATGAGCTGGTGATAGAAGCGAGCTAGGCACGCGAGGGAGAGGTACCTACGAGACAGCAAAGCCAATCATGAAGAATCCGACTGCACTGTACGATATGGATGGACTTGCCGGGAGTAGCTGTACTCGTACTGCGTAATTGCAATTGGAGATTTTTGTTCTTTGGTCTTCGAGGACCCGGTGGGTTTGGCATTGGAGGGAATACCGGGAAATTTCCAGTACCCAGCGTTCAAGTACATCCGCTGACATCCCAGTCAGCCTTGTGTGGTCGAAACCCCGGCGATCTGTGGTTGAACTCACCAAGATTCTTCAGGTGCGCGCATTGCTAGCTCCAACCCGATGGCGCCTTTTTACAGGGATTCACCGCACGGCAGACGGCACCCAGGTAGCAATGGTTCACAAAATGAGCGCCGACGCCACCATGTGTGGCAACCGCGGATTGCGGGCTATATATATCTCCCTACCACTCCTCCTGCCAATCACCGCCGCTATATCCTCTGCTGAACCCGCTGTATAGCCAGAAAGTCGGATCCGCTGGGCGGTAGGTCTAGTAGACCTCGGACCGTGGACCTTGGACCGTGGACCGTGGACCTCGTGGGTAATGGACGTGGGGGTGGACCTGGCAATGGACCAGGCTAGGTTTTGTCACGCTTGTCACGTCTCCGAATCTAATCTTCTGTGGACCTCGCAATGGACCTCCACATTGCGGCCCGCAGTTTGACGTGGACCTTGATGTGGACCTCGGTGCTTGCCGTCTCTGGGCTCAACTGGGTCGCCACCCAACCTCCGATTAGGCTGTGAAGGCCTCTATTCCCCCTGGCACGCTCACCGCTGGATCCCGGACTCACGCGCCACTTCCACGCGCCACTTCCCAAAACGCGCCAACAAAATCACACCGACGGTCAAGTCTTGGCGCATCAATGCAGGGATCAAGAAATCGGTGTGTCTGATCTGGGTTTATTGTTTACTTCCAGAATTACCTCCTCGCACTATTGTTTTTTCGCTCTATTGATCATCCGACACAGAACAATAATGAAAAGCCGTATATCAGCCAGCTTCAGTCGTTGCAGGAAAATTGAAATCTCCAACTCACTCGTATGGCTGCCGCACTGGACTACGACTCCATGACCACATATGTCGATCTTATCCGGCTCCTCAAGTCAGATTTGACCGCGCTGCAGTCATCTTACCATCTTAACCCACCAGAAACCCTCCCTGTCAATGTCCACGACTTCTTGAAGCTGTGCCTCGATATGACGGACGACATGGCAAAGCGTGCTCGGCTGGACTTCCGTACCACGGCGTGGTCCCATGATTTAACGCCCGCAGAAGCACTCGCTGCACGTACCAAACACATTGAGCTCATTTTTCAGCACGGATTATCTCGTCAAATCAGTAAAGCTTTCCTTGGACGTCGCCTTCACATTTACTTATCGCTGGTCCAGATGTATACTCTTTGCGGCCTCCGACCCGGGTCTGCATCGACCCTACGTGTGCCAAGAGCTCTCTCGCTGACCCGATCCTGCGTAATCGAGAGTTGGTCGAGGCCTCGACATTTGGGATTACAGTATTCACCAAAGAATTCGGAAGCGTTCCTGGTTTTTCTGGGTCCGAGTATTGCCGTAGTAAGCACGGTTTTCTCCGTTGGTCTCTCTCAGGCTAACCTTGATTCTAGACTGCAAGACCCGGTATTATCCCAACTACTTCGCTCACGAAGAGGCAACTCTGCGTACATATTACCCCGGAGTACCCTGCTTTCTATAATCATCACAACATTTCTACATCGACAAGGACCTTTACGAGCTATTTTCTGTCATGATGGTTACCTCCTGGTATTTACCTCCGCTACGTCGTAAAGTCCCCTTTTTTTTTTGACTATTTCAAGGACGTCCGCAACAAATTGTGCTCGGACTTACAATGCTGCGCTCTCCAACCAGTCGATTCGATCTTCACTGCCCGCCACCTGGTCAACAAGTCTCGAACTCCATGTTGAAGACGTATGGAACACATTCTTTCTGTATTCACTGCTCCTCGACTACCAGACTCGTGAGCAACCGCTAGAACTGCCTCATAAGGCCCCCTCTCAGTCCGAACGCCTCCGCGCTGCTCTCCATGAGCGCAATGTACGGATGGCTGGAACCAGTCAGCCTGCTTGGAACCACGCCTGCAACCTATGTTGCGGTGTTGTTATAGACGAGGACGGGATTGAATGTGAGCATTTTATGTTTTCAAGTCCCTTCGCTAACATACTCAACGTAGATGCGATTCGTTCTAAAGTTACGGATGGGATCACCATCGGAAGTCGAAAAAGATTCGAAGTAAGGGTGGATCGGGAGTCGAACTCGAAAGCGTGGCCAAACGCAAAGGATTCACGGTAGAAGGTAGACGGCAGGTTCAGGGCGCCCGTGGATGAGTCTTTACATGTGGATTCAATCGGCGGTTGAAGGCGAGGCTCCAGTACTCTCAATGGCCGCAGAGTTAATCTGTGCTATAAACTTCGAACAAATATTCCCAGCCCTCAGTCCGAACTTACGTGTCTCTCCCGCGCTTTCATTGATTCGACGTGAGGTATGGAACCCTCCAATACACAGCCAAAAATTCATAATAACCAGGAAAGATCATCCCCTCGCTGACTCCCGGGCATATCGATCGAATCAGCCCCGGCCAATTCCGGGGTGTATCCCAGGTCAGAGTCATGCACCTATGTCTGAGTCCCACATACACGCTGACGCGCAGGCCGAACGACGCTGACACGCATCAGACTTACTCCATGGCAGATGCCTATCGCGCCCTCGTACCAAAACCATCGGATGACTGTCAAAGTCAATAGCACTTTGACAGGCCGTAGCTGACCGCATGGAGTACGTTACAAACATACCTCCTCCCGCACTTAGTGCAGCGGGTTTAGCGGAGGGGATGAGATGAACCGACCTGAATTGGCGCTAAGGCCGATGCGTGCGTTATGACGGGGAGGCTCTGGGATGCGACATCATTGACCTTTGACAGTTGCCGTAGTGGTATTCGGGCCTCGGGGTTGCAAAAATGGTGACGAAATGCAGGTTATCTCCTATACCCGTCCTCAGTGCCATAAGCGATTCGAGGCAAGGTGATTTGAACATACATGCATGCATTTCGCGTTTCCACGCCGACGTCCGACTCGCGAATTAAACCCCGGGCGGGGTTGGCCTTGGCGTCACAATATGTAGCTGGGAAACAACTGCACATCGTGCGACCCCCGCTGGTTTCCCCGTCGGCCAAATAACTCCCTGCGGGGCACGGCGGCGGTAGCACCTTGCATTATTGTATTATTCACCACTGAACAGGGTGAATAGGGGACGCTGAAAGACGATGATCCAGTCTGGCGGGATGGGCGGTAGATCCTCTGGGCTTCGGTGACAACGTGGGATCTTCGATGACAGATCTTCGCGACTTCCCGTCGACGTCGCTTCCAGCCGCGGCAGGACGATCACAGGAAAGCACAGTTATTAGCAGGGCACGGCCTACGCGGGGCAGGAGGGAGTGGTCCAGTCGCAGTGAAACGACGTACTTTCAATGGTCCTGGAGACTCTCAGAGGTTCTGAAGACTGGAGCTGACGGCGGCTCCATTTGACATACACATGCATATGCAGGAGGGCACGTTTTGATCCTTGTGGGTGAGGGGTGCGGTGACATTCCGTGCCTCAGTTCTTTTGTGAATAAATGTGAAATATTCAGTCACGAAGGAAACGAGGCCTCGAGGACTTCTGTGAAAAGGTCTGACTCACTGGCGGGAGCGGATCTATCGAACCATCAGAAGCGATGAACGGGCGCGAATTCAGACTCCAACTTCTCGGCCTTGAGCTTAGGGAAGTGACCGAAGTGACGGCAGCGGATATAACCCATAAGCTGGTGTCTGCTGTCATCCCCAATTATAATGTGGGATTCGAGATAAATGCGGGGTTGTTAGCTGTCAAAAATGACATCCACCGTATGGGAGTCAGTCAATCATACTGGAAGAATTACGAGAGTTGAACGCACTTGAAGTCAAAATTCTCTTGAACGACAGGATAACTTACGAGATGTACTACAACCTTGCTGCAGCAGGCCCGAGGCACGAGACGGACCCGAATAGCCGGCATCCTTCGGCATCCCATTGTTGGCATCAGCTCATCGATATCGAGCGCATCAAATGATGCCAGCAGCTCAAGCGACGACACATCTTGCAGCCATCTTGCCAAGAATGCATTGAACCCTTCGGCTCGCAACGTGTTGTACGAATGGCAAAGGAACAGTAATACTTACCTCTTCCTCCAAAGGACTTCACTGATGAAATCATGAACCCGCAGCCTTTTCTTGCCGCAGACTTTCGAACATCTTCATGCCCCCGGCCAACGGAGCCCGAGCTAGTTACGTATCGGACGGATCAAAACTTATCTGGAGGCTAATACTTTGATTGTCCTGGGTGAACGGCGACTCTGGCACTTGCCGCGGACGTTGTCGGGTCTAGGTCAACGACGCATTGAATGAAACTCCCCGAATGAACCCGGTCACCCTTGGATCTGTCTGGGCTGTCGCTTCGTGACCTGGCATCAACATCACTGCGCCTCGTTTCAGGATTTTCTATTCTTGTGTCAACCTTAGCGCTTACCTCCATCCGGCCTGCGGAAATAAAGGCCTACAAGACGATTAGTCCATAAGGCGCTCCGGAATGACATCCTGACCACCTCTCTCTCGCCCTTTTCAATCTACCTCCAATGTTGGTCTACGCTCCCCAACCATCCGTTTATCATCCAGTCACGATGTCAAAGCCCTCGAAGCCGATATTCAAGAGGCAGAAGACGCACTCCGATGCAGCGCGGGGGGCTCACGAACTTCCGTCCCGCAGTGCATCTCCTGCAGGGTCATTTTACGGCGATGGCCTGCGGCCTAACGACCTTCCCCCTCGCGGCCCATCTCCCGCAAGCTCGCTATATTCACAATTGTCTTTATCCTCGCCCTCCATCGCTTCCACTTCGTCAGGATCGAGGAAGCCTCTGCCAGTACCCCCGACTCTCACTTTGGGGTCGAGTTGGCTTGCTCGCTCCCCACGAACCCCGGCATCGTTAAATATCCTGACTCCACCGCCGGATGCGTCGGAATTCGCTTCTCCTCCCGGTACACCGATGGAGGTCCCACAAGCCGAGTTGCGGCGACGGCAATTGGAGAAGGCGACACGGATCCTGGGCGAATCCGTCCCGCTCGAACTCGTCTTTCAGCCCCGCAATCCACTCGTGCGGAGCTTCCCGGACCCTCCACCGCGGCGGTCGACAGATAGCCCCCTGCCGGGCCAGCAGGCGAGAGAGGTGTTGACAGAACGGCGAGCTGGAAAGATAGTACGCCGCGCAAGCCTTTCCTTGTCTACATTTACATCCAAGTTCCGCGGCGGCTCCGCCTCCACCAACCATTCGCGCGACTCGTCGCAGGAGTCGTATTCCGGCTCGTCCTCCAGCGACCACAGCCACCAGGCGCACTCGCGCGGCACGCCTTCCTCCTCGGCGTTTGCGCGCAGCATGCCCCGCCGCCGCTCCATCGTGCTCACCTCCCCCATCTTGTTCGCCTTCCCTCGCTCGCGCACCCAGCTATCCCCCACCACGGCGCCCGACCCTGATTCCGGGCTCGTCATCGACATCCGCAGCCCCGAGTCCTCCTCGCACGGCCACGGCAGGAACGACGACGACGAGGCGACGCCCGTGCGCGAGCACACCGCGCGCTTACCTCCTGCGCACTCGTACTCCCGCTCGGAGGTCCTCCCGCGCGTGGTGCCGATGCCCACGCACACGCACGCCGACTCGGCGGACCTCGCCTCGCGCCCTCACACGCCCTTCGCCGACTACTCGCGGCCGCACACGCCCTTCGACCTCGCGCGCCCCACGACGCCCTTCGCCGACTTCACGCGCCCGTCGACGCCCTTCGGGGAGCTCGCGCGCCCCACGACGCCGTTCACGGACCTCGACCCCGTCGAGTACGAGGCCCCGGCTTCGACGACGTACCTCTCGCCCGGGATATCGCGGAAGGAGCGCGGGCAGGGCTGGAGTGGCGAGTGGAACCAGCGCGACATGCAGGACGTCATCCAGAAGCTGCGCACCCTCAAGTGAGCTTCTGCCCGCGCGCCCTCCACTCAGGAGACCCTGTCGCCGCCGCCGCACCATTCATGGGGATACATCCCACCCGTTGCGATAACGATCTGACATTGATCATTCCCCGCCGGCACATCCCGCCGCGTCCACTACATTCGGGGTGCATCGCGTTTGGGTGTACTTGTATCGCGCCATCCTGCTACCATACCCAGTGTACTAATACTACTGCTCCAGCCGCTGCGCGGTCCGTCCATCTGTATGTATTCTATGTATCGGCTTGCGCTCCCCGAGCTAATTCTAGCCCACCTACTTATTATTAATGCGATGCAATGCCGTCTTGTACTATCCACCCCTGGCAACCAACTGTCCGAAAAATGACAGTTCATACTCGACGGTTGCCTCTACATGATTCATTTGCGTGGGTCGTACGGCAAGGGCGCTGATTGGATCCATTCTCCAACAGGAACGTCGGCATTTTGAGATCAAGCGCGCATGATGTCTGCGGCCTTCTGAATCTGCGGCCGTAATTTGCCTCGTTTCCTGCAGCGTGGATTACACTTCCACCCGGGCGCTTGATGAAGATTGAATATTAGGCTTCCTTCGCGTATGTTCGGGGCTGGAGTAGCGCCGGATGCTCAACCGACTTGGTGCGTTCGGCGTGCTGGCCATTATCGATGATTTCGTCGGCGGCTCATCAGTTTCCCCTTGACGTTCTCAAAATGGTTGCCTGCTCCTTACAGTACCCGACCCAGCGCAAGAACATACCTCCCGGCCTTGATCGACTTCGAAGCTTCGAGTACAATTCCTTCCGACCGGCGACATCCACGAGGGATGTTTTAATTCCCTTGCCACCGCCTGAATTGATTTTGTGCTCCCCGATCCGCTACCGCGATTTCAGTGGGCTAGCCTGTTGTGAAATACAGTCATCTTCCTGATGGGCGTTTTCGTGGGGGAACTGCTAGGGATCGTCTGGCTTCAATTTTTTGGCGCTCCACCAAATCTAACCGTTCTTCGCCTTCAACTTAACCTCCGCAGTACTCCGCGATCGCTCAAATACACGCGTCAGTATCCTTTCTCATTCGCAGACCCGGATCAAAATGAAGCGCACCCGCCTCCGCTGGCATGAACCGCACGCGTTACGCGCCCCAAATGATTTTGCTGTGAGTTGCCATCAATTCACGCACCAGGGGCTGCTTCTACTCTGATACGAAGAGCAGGCGAGCGTGAATATGGCCGCCAAGTTGAACTGAACGCGCGCGAGCGCGACGAGAACTCAGCCGTATACATCTTGCAACGTTATTTTGCTTCCATGAAGGGATGAGTCTGGGATCTGAGGACCCATAAAGACTTTATGCCAAAATCTTCCTCGCCCACCGTCAATGGCTGCCTGGGGGCATGCCGGGAGGCCTCTACATCGATGACGTATGACTAAGCTTATCTTCAATTGTCGTTCAGGCCCCTAATATTGAAACAGAGAAAGCCTGCAGCATTTCCATTCCGGACTAGAGCAAAGCATTATCTCTGGCAACGGTCTGCACATAAACTATAATCGCGGTGGCTGGGTAGGTCATCATTGGAATATTCTTGGCCTCACAGATGGGCTAATTCTGGGGTTGGAAAGCCAGGGATTGGCGGGGAAAGCCATGGGTGCAATTCAGCAGTTACCAATTCGACTTGCACGGTCGTCGCGGGAGTCTCAGTGGTTTTAATGTCGTAAGCTCCGAGGCTTTGAGGATTTCCATTCCCCTTGTGCTCGCCCATGTTCCAGTCTGCCGAGACGCGTCCAGACACGCGATTAATTACGCGTTGTCACGGCACGTGTCTGTGATCTTCCTTTGTCCCGCGTGACACGGATTTTTCGACTTGCTTTTTCTCTCGTTCGTATCGGCAATCTACATATCATGCCTCTGACGCGCACCACCAGCGATGCAGCACTGGAGATCATTGCACTCCTTCCGCTGAGCAGCATCGCCTGCTTGACGCTGGTGCAGAAAGCCTGGAAGGATTTCGTGGACGCAAATGAATCGAATATTTACCACAACGCCGCGGTGCTCCATCGGTTCGTACCAAAAATCAGTACTGCACTGGAGGATGGCATCGCCTCCCTTGACTTTAATCCTGCGCTTGAGATCCGAGGATGGAAGGAATTTTGTGAGTCGGCGTCCAAGTTCCCACCGCCGAGCTACGGTTCAAACCTCCCCCCCTCAGGCCAGCTACGCTTCGACATCGAGAAGAACTGGAATGGTCGGGGACCCTCTAAAATGAGCAAGATGAGCGCGCTGGGAAATCACGTATATTACCGGAAACCCATCCCGGACTCTGAGTACACGATTGTCGCTTCTTCTTTCTGCGGGATCTCGGTACTCGACGCATACGACACCATATGGGCGCTTCCGCCGGTGTGTCTAGCTGTCTACTTCCTTCCTTCACGGTCCGACATCATATTTTAGCGATATCTCCAGGACCCCACTTTTTTTGCATACGATTGCGGATACCTTGCTTTCCTCAGACCGATACAGAACGCGATTGAGATTTGGTGCGATCTAAATTCCCGCAATGTGAATCCCCGTCCGTATACGTCGAAACCGAGCCCTGCCCAGAGGATAGCGGCTGAGGCCACTACTGCGCTCTACGGCCCCCCGGACGTTGGGCACTTTGTCCCCTGCTATACTCTTTCCGCGTGTGGGGACGAAAACATTGACAGCAGGTCAATCAGGCTGGTGTACCCGACCCTCCTTGCGACCACGGGCGGGGGAAGCGAGAGGTGGAAGCGCAATCAAATCGAGATGTGGGATATCTCAACGGGCCAGCACCTCCGCACACTCAACGTCAAGGGCGGGCTAGACAACCACCTCCTGGGCGAGCTGTCCGGGATCGAGGTGTCGCAGGACTTTGTGCTCGCTTTCGATGATGAACAGGTCTGCTTGTTCTCGCGGCACGACGGGAATTTCTTGTTCCACTTCTCGAAATCAGCGACATTCCTGCCGACAGTGCCTGCCGCTGTCCAGCTTTTACCTCCTCGAACCGGCTCGACATCTGCACAGTGGGATGGTGCGGCTCTCCAACAGCAACGGCTATTTCGCAAGCGGAGTGGATGGGCCCGTTCACGGGGTTCAATTAGAAAAGGCGCGTAAAGTATCTTCGACGACAGGTCGTTTGTGCTTATACATCTCACTGTTCAGTCGGGATCTCGTTGTGCGGAACTACCCTTGTCCTCGTGACTGGGAGAAACAGGGTGCTTGTCATTTATGATCTTCCTCGCTTGATGGCGGACGAGCTTCCGAGCCTGGATATGATCGCTGAAGTGAAGATAGCGGCAGAATATGGCGATCCCAGTCCTGGATCTCCGGTAGTGACGCGAGACAGGATTGCTATTGGCACCGTGCGCTTTCTTCCTGATTATGTCGAGTCGCCCTAACCAGCAGAATTTAGTATTATGGAATCATCGTCCTGACCCTCGACCGGTCGAAAACGGGCTCTGGTCCTGTCCCGCTCTGCGAAGGGTTTGCACCAACTTCGCCCGTACAGATTTCTGCCTGCTTTATCAATCTCCGTTGGAGCTCCCTAGATAGCAACCTGCATATCTCGGGAACGAAACTCTTCTTCACTGCGAAACCCAGCGCATCGCTACATTCAAGGATACGCCGATACCGAAGACAGTGTATGCCATCATTCTTGTGTTTGCTTGCGGAATGGCTAAATCGGCCAGATTTTGGTCGACGCAAAACCAGGACGGCTTCCGTCGCCGCCGACGTGCCAGCTGCCGTCCAACTAGCCCAGCAGGACGAGTTAATTTATACTGTTCGTATCATGACCTGCATTTGACCCTGTGTTTCTTTCCAGCTCGTCCGATGACGACGATATGCCAGGTAAGAACGCCCATGTATGCTGTACCGCGACTAATGCACTCGCAGATCTAGCATCTGTGAGCAGCAGCGATGGAGAAGACTGTACGCTACACTTTCCGCTTTTCGTCATTTCTTCATAGTTCGCCATTCACAGCGGACGAGGAATCTGACGACGACGAAGATGATGATCCGCCTGCGAAACCGACTGGCACCGACTATGCAAAGGGTCTAGCTCACCTCTTGAACTCTCCTACTTCTGCTCATCGTTAATTTCCATAGCGGCGTCACTTCCTCCCAGTCTGAATCAGGTAGATGTTGAAAACGAAGGTATATCCACTACACATCTGTCCATGTCATTTATTCTGAGCTGTTCGACAGATAACAATTCCACTTCCGACTCAGAATCAGAGGACGACAACCCCGGAAATGGGATGCCCTACGTGCCGTTAGCGGCATTGTTCGCGAGCGTAGTGGGTCCTGCGCAGCTACCCCATGCAGGCGCTATGGCAGGCCCGAACGAAAGTATATACCCAGTTTTGAATTCTCGGTCGTCTCTAACCTCTGTTGTAGCCCCTGTCTCACACGCGTTTGTTGTTGACATGGCACCTGGAGCCGAGGCCGAGAGGGTGGAACGAAACTAACAGGCCTTGATCAAAAAAAATCGTGTCATAAGAAGGACTCCAGATCTGTAACTCGCGTGCGTTACTGCTAGATTGACGAATAATTGGGTGGCTTGAACAAATCTGGGGAACGGAACCTAGCCGCGCAGAAATCGCAAAGTGGTAAACGAATAAGAGCCAGTCGGAGTGCTGTGCCGCTGGGAATCGGGCTGATCTCGTTTGAGTCTGCGCAGTTCGCAAAATGGTTGTGTGTGTGTATTTGAATGGCACGTGGTCGAGTTGATGAACCTTTCCATTCGACCATCATGTCCGAATCTGGCTCCGCTATCTTGCCACCAGAGCTCGTCGACGAAGTCATCGAGCAAATCGATCACAGGAAATTTCTCGATGCATTCTCCCTGGTATCCAGACCCTTCGTGGCATCTTGCCAACACCGCCTCCTTCGGGCGCTAGTTCTGAGAACGGGCGACTACTTCCGACTCGGATCCTCCCGATATGAATCTTTCCCCACAAATAGCACCTTCACGCACGCCTATTCTCTCTTCACCACATCGCCCCACCTCTCCCGATATGTTCGTGACCTTACGATCTGTCTCGACATGGAATTTGATCAAATCTCCGTCGAGGGGGTTCTGCATTCACTCGGCGAGCTTGAATGTCTGAGCATTGAAGGATTCTGTGCAGGATTCTACTGGAGCCAGATGGCCCCAAGATGCTTCCCTCCACTTTGGCGCACAATACAGCTCCCAAGCATCCGTTCATTCCGTTTGAGCACGTTGCATGGTGTCCCGTCCGCCCTAATCTCCTATGCCCTCGCATCGTTCCCCCACTTCTCAATCGGCTGTATCGAAATTGAAGACGAATACCAACGTAGTCCTGACCCTCCGTTTCTCACCAACGGTGTTCTCCTCCCCTCCGCAACTTCCGTGGAAGCCCTAAGCGTTGCGGGGCAATTGGGCGAAGAAGAGATTTGCGAGTTCATGCTGCGCGACTCCGCACAGCGCACTCTCGAGCGTCTTTGCAGGCTAAACCTCTGCGTCGGTGGCATCGGGAGCATTGACGCTACACGATTCCTGCGCGGATCCAGATTCTTATCTACCCTCACAGACCTTCAACTGCAGTGGTGGCTTGCCCACACCTCTTGCGCCCCAGCCACCTTCCACCTCCCACTCATCGCCTCCCTTGAAACCCTGGCGCTCCGCATCGACTTGGCTTTCTCGAGTGTTAAATCCCCACCGGTATGGGCGGGCCTCATCGAATGTGCCCTCGCCGCAGTCGATATCCCCGCCAGCACCCCGAACATCCAGAGGTTGCGCATCATCATATGCGGCGGTGGGCCCGCCGTCGATGATAATCAGAAATGGCCCGCGCCCGCTCCATGGGCCCCATTCATCACGTCCCACTATTCCCAGCGCCTACCGTATCTGCGCGGCGTGCGATGTCGTGTAGAGAGCTTTTTATATCGGTCCTTCCTTGCAGAATTTGTCGATTACATAGAAGCGATGTTCCCCGGCCCGCGCGAGGTAGGGGTCCTGTCATTCGAGGCGTCAACCCAGCGCGAGGTCTGGTGATAGATACATTACTTCGGATCCAATTGCAAACTTCCCCGCTCTCACTTCAATCCTACATTTTTGTAAGAATCTTAGCTAAACAGGACAGTCAATATTGACGCCGTGATGCAGGTGCGAAGCTAAGGGCGTGCTATCAGTTTCCGAGAACACCCTTGTAGTCCGGTTTTGGCACACAAGTACTCCAAGTTGGCAGGAATACGGCACTGGAATTCCTCGGAGACCGTATGCCTCAATACTACATACACTGCCAACAGGAGGCCGGTGGTCCCCACGTGACCGTGATTCTGTTTCGGCTTTTGGCATGTCTCTCTCTCTTCTCTTCTCTTCACCTTGTCTTCACCTCTCCGCCATAAATTTCTGTTGGGCGGGCTAGCTATTCCGTATTCCGCATGAACACCTACACGCCGGCTTGCAGAAGCTCCGCGGGCTGCGGCTAGGTTAGGCTGGGTTGATGTAAGGTTGATGGCTAGGCGATTAGCCGAACATGGGCGGATCCGGCGGATGCCCTGGTGAACGATGTCTCTCTCCCTTGACGGTCTTTTTATCCCCTTCACGTGTAGTGCAATTCTTTCACGATAGATGTCTTGATGATTCACGCACGACTTCGTGATCGAAAGCGCATCTTTCGCGCGCGGCTCATATCCTTCAAGGCTGTCGACTTCCTTCGCAAGGAGCGAAAGCCTGCAAGATGGGTCTCTACCTAAACGAAACCCATCTTCTTTCACGACGAAGATACTCCTTCACGAATGTAAACCTACACGAGACACGTTGTCCTTCACGGCCACTCGGTCCGTGGATCCTTCACGATATGCAGAGATCCTCATCACTTCCCCCCAATTTAAGGACAAATCACTGGTAGTACCTGCTCACACTTATGACCGCTCAATCGTCAACGTGCTGAGGGAGGTTTGACCGCAATTTTGATCAGTCTATGTACTCTCCTGTTCTTCATCTCGAAGCAAATTCCTTCGCCACAACTCTTTTCATCAGTTAAATCCATCTTTTCAATGCATGCAAGTATCTTACATGTGCTTAAACTACTTACGTACATCGTGCCACTGCTACTTTCCTGAGCCGTTGGTGCTCCACCGCCGCTCTAAGCTCGTCAGCTTGAATTGAATACCTTGAATTGGCTGTTTGAGGCAAAATATATATATTATAGGTTTAAGATACCCAAGCGGGCCCCGGGGCGCTGTAGTAAGTGATCAAGGAACATAAAATTGCGGCAGGAAGGTTACCTCTTGGATACCCTCATCTCTCGAAGGCCGATAGCTCGCATTCAACGCAGTGGCACCGTCCGGGATTTGGGCACGTCTATCGCAGAATGCCGCACACCGGCGCGAGAGCACGACCCGGACTTTCTAGTCGTTCGTTCAGCGCCGCCGGTTCCGCACTGGCGCAGACTTGTTCATACACAGCACAAGAGGGCGGGTACGACACGGCGGCAATTGGCCCGCACGGGGATATAGTGAACCCCTATGAGCTCCGCAGCCGGTCGCTAGGACCGGGGTGAATAAGAAAGATCGAGGGGCGCACCGCGACATCCCGTTTGTGGCTCGATTTGTGGTGGCGGCTTTATTCGGCGCGCAGGGTGTGTACTTGGGATGAATCTAAGGGTAAGATTCCGGGGTGGAAGAGAGCACAAGATGGGCGTAAATTGCACGGTGTAACCCATCCCACATGCAGCTTGCTGGTTCAACGGCACCCGCGGATGGGGCTTGCGAAACGATTGCAGCTCCAATGCGAGCGGGGAGAGAAGACGACGGGTCCATGCACAAGGCCCTGGGCGTAGCTGAAAGGCTTAAAGAGTGCTTAAAGGCGACGGTCAGGATACGGGCATGGCATACTTATATAACCATCTGGCGGGCACGATGGCTCCGGGCGCGGAACCAAATCGTGACTCCACCTCCAGGTCGTCCACCGCAGAGTAGTAGCGCGATGCAGAAGCGCACGGGTGGCTTGCACAGAACAGCAGACGCACGTGAGCACACACAGCAAAACTTTCTTGATGGATTGGCAGGCACAGAACTACGTAACGTCCGGCGGCACGACATTTGATTACCTCCGGTGTGAAGACAGCTCCGAGTCCTATTTTGATCGGAGGTGTGAGGGACTTGAAGTTAAGGCGGGTAAAGGTTAGGTAAAGGTAGGAAGGTAGGTAAGTAGAATTACACTGGACAGTCCAACTCATGTTTCCTTACAACTTATACCACTACAGCCCCAGATCGTATCTATTACCATTCACCCAGCACATCTCGTGTAGAGTACAACCGCATAGCTAGGTACGGTTACCCGTGAATATCAAATCAAATCAAATCAAACACCGGTTTCCGGGGATTTTCCCGGTGCACACGCACTATCTACAACATCGCCCCTGGGCCTCTCAGAATACCTTTAGCCGAGCTCACGGTCGCAGCTTTCGGTTGAAACGTACAACTCGCCGCGGTAGAACTAAAAGAACGCTGGGTCTCGTGGGCATGGCTGGGCATGGCCAAGCGCGGACGTTTGGTAGGTAGGTAGGTAGGTAGCATTGGAACGACTATGCCCGACGGACCCAAGACGGACCGACGTCAGGGACCAGGTCAAATCAGAAATTGATAGACGATTTGGCGGTTTTCTCCGGCTATTGATAGAGATCTTCTCGCTTGTCCCTTCTCCTTCTCGCCTTGTCCCTTCTCCTTCTCGCCTTGTCCTGCGCCGCGCTTGCCCTCCGCCCTCTGCTATGGCGGACGCTGCTGCCGTTGCTCAGGCCTTGTCCGTTTCTATCTCATTGTCTGGGAAGCACTTGCTGACGTGACTTGAAGACGACTCCATCATTACCTCTACCTCGCACCCCTGAGTGAGTGTCATGACTTTTGCTCCCGCGATGGATCGGCTCAAATGCGCCAGCATTTTTATACTGGGACCATTTATTAACGTTCGGTGCGCTGTATATTCTTCCTCGCTGACGCTCCACTAACCCCCCGACAGGAGACGAAGTACGGTACATTTGGAACAAGCCGAAAACGGCCAGCGCGTACTGCTTTTTTCTAAATCGATATTTCGCGGCCTTTGGAGATGTGGCTGTAACCGTGTATTCATACCACAAAGTCCCTGAATCAGTACGTCGTTGTGTATGGCGGCGTGTTCCTTTTCTAACCACTGCGACAGGGGTCAGATCCGTTTCCTGACATTCTTAGAATGCACGTCTAATTCATCGCTGAAGGTGCCCAAACTGGAATCTGTTTCGGCAAATCCTCCTCATCGTGAATCAAGTCACAGTCTGTCGTGCGTACTCGATTGTCGACCGCATACTGGAGCTGAACTACGCCGATTGCTAGTGCTTCTTACGCTAAGGATTTATGCGCTGTATGGGAGGGACAAGCGCATCATTTCATGCATGCTTGGGGTCGGGGTAGTCCTCTTGGCTGTTTCAATCGTGTGTTCGCTCAGGTCATACTCTGTGCACGCCATCTGACTTAGATTCTGTGCCCCAGTGGGCAGCCAGCCGGGCAGGCGGCGTCCCGCAACGGGGCGAGCCTGGTTGTAATATCGCAGATCCACGAGATGTGTGCGTTAATTCCCCTCGTGTACACGTTCTTCCCAATTGACCGGTTTACTTTAGAGCCATCAGTTAGTGTCCCCGCACCGCTCTTGCACGGATCACTGAACCTTTGCAGTGGTCGCCATCCCATGGGAGGCCGTGTTCGTTTACGACGTCATGATTTTCTGTCTGTTGTTCTACAAGTCGCATCGCACACGGAGGGACAGCGGCCTGCGGTGGGCGCAGATCCCATTACTGAGTCTGCTCATCAGAGATGGTGGGTTTGACATGACATTCTGCGGAATCCTGTTCCAACTAACTAAAATATTGCGCCCAGGGTCTATTTACTTTGCGTGCGCCCCCCTTGTCACTCCTCTCCTAGCTCCACTAATCACAGTATTGGGCGGACAGATTAATGGCGATCGTGAACCTCGCAAACATCCTAACATCCTACGTACGCTCTCCCTCCATTCATTATTCCTGGCCCCGGCTGACATCGCCCAGATCGCCGAGGTGCGTTCCCCTTCCCATCACGCCGCGCTCCAGGTCCCACCCTGACACGGCTCGCTCGCTGCAGCCCCTCCTCGTCAGCTGCCTCTCCACCTTGGCGAGCAAGTGCGTGTTGTTCGCGCCTGTCCTTCCTTGCGCCCGAACCGCCCCACTCACCACCCCGCCGGCAGCATATCAGTCACGATGATGTCGCGCCTGATGCTCAACCTGCACGCCGTCGAGAGCGCCGGCATCTTCTCCACCAGCGCGCCGCACACCACGGAGATCACCGAGCTTGACACATTGCGGACGGGCGACCTCGAGCGCAGTGCGAACATCATCGAATTCGATCCGTCGCGGCGGAAGAGCGTGCAGCTGGTGGCTCGAGCTCCTATGGTCATCGACCCGGAGCCGTTGGGAGACCGAATTCAGAACCCTGAAAGTTTGCGAATTCACCCACCACCTTGGGCCCTTGAAAATACGTGATGAGGCATGGTTTCCGGTTATGCCATTGAGATACAGTATATTACGCTACTCCCAATTATTGTATTTCACAAATGTCTATTAGAGTTATGGTACTAACGTGTTATATCAAACAATCTATCTCCGGAAACACGGTTTGTGGACATAATTCTCGGGGGCTACGCTTAGGATAATCGTAACTCCCTACTCCCTGGTGATTTGATGGACCTCTGAATCTTCCCAATGAGCCGAGTGACAAAAGCAATAGATCCTGACAACTGACCTGAAGATCCAAAGGGCCAGGAGAAAAAGAATAAGGTTTGAATCATTTGTAATCGAATGAAACTACCGGGAGGAGGGATAAAATCAATGCCAGGGCATAGATTGATCCTGATTCACTGAATTGACAAAGTCATGGGTCAAACTAATTTTTACAGGTACAAAGCTCTTTGATTTAATCCGGAAAGCATGTCCGAACCTCCGAGTCCCCGATAATATACCAGAAACCTTTATATACTCGTTTCAGACACTTTCCACGACCCTATAATCACCCACTGTTTAACATTTACCGCTGCAAATCCCTGCAACGCCGCGTCAAATCCATGCATCATTGGGTCATTGCGCGAGTACTCTCGCATTTCTAGGTACTACAGACAGTGTGTGCGATCAATGTTTAACGGTGCTCATGTCGAGTTTATATCTTTGGGGTCCTCAGTTCTCACGGTTCGAATCGGCCCAAGTCGGGATCCCCTCACTGCCAGATGACTTGAAATTGAATAGGAACAAATACTTGTCCCTGAAGACATACTGATTAACAGCATTTGGAGGAGTAGAAGGTCTCGCGGCACTATGCGGCAGTGCCGCACCACCTCCGCCTCATAATGCAAGTCTTGGATATGAATTAGCTGGTACGCAGACGTCAAATTTGTATGTTTGTTCATAGACGGGCTGGATGAAAATGCCGGGACTAAAAAAAATCGGTCATTCCGAGGATTTCATTTGGCCGGAAATGCCTTCAGATTGCCGAGGGTTTCGCTGCCCGGTAGGCTCGGTTTTAATTGGTCTCGCGCCCGATTTGCCATCATCCTTAGAATGGCGGGGTTGCACTAAGGCCCCAGCTCCAACTCGGCATCAGCCAGAGCACAGGGGAAACGACCCACATCGAGCTGTGGTGGCCCGAGTTCTGTGTAAAAAAAATGCTCATCAGCATGGTCCTCGTCCTGTTCGGTGGCGTGTTCGCTGGCTGCGTTTGCAGCTATGTTTTGTTCGAGCCCGCGCCGCTCATCCCTTTCTTGTGTTCAAGATTGACTCTGGGCCTGATGCGCCTCGACAAGCAGCACCTGCGCGTGCTGGCCATGTCCTCCGAGGACCCCAACAAGCAGAAAAACGCAAAGAAGGTCCTCGACTTGATGGAGAAGGGCAGGCACTGGGTTCTCGTCGTGCGTTTTTCGTTTGCATTTACTTTAACCAACACGCAGCCCTGGTGCTGACGGTGAATTCTCATCCTAAACGAGAGTCTACCTACATTCCTCGACAGCGCCATGCATAGTTTGTTCTGTTCTTCGAGTGGCAAGGGTGATGCTAATTCTGCTACCCATGCGCACGCAGATCGGCGCCAGCTTCGCGGTGGTCGCGCTCTCTACCACAGCGATTTGTGAGCACACAAACTATGACGGCGCGCGGTCGAGATAGCTAACTGACTTTCCAACGCAGTAATCTTTGGATCAACACGATTAGCCCACCAACTAACATCGGATCCTAACTGATGTATGAATTAGTTCATTAACCTTTGGTGCGAGTACGACCTCCTTCCTCGCTGGACCTTCTACTTACGTCATCCCTTCGCCCAATACCAATACCTCTCCTTCCTGTCGGCCTCTGGCCGAATCCCCGCTCGCTTAGGCTTCCCGATTGCCCCTTCCCTCCCGTTCTCTCTTCACCTTCCCCAATTAACTATTAACCATTTACATTATCCCTGATCTCATTATTTCCACCCCAGAATAATCCCGTCCGGTACGGCCTCTCCGTCGGAGCCTCCTGCGCCCCGTTCGTACTGGGGCTGATGTATCTGTTTGCTCCCGTCGCGTACCCGATCGCGCGGTTGCTTGATGTGGTGCTGGGCACGCAGCTATCAGTTTCCAAGACACCCTTGTAGTCCGGTTTTGGCACAAGTACGTCCAAAACGGCCTCCAAGGAAAATACCCTTCTTGCGATTCGGGAAACGTATCACACTTAGCTCAGGAATACCAATGCCTCAATACCGGTGGTCCCCACGTGATCGTGATTCGGCTTTTTAGCATGTCTCTCTCAGCTGAGTCTCTCTCTTCTCTTCTGGTCTAGCTATTCCGCATGAGACATTCATGGGATACGCGTTCACCACACGCGCCGCCATCGCATCATGAGCTTGGACATGTTTAGCTTCAGCGTGATCGCTTGTGCCTTCGGCGCCGATTTCGGCATCCCTTCTTACTGAAACGTCCAACGTTCGCCACGCAAACTTGACAACGATATTCAACCTCAGAGGCGAGTACACTCAGCTTATCGGGTTCTGAGTCCTGAGAAGGATCTGGAGTCCAGAATATTGTCTCACTCCTTTGCATGCAGATTTTTCGCTAGTTTTCCTCCCCTGAATCTGGCCTAGTAGTATCTCTGCAACGATTGTCCAGTTGCTTGGCGAATGTGAGGCACATGAATGGGCGGCCGCGCGCGAGATAACATGGCATGCATTGCCACCTCAAAAGATAACGGCAACTTTGATGGGATTTTCAATGCGGGACCGATAAGAGCGGGGGAGATTTTCGTCTACCTCAATGCCTTCCACCTCCACTCCCAGCCAATCAAGTTATGACGAGAAGAGGCAGGAGGAGGCGCTCAAGGATCCCCTGCACGTCGATCCGGCAGCAGAGCGACGGCTCGTGCGCAAACTCGACTTGCGTCTGCTCCCATGTCTTGTAGTCGCGTACCTCCTCGCGTTTATCGACGTGAGACAACTTCTCCTCAGAATCATAACACATTTTAACGTTCCACACAGCGCTCAAACGCAGGTTCGTTGTCGCCTCTCTCTTTCAAACCCACCTGATTCACCACACGTCTGAAGGTAATGCCAGAATCGCGGGTTTGGCCACTGAACTCAAACTTGGAAACTGGGGATTTAACATTGGGACCTGTCTATAGTGCCTCCTCCCTCATTTTCGCTCCTCATAAACTTAATGTTCATTGCAGCTACGTGATTGTACGTATGGCATGTCCTTTTTTCTGCCCCTGACTGATTCCACTCCCCAGTTCATCGTATGCGAGATACCTTGTATGTCGCTCATCCTACTCGTAGAACATTGCGTAATTAACGATTCGCAGCTGTGATGCTTGTCCGCAGGTTTGGCAACCGGGTCGTTCCTCTCGCGTGAGTCGTCTGACAGATGTCCGTGATATAACTAATCGCCCATTCCGCGACGTCTCTAGCCTCATTGGCTTCGGCGCCCTCACCATAGGCACCGGATTCATACACACTCGGGGCGAATTCTACGCGGTGAAATCCCTGCTGGGCATGGCCGAATCTTTTGTTCTTCCTGGAAACTCGTGAGTCACCGCGGTGGACTGTTTGTGATTGAGATTGACCACATGTGGTTCAGTTATATTATCACGCAGGTACCTGAACCAGTTTCTCTCACCGCCGCACTTTCTAAACCAGCGTGGCCAGTTTTACAAGCGCAGTGAACTCAGCGTTCGCATTGGGTTCTTTATCTTCTCCGCCGGTTCGCCCTTCATTGAGTCTCTTTGCTTTCAAGTCTGATATCTACAGGTTACCTGTCTGGTGCGTTTGGGGGCCTCGTGGCGTCTGGTTTCCTCCATCTCTCACCTATGGGACCAGTCCATACTTGGCGTGAGCTACCTTTAGCTCCACTTCCCTCACCTACTCACCGTATGCAGGCCACATCTTCGTGTGGGAGGGCGTCATCACCATCGGTGCTGGCGTCATCTTGTACTTCTTGTACCCCAACAGACCCCAAACGGCATCGATGCTCACCGAAGAAGAGCGCAAATTATCTGCCCTTCGTCTGGGTGCTCTTCCAGGGGAGCCCATTCCCGTGGCGAAAGAGTTCCCCTCCTGGGTGGAAGTGAAAGCGGTCCTTCTTAATCCGGTGGTGCTAGCATCGGCTTTGTTCTATCTCATCAGTACGTGCGCCGCACTCCCTTTCGTCTTCGCGGCATCTAACGGTTTCTCGCCAGACAATGTCACTGTAAAATATCTCGTCCGGCTTCGTACCTCCGAAGACTGATTATGTCGCAGGTCACTGGCATGAACGTGTTTACCCCGACGATCCTGGCCCTCAACTACCCACACGCAACATCGATCCGGATTCAGCTCCTCTCCGTCCCGCCGAATGTGTAAGTGTTGCCAATCCCGAGCCGCAAGTAACGCTAATATTATTGTACCCGAAGCTGCGCATGGGGCTTCTCCATGGTCCTCGTATACCTCGCGATGCGCTATAAGCAACACGCTGCCGCCGCCCTCGTCGGCGCGGTCTTTACCATCGCGGGATACGGGACGTGGCTCGCGACCGATGTGACGTACATCCAGACGCGGTATACTTGCCTGTTCCTCAACACCATGGGCGGCTGCTATGGTGCGCGGTGCCCCTGGTTTCAGGCATAATATTAATCCCATGACCGTGCCAGGTCCCATCGTCCTCGCTTGGACAATGTCCAACGCGCGCAGCGACAGCGCGCGCGCCCTCACCTCGGCCGTCATCTCCGGTGCCGGGGGTTTGGGGAGCATCGTCGCTTCATGGTCGTATTGTAAGCCCTCCCTTTCCCTTCCTTGCCGGAAACTAAAGCCCCCTCTTTCACCAGTCCCAACCGACGCCAAGACCGGATATGTGAGTCTTGCATCCGTCCTCGGCAGCGAGCTCTCTTTGATTCCTTGTTTTAGCATATCGGCAATACCCTTAATGTATCGCTCGCGGTGGCTGTCACGGTCGGGATAGCGGCTCTGCGGCTCTTTGAGTACATGGCGAACAAACGTAAGGCTGAGCTTGTCGACGGTGATGCGGAGACGTCGTTCCGATATGTCCTCTGAGGGCGTCCGATTGAATATGTTCACCTACCTTTACGGGCATCTCATTTTTCAATGTACGAGCGCGCCAGACATTTACCGGGGAATCTTGATGAGGCCTAAATGACTGCGTTCTAATTGAAATCTACTTAGTGACCTTCTGTTCGGTCAACCAAGAAACAAGATACGAAAGGTAACGAAAGATCAATTAGCGGAAAGCAAGGGCGTGCGCATTACGGGAAGTCCAGGGGGATGGTAGATGGGTGGGGAAGCGCGCCTCCGCTGGTAAAGAGAAGACCCGACCCAGTCGTCTATCTTGCCCAATACTTGTACCTATCGATTACCATATCCTCGGTGACTATGCCACGAGCGGCACACCGAGGCACGGTCTCGAGGAGCCGGCCTCGAATCTTGTCGGGATGTGAGCGAAGATAGTGCATGTCTTCCAGAGTGCGCCATCCGAAGTATTTGAGTTGCAATTGTTTGACCGCGCTCAGAGGCGCAATCACGGAATCGAGCTCACCAGTCACTGTGAGGGGCCAAATTCTCAGTGACATCTACGGTGATAGATTCCAATGACGTTGAGAATTGTATGTTCTTCAAGAACGCAACGGTTTGGAGGGGGCAGGCACGTATGGAGAGGGATCGAAGTCGTGTGTTGCGTTGCAGGAAGCCGACGGAGACATTTAAATCTAGAACATCGGGTCAAGACGATTAGAGGAAGAGGCAAAACAAGGCGTACAGCGTCCCGAAACCAGGTGATCAAAGCCCAGACTGAGCGACGTCAGCGATTGGCCGAGGTCTTCGATGTAGCGAGCAGCATATAGACACTGACACGACTCTCGGCACATCGGGTGGGACGGGATGTAGACCGCCAGGGTGGATATGACAACACTGCTTTCTCGGAGCCACGCTAGAAGGGGGCTTGTGTCGTGACATCTGAGGTCCAACGATCGAAGGGTTTCCGCAGGGCGGAGAACCTCGTCAGGCAGTGTGGTATCGCCCCAGTCCCCCATCCAAAATCTGAGCGCTTCCAACCTCGGAAGGGATGCGACGCATTTCACGATGTCAACCAGCTTGGGTTGATCTACGGCCCGGGAGAGAATCTCTAGATGGGTGATCGCACGAAATGGCGATTGCGGGAGGGCGTAGTCTTTTGGGCGAGAATTGTCCCCCGCGACGGAAAGAATAACGGTGTGGATGGCGAGAGGAAGGAGTTTTGCTAGTTTGGGGAGAACCGTGATCATCCACCGATCCTCTGCGAGTCGGTCCATGAATTCGAGCTCGCGGATGAATGGGAGGAAGGAGCAGCGCCCTGCCCGTTTAACGAATTTTGCGAAGGCGCAGGCAGTGGTTAGTCCGACGCGGACTCGGTAGAACAAGATGCGACGGCTTGAGGGTACCCAGCCTCTACATACGAGGGCGCATCTCCCAACAGCAGCGGCGACGTTCTTGTCCAAGAAATTCCCATCGGCATTTCCGCATTGCAGGGGAATGGGGTGTAGAAATGAAATGATTAAATCGACGAGCTCAGCAGCAAAGGGGGGCGTCATGCGGATGGGTGGATCCGGGATCGCTGGCGAAACTGTACGCCGTGGGTTTGTCGGAGGAAGGAGTGACAAACCGTGACGTCAGACGATAAGAAAGTTTGGCGGAACGATCACGTGGATCCAAGCACGGACATACAATTATGCCAGCGAACGGCGCGTTTCAAACCCTGCCGAGACGCGTACAGGGCATCTGCGAGTACGCTCGAGGATAAATTGACCATGAGCTCATGATCAAAGGTTCTAACCATTTCCGCTTGCAAACATTTCCCACTATTGGACTTTCAGTAAGATGGCGGCGCGGCGTTTGCGGCGTGGTCGTTTTTTTTTTGCGGGTGTCAAAGCGTGGTCGAGTGGTCAAGCCGGCTGATTGAGTCACGTACCACTCTGGTCGAATTGATTGAAATATTACAGGATGCTGAAGTGGATTCTCTCGGGCACAACGGATCTCCGGTGTAAAATTCATCTATCTATGCGATCTCGAGTCTGAGACTTATCCGACTCTGACATTTGATCGGTCGAGCATCCTTGTTCTCTCTCAACGCGAGTTCGGAGAGCCTGGAGGAGCTTGTCTATGAACAGCGAGATCACCTATCTCATTAAATAACAATACTCAGTGACGATAAACCCGACCTATGCACCCCTCTAAACTTCCTTGTTTATAATCGCGGAAGAATTCTCCCATACATACAAATTGTTCCTTTTGCAGAATACTAGGCACGCAATGATCCAAATATCATCACATCCGGACTGGCGTATATAAACCTGTCTGGGTTGTGACCCATACACTTCCTTTTTTGATGTCGCCATTACTCTCCTTCAAGCCAGCCTTGCCACTCTCGTTCTTGAGAGCTGCCTATATGGGATACTCTCGCTTCTCTTCATCTCGACCGTATACTTCCAGGCAACGCAGCGCACCCTGGCGGGACATAACTAAAGCACCAAACACCACTTTACCTCGGTGTTTCTTGGAGTGGCCATTCTATTCGTGGTTATCACCGGCGTAAATCGGTGATCGCCCGTCCTCTGCGGTGCTGACAGAGAGCATCAGCATTGGATGGTTGTCAAATATCAAAGCTTTATTCACCTTGCTAGTGCCACGACCGAATATGCCTTCTACCCAGACCTGTCCCAACGGAGCGAGATCATCAAGGTTACTTGACTCTTCCCCCAGCCATAATTGGTGACTCTCTCATTGTGAGTCCTCTGAGTCGCCATCTATTAACCTTCCTTTGGGCCGTTGAGAGCTCATGCCGATAGTTTTTGGAAGGCTTTTTGGGTGCAGAGGGGATGGCAGCAGGTATGGCAGTAGGTGCGAGATTCTCTTTATTCTTGTCCAGGCTTTGGGTTTGGAGCCTCGGGGCTTCAGAAATTTTCTTCCGTGTCCTGCTACTGCCCGTTCGAGGGTACTTTCCGCTCCTCATCGGAAGCTTTGGCGAGTCTGTGGGTATATATCCGAAAAGAGATATTTACGCCCGGTATGCACTGGGGAGCCGTACTAAAATATCGTTTGAGCCTCTCCTCATCTTTGGCTCCTCAGATTCGCGTTGTGAGGGTGTGCAGAGAGCGAGAGCGATAACCTGACGCGTCGTGTCACGGTAATGTCACACGTTACCATGCTAACGCGATGCACGGCGATTCCCGTTTTGCCGGCTGCACGCTCACATTTGGAAGTTCGCTTGTCGAGAATACTTTTTTTTGGCCCGATGCCGACCGTGCTTTAGTGCTAGGATTCTGCGTCAGGGTGAGTTTTTGAGAAGTTGAAAATAGGGTGTTATTTAGTCTCTCCTAGACAGACGCTTCAACATATGCAGCTCGTACCTCGCTTGTTGAAGTCTGTTGGTCACCGCGGGGGTCCGATCAGGGTATTCAGTTATTACCAATCATCGGAGTCTGAATTTGGATACATTTTGGTTGAAACTCCCTGCATTTAACGTCGGCCACTCAGAATACGTGCCCACATGTTTGAACATCGATAAAAGCCGTGCACTGTTTTTTTTTCATAATTTTATGTAACCCAGATCTCGACTTTTCATGTTTTCTGGTCGACAAACGCCTGGGTCACATGACATTTTCACTATTTTTCTCTTGCCCGTTTTGACATCTCTAAAAGAAATATGAAGCGGCAGAACCTCGTACACAGGCTCCGCGGAGTAGTCTGCGTCGTAATCTGGTGAAAAAACGCGTCTGGTATGAATCCAACTTCGCGTCCAGAATTCAAACTCCGATGATTGGTAATAACGGAATACCCTGATCGGATTCCCGCGGACTAGGTGTTATTCAGTTTTCAAAAATTACAAAGTCCCTGACCAAAGCATTCCCCGGGATATAGCCTCCAAAGCTCGTAATGCAAGCAACACCGTAGTTGCGATGAGCCGCGTAACTAGCCCTTACATGATGCGGGATGATCGCTGCGATGACCTAGATCCGGCAGGATCCGGCTCAAACACGTCGAGGCTAAACGTTCAGCGTCTGACCTCCGCCGCTTTCTCGGGATCATTCTTGCTTCATACCAGCTGTTCTCCTTATTGAGACACACTATTTGGCCTAATGCCCACATGGATATGACAACTTGCTTTCACTCGGCGCCTCCATATCGACACCGTCTTCTCAAAGGAGCCGAAGTGGCCGGTGAGAACATTCACTTGTTGTGCGATTACATCAATGCCGTCAAGAGACATTTTTCCTCATTACATCTGCCAGCGTCGCGAGGCGCTTTTGAACCGGGCTAACATCAAGTCGCTCGGTGACTTCTAAAAGCGGCTGCGATTGGCAAAATCGGCTGGCGAGGTTTTGCATCTCTTTGACAAGCTTCAGCGCTGTGCACCAGCTCGAATATCCTGCATTAGGTTCATGTCCCTTCCCGTCTACAATTGCTCGTTCGTGAGAAGGTTCGTGCATTTCTGTCGTATCGTTCGAAAGATAGTCGACTATAGCATACATAGAGGCTGTGTATGTAGGTACAGTACCCGTACGTTCCTCATTGGGACCACCGCGGTAATATAACCTTCTCCTTCTCCTTCTCCAAGAAATATTGACTCTCATGTTTTGCCGACCGACGGGTGCGCCTTCCAGAAAATGTGCCGGCGTCGGCGTATCAGATTTTGGTGGGGTGCCCACTCCCAAATATTGTGCAAGTAAACTGCGCGGTTTCAAACCCGGATTATGCTGAAGTGGATACCCGGCACAACGAATCTCCGGTGCGAAAAACCATCTGAGTAAAATAAACACCTTGGGTGACGGATGTCATAACATTTGTCTCGAGTTTGATACTTATCTGACTTTGATACATGATCCGTCTAGCATCCATGTTTGTTATTCAACATAGATCCGGGGAGCCTTGAGAGCTTGTCTTTGAACAGCGTACCGTTCGTTATGCAGCGGAGAGACCACTCATCCCATTAAATATCAACCCAACCCATGTAGTCCTCTAAACATCCTCATTTAGGCACCTGATACAATACCGATGATGATCTCCGCGCCATCGCCATCCAAACTTCAATTCATCATTCGCCCGAGTATGATCACGGAAGAGTTCTAGGTCCTACGCATTATTCCTTTTGCAGAGTCTGAGGTATGCACTGATCCAAATACATGCTGGCGTATATAAGGCCGTCCGGGTTGTGACGCAGACATTTCCTCTTCTGATGCCGGACATTCCTGTTCTTTCAGCCAATCTTGCCACTCTCGTCGTTGAAAGTTGCTTGTATGGGATACTTTTGCTTCTTTTCATCTCAACTGTTTACTTCCTGGCCACGCGGCGGACCTTGGCTGGACATAATCAAAGCATCAAACATCATTTTACCTCCCTGGTGTTTCTTGGAGTGACTGGTCTCTTCATGGTTATCACGGCTGTGAGTATATATCATGCACTCGGTTGTCGCTGATAACAGGGGACATCAGCATTGGATCGTTGTTATATATCAAGCTTTCTTCGCCTTTATTCATCTTGCTAGTCCCAAGGCCGAAGATACCTTCTACGCAGACCTGTCTCAACAGAGTGAGATCATCAAGGCCACCCTGGTCTTCTCCTCGGTCTTGCTTGGCGATTCTCTTATTGTCGGTTCTCTCAGTACCCATATCCTTGACACTCAATTGATTGAATTTTTCAGATCTATCGCTTGTGGATAATCTGGGGGCGAAATCGCTTCGTTGTAATTTTCCCAATGGTCACTCTCATTGGAACATTTGGTGAGTGGCCTCGCATCCAGCCCCCCAGGTCCGTTGAGCAAAATCCCGTAGTAACGTCAATTGGCAATGTCTATGAGTTTACTCAGTGGGAACCCAGACTTCGCGGTGCTCTATTCTACAAAGAATCAAAACCTTGGACAGTAACTGGGTTTATTTTATCATTGCTGTATGTAAGGCCTTTGAGCACGCCGTGAACGGAAGCTCATTCTCTGGTAGGACCACCGTTTATAGCACCGGTATTATCTTATTCATCCTGCTCTGCGATCCTAATTCACTGAGCTTTTTAGCGTTGATCGCGTTCCGCATATCGAAAGTGAACAATGTTAAAACAGTATCTCAATCTCGCCTAATGGTAATTCGGTGTTAGCCCAACGCTAATCGCAGCTAATGAAGCAACCCAGTCTTTCCTCGCTATCCTGGTCGAAAGCGCTGCTCTCCAGATGTATGCATTGATGAGCCCACATACGAAGGTTGACCTAACCTCGATCATCCACTAGGCTTTGGCTCGCCTTCACCGTCATTACACAGTTTGCCACCTCGGATGCGGAGTTCATTGCCTCCGACACCTTCCCCGTCATTATAGGCATTTCGAACCTCCTCATCCACGCCCGAGTTGGCCTGGGATGGTCTCATGATTCCACTGGACCACACAAGGTTCAACCCCCAACAAAGTACATACACAAAGAGGACGCTGTCTGGTCAGTGCCCACCCTCCAAGGAAATTTGGGAGACTTATCGCGACTTCAAAATTAGAAACAGGGAAGTTTGAAAGGTGTCACAGGGACAATATTTAGTTCGTGTTACAAAGGAGCGAGCAGCCAGACGCAAATGCCACATGTTGTTATTGCACAGCACATTACTGTCTCTTCCGAAACCAGATTTTGGCCCCGGCGGTTCGGAATTACCACGATTCCAAACACGTCGTCCGGGGGGCGGATACCCTCCGTTTCAGCGCGGACATCATAGTTGGCGACGAGATGTGCAAGCATTGCCGCCGCAGCAAGGAACCTTAGGGATAATGAGAACGGAAGGCTAAATAGAAGCCTATTACATAATATTTGACCTTCCTGGAGACGCATGTTGCTTGTGGCCCAATGCAAGATGATTCACACTGGTGGAGACCATGTGACGGTTGAAAACACCTTTCCCGCTGGCTCGGTCTCGGTCTTCGCCCATTTTTGAGAATCTGAATCCATCGAAGCCCTCGGGATTTTCGAAAGTCCCTCGAAATTCTCGTTAATCTTATCCAGAGTCACAATCAAAGGGCCAGTTACCGTGATCAAAGTGTTTTGCACGGCTTACTGCCGCGATGATTGAGCCCGCTGGAAGAAATGCTCGAGACTCAAGGTCGTATAAAGGCCCCCGCTAGCTGGAAGCATTTCTCCTTATCATAAACCTCCTCTCTCTACCATCTTGCACTATACTCTGCGCATTCACCCATCCCACGTCCATATTTCACGACTATTCTCTCTCGCCACATCATGAGGTCGTTTATTTCCACCGTCGCGACCCTCCTCCTCGCATCACCCACCATCCACCCTCTAGCTATCCGAGATAGACTGGTACATCCCACAATCCACATTCCTGAAGCTCCCGGTAATCCGATTGATGTACAGGGCGGCAGCAACTGTCCCTCCCCTCCAAGGCCATCAAACTCCACTGCCTCTTCCAGAACAATATCGAGTACTACCTCTACACCACGAGCCACATAGAGAAATCCCGCGCGTTCCGGGATGGGTACGAGTTCGACGACGTCGCTGCGCACGTGTTCCAGACGAAGTAACCATTGACGGTCCCATTCTACCATGTTCACAACGGCGCTACGGGGGACAGCTCCTACACAACGGACGCGCGCGCGCGACGCGGCGCTGTCGAGAGAGCCCACACGCGTGATCGACAAGGGCATCGCTGCGTACGTCTTTGCCCGGCGCTTGTGCGGGTCCACGGTGTTCTACCGCGGATACGATGCTCCGGTCATTGCCGGGTTTGTTTTGAAAGAGCGGCGCAGTGGACCTCCATAACATAAATGTATTCAATGCACGTAATAAGTGAATTATAAAACCCGATGGACTTTCCTCGCATGCGGCGACTTGAGTGCGACTACGACTACAGATCATCCATAAAAGGGTTGGTCAAAGCGATATATTCCAAAGTACATATTTAGACATAGCTAAGGTTAGGGTTAGGACCGCGTCGGGTCGAAAAAAAGGGCTACCCAGCCGAGTGGCCGTGGTAGCACAGGAAAATATTGAGACGATGCATGAGCCTAAGCCCATACAAGCCGCAGGCGCACTCTGTATGGACAGGGTCGCCGTGCTATGGAGTGTTCCCACGGCCCACAGACCCAGGGAGGTGAAGGGGCCTATGCCATCAAGGTAAGTATGAGGCACTACGCCGTCGAGGCCACAGTTTTATACTGCGGGCGCGCGCACGGACCAGCGGGTGTTTCGGTGTGTTATTTTCGCCGTCTTTTTGATTCCATCAATCCTGCCGGCAGCATCTTTGTCAGTTCCTGGTTGGTTCCTGGACCTCAACTCCGGCAGCCACTGGTCCGAAGGCGTAACCCGCGTTCGCAAGGGATATAACTTGACTCACTCGCCAAAATCCAATCCCCCGCTCTAGTTTGGATGCCCTGGCCTCTTTGAACTCGGATCTGGCAGAGCATTCTGTTGCGATTGTGGCCAAGCTCTAGCCGTTTTTTTGGATAGCGCTGGCAACCACGCTCAACCGGGACACGTACGGCGACTTGAAATTCCAGACGGCGATCAAATGTCGATGAAGGGCTCTCGCGGTTGCTATGTTACTGTAGCCCCACGGATGCGGCAAAGTCTCCACAAGTACATATACTACAGACGGCGATCAAATGACGTTCCAAGGCTGCCTTCGTCAAGACTGACAGATTCCTTTGACCATATGCCTGATACCCTCGCCTCGAATATGAATCAGGTAGTGCTTTACGGACTATTGAATTCTCCTATTTATTGCCAGATGCTGCCCCGCGTTCCCGCCCTCTGATCTGCCCGCAGCATCAACTGAATTATTTTCAACGGCGGAGTGGGTTGAAATGTTTAAGTTCTGTCTCATTTCATCTCGTTTTAACATTTATTCACTTTGCTTCAATACTTCGAAGTGGGGGCCACTGCATTGCGCACAATATCCACAGCATCTGGGACGTCGTTTCTAGGCGACATCTCAGATCCGTACATTCGCCGTTCGGCAATCTCCGTGTTTGGGTTTCATCCTGTCTCATGCCCTCATCGTCTTAAAACGACAGACCCCAGCGCCTGGATAAAACTTGATTCAAAACGCCCCCACATATTTATGCGCGTCCTCCACACCATTTCCCAGCCCTCAGGGCGCGCTGAGCAGCTCGCTGCCGACCACCAAGGGGAGATCGTCTCGGCGTATGTGCTGGTGGGCTCGACAGCGGTGCGTGCTTGTGTCCGTTCATTTTCTCGCTCATCCTGACGAATGACCGATAGATTTTCATTTGGGATGTCTTGAACAACCTTCGGAACGACTATATGTTGCTCTTCAAACAAAGATTTCACGTGGCGTCCGGGGCGTATGTGGTGTGCAGGTGAATGATGATCCACGTACACGTCCACGGCCACTCATGTGAGACCCAACAACAGAGTTGCATCTTTGGTTTACCTCCTGGGATTCACGATATTCTACAGTGCGCGTCTGACGTGAGGGATAGTCTGAGCCAACGCTGATATATAGTGATCCAGCACAGCCTATTCAAGCCTGCAACACGGCTTTTGTCGCATTCAGCAGTTTCTACCCACTAATCACCTCTGCATCGACCTTTCTCTTTCTCTTCCGGGTGCGGGCCATATATGGTGGCGATCGCCTCGTCACCGCAACATTCGGATTTCTGTGGCTCACAGTCGTGGGCACATCAATGACCATCCCGCTCAGCGGGAACGCGATTGGACTCGGGAACCCTCATGAGTGCGTCGTCGTGAATGTTGGGGCGTACACTGGCTCGGCGGGGATCGCCTTAACTGTCTACGACACCCTCGTCTTCTTCGCAATCTCCTACCGGCTGGTCTCAAATTTTCGGGAATCGGAGGGGCTGACGCGTGGGGAGCAGGTCAGGGCATTTTTCACCGGCGCTAGCCTACCCGCCTTCTCGAAGGCGGTATTCACTGACGGGCAAATATATTACATGTGCGTCACCGTCCATATCCTCATACGACGCTGATCCCATTCTTGCTCCGCAGGATTACGGCCGCTACGAACGGCGTCACCATATTGTTGGTGTACGTTCCGAGCGCCATTCCGAGCGCCAATCCCATGTACCATGGGGTGATGGCCATCCCGAGCATGACGCTGACGAGCATCATGGCCTGCCGCGTCTATCGCAACACGAAGCTCAGGGTCCTGTCGGATACTTGGGAGCTCTCCCTGCCCACGCTTAGCACCGTTGGGTCCAGTGGTGGCCTCCCAAGACCTCTCAGCGTCGTGCAGCTTTCCACGCAGCGCTATGGTGTGGACTCTGAGGGCGATACGTCTGATTCCACGGGCAGCAAGCGTAGTACGGGCTTTCTAGCGGGGATGCACTACGATCTTCAAGGTGTTGTCCGTTGATTTAAAAGTTAGATATTTAGTCGATATATATTCATTTTTATTATCTGTAGAATAATTGCCCTGTATCTCTACCTACATATCCTACATAAATGTACTTACAACCGTACGTCGATTTACCGTTGGACTTGGAGCAGTGAGGTGCGCCTGCGACTTCACAATCACTTACTACTAATGTCTAGCGTTTGCGTTCTTTGTTTCCGTTCACCACCATCGTGATCCGGGCGAGCACAGGCTGTATGTATCGTCAACGAAATTCCGCAAGCTTGCGTAGATGCGCCGCCAAGTTCGGATGCGAGGCTCACTTACCTAACAGGGACCGAATTGATACCTGAGGTCTTTGGCGAATCACCACCGACAATTTGAAAGGTGTTACACGGACAATTCGGGGTACAAACGAGCAAACAGCCAGAGGGAAAGACCAATACCGCATATTGTTGCGCAGCACATTACTGCCTTTTCCGGAACCATATTTTGGCCCTACGGTTCGGAACAACCACGATTCCAAACACGTCGTCCGGGGGGCGGATACCCTCCATTTCAGCGCGGACATCATAGTTGACGACGAGATGAGCGAGCATTGTCTTTAGCGCCGTCGCAGCAAAGAACCTTAGGGATAATGAGAACGGAAGGCTAAACCGAAGCCCATTAATATCTGACCTTCCCGGACACGCGTGCTGCTTGTGGCCGAATGCAAGATGATTCACACTGGTGGAGACCATGTGACGGTTGAACACGCCTTCCCCGCCGGCTCGGTCTCGGTCTTCGCGCATTTTTGAGAATCTGAATCCATCGAAGACCTCGGGATTTTCGTAAGTCTCTGGGAATTCTTGTTAATCTTATCCAGAGTCGCAGTCAAAGGGCCAATTACCGGGATCAAAGTGTTCTGCACGGCTTGCTGCGGTAATGATTGAGCCCGCTGGAAGAAATGTTCCATCCGAAAATCTGAAGCCGGAAGGATGCAGCACTTTTCGAAGGAGGGTTACTGGAGGGAATTGGCATCAGTGGGCGCCACCAAATTTCTTTATTTATTACCAGGTCCATTGTCGTGCATACGTTGGGACTCCCGCAGGAAACTGTCGACTTTGTGCATGCGATTCAACGCCGCTTTTGACCATCCCATTTCCTTGACAACTTGTTCAACTTCTTGTCTCAGAGAGAAAAAATAGTTCGGGTGACTGATGAGATCGAACAATGCATGTGTGAAGACCTGCAACAGACATGTTATAACCATGGCAAACCGATAAATGATCGACGCAGACCGTAGAAGTGGTATGAATGGCTACCATGTTCGTGGCAAGAATCCGCAGAACGAGTGCAGGAACAGTTCTTTCGGGTCCCTCTGCCAATTCGAGAAGCCAAGAGATGAAATCGTTCTATGGCACCACCGTCAGCTTCATGCACAAAGGTATGACGGGAAGCCCGTACTGGTTTCCCGGGCCAATCAGATCCGAATGCCTTCTCTTGCGCGATCCTATATTCTAGGAGAGATCCTAGATACTTTACGCCTTTGCGGATACTTTGATTTCGCGCTGAGACGAGGGGGCCAAGAATCCTGACGAGACTGTTGGAATTTGGCCCGCATTCGATGGTATTACTCACGGCCGCAGCACCGAGGGCAGCAGATTTATCACCTGAGCCCTAATAACGACGTCGATGGTATACTGAACCACCAGACTAAGGTACCCCTCATTTCTACCTGGAACATGCATGAGTATCAACACACAATCAGCTCCGTTGAGGGAATTCTCCGTACATATGGGAAGTCCGACAAATACACGGTTCACAGAGCGGGTTACAACAGTCATGACCGTCGACAGTGCGGGTGTCAATTTCCAGTCTGGAAATCACTGAGCAAAGGATTAATTGCTCGCGCAGGGTCTTCACCTGTACCACGCAAGGCGAGAGTCTCGTCGAATGAGCAGGTAATTTCATCCCGAAGGTCCGGGAAACATTTCCCGAGGTTCCGCGTCAAAGTCGATCGCACGATGTCAATATGATATGCATTGTGGAAGATCTCCGGTCCTGCAAAATCACTTTCAGTCGATATGTCGCATATCATAAGCACCGTACCGATTGTGAGATCCACTTGGAGACCCTGGGACTGCTGTCAGGCCCTGAGCCATACGAGGTGAAGCAAAACTTGCGTCTTGGGTTCCTTCCACAGCGGACAGAACAGTCTCAGGAGCTGATGCAAGCTCGTTGATTAGACTTGGTCCCGACAAAACGAAATCCCAGCGAAATAGGCGCGGGACACGGAAGACTCGACCAGGGTAGCGCTTGCATCCCTCCTCTACCATGGCCGGAGCATGAAGCAGATATCGGAATCCGCCCGTATAATACTCCCAGGATCCAGATGAGCTGACCGCCGGTATATTATCGATCTGCGGAATTTGAGAGGTACGTATTAGCTTCCCAGATTTGATGCTCACCTGGCGTCCAGCCCACGTCTTGCGGAGCCATAACACAGCGATGAGGGCTACAAATGCGGGGAGTATAAGGAGATTCAAATCTTGCATCTCCAGTGGACGTTGTGAGTGAGAGAGTACTGCATGTCAGACGGCAACCCCAATTGGAACGGTGTTAGGGTGCATATGAACGAAAATAGGGACGGCTCACGGGCGTCACCAGACTCCAGAGGCGCCACCCAAAGAAGTTAGAACCCGTATGACAGGTTTCGTTCAAGCAAGCAAACGTCGCCGGTACATCGCGGGCAGTGTCGAGTTCAGACTTGGCTGGACTTGAAAGAAATATTCCCTGAGGACGCACTGACAGTGAGAGCGCCTACAAGGCCTGCTGACCAATCAACTCATCAATTCGCCAAGCAGGTGATTTGCACGTGAATAAACGCGTCAAGTAATGAAGACAAAGAGCGCACAACACCACAAATGAACACTGACGTGCGAGTTGCCCATCCTCAATTTTCAACTCTGTTGAGCTGAGGCGAATATTGGAAGATGCAATCCGCCCTCAGGCTCCCTCCCGGCCCACTAACGAACCTTATCTATTTACAATCTGATTATCTTGATCCCTATCAAGTACGCCTTCTTGTGAGAAGATTTGGAGAACCTGCTATCATTGGTAATACTGGAGGACTTGCTTCTTCCTATCATCTTTGCGCCGTTCAATGTCTTCCATAAGATCAACCGAGGACGGAAAGAAAGGCCACGGACTCGACGAGAAGCGCGACTTTACAACTACCCTTGAGCCCGTGCTCGAAGAAACCGAAGTCGGATATTATCTCTACAAAGAGGCCGTTCAAGAAGGAGTGACCTGGGACGCGGAAGAAGAGGGAGCCGTTCGGCGCATAGTGTGTGGTCTAAACTGCACATGTGTTCCGTCTTACTGAACTTCCTATTAAGATTGATTGGCGCATCCTCCCTTGCTTCTGCATCACCCAAGGGCTTGCTTTCCTCGACAAGACGGCTCTTAATTATGCAAATCTCTTCGGAATCAAAGGGTACGGCTCGCTATGAAGTCCCCCCAATGTCCGCTCATAACGAGCGCTATTAGCGATATGCATGTTACCACCGCGCAGTTCGTGAGTAAAGGGAGCATCCCACTGTGGACCCGCCACTCATGGCCCCCCGCCAAAACAGAGCTGGTTTGCGAGCATTTTCTACATTGGTTTGGGAATATTTCTCGTTTCAGCTCTTGTGATATATGACCTATACAGGGTACCTCGTTTCTGCGGAACCGATGACATGGATGCTCCAGCGATACCCCACCGGGCGCGTGCTCGGGACGATTTGTTTCTTATGGGGCATTGTTGTCATGTAATTACTCCTCCGGTGTGCCCTCGCCACCTCTGATTCTTCTTCAGGACGACAGCGGCCAGTAGATCGTTCGCAGGAACGATGGTGAATCGGTTTATTCTGGGTGTCTTGGAATCTTGCGTCACGTACGTTCCCTGGCTCGATTTCAGGGACGAAATTGTGTTAATTTCAACAGGCCGGGCCTTGGGCTCATGACTCGTACGCCCTCCAATAGAGCCTCTGGTCTTCGACTCACATTCCTCAGCGTTCTGGTGGAAGCTCGATGAACAGCCGGTCAGGCACTTGACATGGGTTTGTATGCAGTGGACCGTCGAAGCCGTGCTGACTCTCCGCCTCCGAACAGTACTGTTTTAACGGCGTAGCCGGGATTGTCGGAGACTTCTTGGCATACGGGCTCGGCCACGCAACAGGGAGCAAGGTGCCACGTTGGGCGCTCATCTTCCTGGTAAGTCCCCGGGTTGCCTGTTCGAACCGTTCACTTATCATCTGTAGGTACTGGGAGCCCTCACCACCTGCTGGGGAATCTTTTTGTTCCTGAGGCTTTCCGATTCGCCTGCTGTCGCCCCGTTTCTCACTCAGAGGCAGAAGACGATTGCAATTAAGCGCGTTGCCGAGAACCGGGTACTTACTCCAATCGTCGTGGTTGAAATCATCCGGGAGCGCTGAAGTTCTCTATGTCAGATTGGGACGAAGAACAAGGTCTTTAAGGGGTACCAACTTATTCAAGCGTTCAGGGACCCGAAGACCTACATCCTTTTTATCGCGAGCATTGCGGCCCAAATCCCCAACGGGGTTGTGTCAAATTTTTCCAGGTTACTTTCACCCACTTATGATATCAGTATCATTGCTCATACAAGTGCAGCATCATTATCAGTGGCATGGGTTTCACCCCATTCCAGACCACGCTGTTAGATATCCCATCAAACATTATTCAAATTGTGTCGCTCGTTCTCAGCGGGTACCTTGCTGGCAGGTTCAAGAACAGCCGCGCGCTCATGATGGTACGTATCCCTCCTTGATATTTTAGTCACAGACCTAACGGCACTAGTTCATCGGGAATGCAACTTGCATTGTTGCAGCGGCTGCGTTGACATATGCGCCGCATGATCAGAAATGGGGGTGCGTGTATTCGATGTTCATACTCCGTTGGTGATGGGGCCTCAGCGGCTACAATAGGCGCTTGGTTGCGTTCTGGTTCACGTCATTCCAATCAGTCGGATTTTCCCTGTCCTTGGTCATGATATCTGCCGCAAGTGTAGCCTCTTCCCCGGAGGGCTGCGCTAATTTTTGCCTGTCAGAATGTCGGAGGGTTCACGAAGAGACAAGTAACCACCGTTGTCACATTTATCGTGAGTTATCGTCGCAACCATGATGTCTTCTCATCTGAGATTCGTTCCGCCTAGTGATACTGCGTGAGCCATAATTTTAATCCTGCTGCAACTCTTTCTGACAAGCGGTGAATCATAGGTCGGGGTCCGTCCGCGTGAAAAATATGTTTCATCGACTTGCTGATTTTATCCATCATCGTACATAGAACATCGCCGGCCCACATGTCCTCCTCCAATCGGAATCCACCATTGGGTACCCGACTGCCACTAAAGCGATGATGGCCGGGTACGTACCACGTTCTCACAAGTGCTCGCCGCCCATTCTGATCGTCCGCAGCTATGTCGTCAAGACGGCCTGCCACCTCTTCCTCGGCTTCTACATGTGGAACTCAAACCGCATGCGCAATCAGGACGCAGCAGCGTCTGGGGAGGACGTGTCCGAGGAAGAGAGAGTGCGCCGCGCCGAAGAGGAGGGAATGGTGTGTTGATTTTCCGTCCGGCCCTGACAGGCATCTAACGCGATATATATCCGTTCACAGAAAGACGTCACCGAGTTTGACAACAAATGGTTCCGTTATGTCTTGTGGAGGATATGCACGATGTTTGGCGTGATTAATGTTCAACTACGAATCGTGTCCTTACGTTTACTCCCTGGGGCTCTGCGCGGTCAACTGAAAGGTTGAACGAGGAAGGCGCTATACCCGGGACCCAGGGTCCCAGGGTCGGCATTGTGGATTTCGTACTCCAAGTTTTTCAATATCTGCACGACAAAGTCCCTTGAGCACAAGAGGCTTCGAGTAGTTTAGTAAGAAAGACGTCGATCTTAAGAACGGGACCTACATACGGAGACGCGTCGTGGAAGTATCCAAACAATTTAAAATAAACCCACTCTACTTCCCCGCCAATTTCGAGTCACTCCCAACACAGATAGTCCCAGACTTCGTCGTCTGTGCGAAAATATACGGTGAAACGTTACACATCTCGACTTTCCGTGCCACAAATCGAGTTTGAGGCCGGGATTGCCCGTTGAGAGCGAACATACGGCGAGCTATGGCGGCGGCGATGAGCGACTGTGCTGATATTAGCAGAAAAATCAAATGAAATAGAGTAGCAACACACCGTTGTACTTAAGGGGCCGAGGCAAGATAGATCCGCTCAATTGATGTGTCCCCTCTGGGAATCCAGTAATATATTCCCCAAAGTATCCCTCGAAGTTGGGAGCAAGCTCCTTAGAAGAGAAACGGCGAAGAGTAAAAGCCACGGCTAGGGTGTCCATATCCGGACGGTTGCCGCTCTCCTCCCTCCCATCAGTCAGTGAGTTTTAAACTTGGCTGAGAAACGAACATACGGAGGGAGGGTAGGTCGCGGAAAGACGAAGTTAGAAGTAAGGTCGCATGAATTCGTGTAAGGTCACTAATCCAGTAATAAATTCTGAGCGGAGGGCAATGAGCCAATAATCCCTACGTTTAAACTGGCATCGGGGCCGGTCATAATGGCAAAATGCCTTTATATCGCCGTCGATGCCCTCAACAATTTGACAAGACCGAGGGTTGTCAGCACCCAGACCGAAAGCGCAGTAGCACTCGATGAAGAGGCCACGAAGGCGGGCACAGTTCTTAATGCCCTTGGGGACGATCTTGACACCGTTGTGTGTGGGACTAAAGATGTTTAATCAGTTGGAGTATGAGCCAAGTCACAGATATGAACTCACTAGGACGTCGTAACGACTTAGCCGATGATGCGGGCATATGCCATGAATTCAGAAGTGGTCTGCTGGAGTTCCGCGAAGGACAGATACGGGATCTATCCGTCTGTGGCAGCTTAAATAAATTCTGTCCACCGAAAATATCGGTGCAGGTCATTTTGGTGGCTGCGACAACTGTCAGATTTTCCGCATGCCATCGCGAAAAAATCGCTCACTCAAGGGCATCGAAGGGGTTGAAGATATTGTCAATACGCAGACCTCCTTCAGACCTTCAAACAAGGTTGAGGGGACATAAATGCCTTGCCTCGGCTGCAGACCAACTGTTGGTTCCAGCGGGCGTGTGCGTTGGTACGTCGATTCCAGCGCGTGAAGAAAAGACTCAGAGGCGATTGAACTTCAATCGCGAACGCCACCGGATTCTTTACATAGAAAATGTGAACTTGTGAACGAGATGAAGCAGATTCACGCACCAGAATGCCCCTCTCCGATGTTTAGCTCTCCGCTGTCGTAGAGGCCAAAAAGATCCTGGCTGACGTTGGCTTGACGACGCCAGAATTGCCGACAAATACTGATGACCGTGACTTCTTGGAAGTCAGTCGCGTCATTTCGCAGGATCTTCCACCTACTTCCTGCCCCGCTGTCCTTGACTCTTTGTATCATCCGCCCCCTGTTCGTGTCTTTACCGCCGACGAAATCCACCGTGGTTATGACTGTATCAACAGGCAAACCTATGTTAATCATGATGGTGGTGGGCAATGCATTGAGTTTTGATCTTGTTCCCACGCTGAGTTAGCACCGCCACCGGTGCTCGGAATTGACCCCGATCTCGCGGACACGTTTTTGGAGGTTAGATGGCCCTCAATTAATTCGTACCATTGAGAAGAATAGTTCCAAATGGCGGGCGGCATGTCGCCTTCAGGCTAGTTTTTCCAATTTCAGCAAATATGTGAGTCGCGGCCGATTTCGGCGCCAAATATGATCTGATAGGGCTGGAAAGGCGAAATCGAAAAAAAATGGCCTGAAGGGGACATGCAAGGAGGTATTGCAAAGAGGGTTTCTCAAGTGACTTAGACCGAACTCGGGATCTGAGCTCAAAAAGATTTTCGCCCCGGCAACACGTCCCATCATTTGTGCCTATTTTGAACACGGCTCACCCTCTGATTGTTACATGGGCTTCTCCCACCGACGTATAATCCACATATTTTTTGTCTGGGTGGTCTGTGACACGATTTGACCCTTATTCACTTCAAATTCTGCCCTACATCTACCTTTACAATTGACCTGGTTGGCGGTAGGCCGCAGAGGCCGGTTCTTTGATGCACGACGGCTGCACGAAGTGTCCAATATTACATGTCGCTCAGAGCAGAAAATAATCTACATCTTTGGAATCATGATCTCCACTATCCAAGGAATAACTTTGCTTCCAAACGTTTCCGACCCACACAGAAATGTGTGGATAGCACCGCGAACAAGTCGTGGGTCACCCGAATTGATCGAGTTCCAATTGATCTTGCACGTGGTCATCACGGCGGATCAATTGGGATTGCCCACCACCAAAATTAAGTTAATGCCCTTGTCGGGCATCCACGTGGCTCGATCGTTGAATATCCGGAGACCGGAACTAGCACTAGACTCGTAACCAATCTGCCTTCGATCTGCAACAATGTGGCGAGCACGTTGCCGTAGGCAGACCGGTACAACTCAGGATTTCCAATTCAGGCGTGCGAGGAGTTTGAAATTTTGGGTGGGGCCGATCGCGGCCATCAAACTAATGTTCAATTGACTACGTCATCGAGTCATTCCGGTTGTAAACACACTTGCAATTCCTACGGTTTGGGGAGTCTCAAGGGAGATTCTGAACAGACAGATGTTCTCAGATTTGAGTTTCATCCATCCTCCATTTTTTTCCACTATTTTATACAGCAGGCTTGAAGCCAGAACGGAAGCCATCAAAAGATTCAAACTCGAACTGTCACAGGCAAGGGGCTGAAATACTTCACCGCTCGTTCTCTTCCTTCGTCGCCGCTCCCTCCTTTGAATTTAGACAGTTCAGCGTCTGCCGAGAAAGAAATATTCTTCAAAACTCTGGGCATTTACTGCACTCTGGGCATTTACTGCACTCTGGCCGATAAGGGCTGCGCGTTTG
>JARGYA010000255.1:0-198192 GCA_029204335.1 Mycena vulgaris
ACCTTTCGCGCTAGAGGTGTGTCGCAGTATTCCTACTCTTCCATGTCGGAAAAACCCCATTTGGGTTATAACGGCTTGAGCAGGCTTACCGGCTCATACGGGATTACGATGAGTTATAACCTCGCAGGGGTGAGGTTATAAGCCATCTTAAGCCGGCATAAGCCGTCTAGGGTTTTGGGCGGTACACAGCCCGCTCAACTCGGGATTTGTACTCAATAAATTTTCAGTCACTCGGATGTGCGCTTGTCGCAAAATATATTCAATAAAATTCATTTACACGCAAAAACATGTCTCCATCCACGCAATCTACAACGTAGAACACTTCGCGCGGTGCTCCGAAGATGGGACAAAGCAGTGCTCCCCGAGTAACATGCTCCAGCGCGATAAATGTTGAACCCGGGCTCCATTCGCGCATCGGGCAGTCAGTGCGTGTTCTCGCTGCCCAGGTCGACTTCCGATATGGATGTATTAGTGCCAGATCAAAGCTGACCTTCTTTGAGAGATGGCAACGAAAAACGAGTTCGAGTTGGCCCATTGCCAAGTCCGTGGCTCTTCGAGTCGACCCACGGGCGAGTCGGGGCCCACTGGTTGGTCGCGCATGGTGCGCGCACGTTTCGGGCAAAGATGCTCCGCTGCGCTCCAAAAAAGAATAGTTTCATCGGAGCGCACACTAGAAACTGAAAGTCGGACGCACTTTGGCGCCGCAGTGTGTCAAGCTTCTCCTTAATCTCTGCAAGATCTCCTTCGATGGCTGAGAGGCGATTGTGGAGAGTACGCCGCGCACGACGTCCTTCCAGCACAGTATTTGAAATGGGTGAGAGTGGTGTACGGTGAGGCTGAGGTGAGCTCGGCTCGGATTTAGCAGGAGACTTGTTGTGCGCGCGACGTCGAGCTTCTTCCTCCGGTTCGGAGTCGGAGGCGTGCGTCGTATCCGAGTTGGTACGGTGAAGCAGAGGCATTCTTGCGGAGGTGAGTGTGCTGAGTACTCAGAGTGGTCTGAGTTATTAGCGAAGGATCAACGAGGTGGAGTGAGTGGAGCAGGTGATGTCATCGCCTCCGCGGCTATATGAACCACAGCACTGTGACACCGTGACTCCACCACTCTTTCCTCCGCACCACCACCATCCCTCCGCTTCGAGCCCCCCCCCCCTCTTCCAAATCTTCCCAGGTATGTGCTTCCTCGGTCACGGTGCCGGCGCCGACACTGATGTGAACCCATCCAGCCTTGACTATGATCTATCTCCGCCCTTGGTACGTGCTACAATCGCACCATTGCTGATTCCAGCTCATGTTCTTCTAGGATTTGATTGTGGAAGTCCGCGCGAAGGTATGTGTTCTGTTCTTCCTTTGCCATAGTTAACTAACCCTACTGTGCTCAGGATTTTGCCCCCCTCCTCCCCCGCGCTCCCGCTTAACTCAATGACGCCGCGGCGTCCCGCAAATATGTCCTGTATAGGAATCGTAGCATACCCATGTAGCATTTATATTTATATACTTTTTTTTTTTTTTTGAGCTGCGCGGTAGCTTAGTTGCAACGGTTCATAAGCCATCATAAGTTGATATGGGGTGACGAGCGCGTAAAATACGGTATATGCCACGCTGTGGATTACGACTGAATATATTAACTTCAACATGTGCTATAAGCCACCCCAAAAATTACGGGCTTACAACGGATTGTGAGCAGATATGATCCGCTATAATGTGTTCCCGATTTTTCCGACACAGTTGCTAACATTCGGCCACTGTGTCTCAAGATACCTATTTTCGATGTTATAATCTTGCACTCGCGCAACCCCACTCTGTAGTACAAAGTTATGCTTTTCTGACCGGCCTTAACCTGTGCGTGCGCTGAGTACTTCCTCTACTCCATGTACTAATGGGATATCCAGAGACACCCCATATCAGTCCCATAGTCCTCCTTACACTCTTATAACTCCCTATTACCCACTTTATAATTCATCATTCGCAATGGCCAATTCTCGAAACACTAAAAAGCCGAAACGCTCGCGCGCACAGCAGCAGTAAGTTGCAGGCCTCAACGCAGCCCAACTAGTTACAAACGGGCTAAGAAAGAAAACATTTCGCGTGGCCGACGCGCGCACGGCTCTTTGCGCAAGCAGCTCGATTCTACGCAGGTGCTTCTCGAGCAGACTTGCAATGTCCTATCCAGCACACAGGCCGAATTATATGTCACTACGACGGAGCTAGCCTCTACTCGCGCCCTCCTTGATGCTACTAAATACAAGAGCTCTGACCTTTACCGACTGCTACGTGTGGAACGACGAAAAAACCGGCGATATGAAACTACGAAATCTACCTTAAACACGACGATACATGACCTCACGACGAAACTCGAGTCGGAACGAGCTACCGCAACACGCGCGTTACTGGAGCGTGATGAAGCGCGAGAAGCTGAGCTGCGTGCGGAGGCCACTTTCCGCCATCTTCTGAATTCTTCGCACACGGAAACAGCCCGTTACAAGAAACTTCTCAACGATAGCCGCGCAAAAAATCGTGTTCTACAGATGCAGACTCTGGGCTCGCAACGCGCACGCGATAAAGCGCAGACAAAGGCGAAGCAGGCTGCGAGTTCAGCAAAGATTCGGAAAACCTCGAATCTCAAGAAAGGCGGTGCATATACGCCGGATGCAAGAGCAATGGCTAGAGTTTTAGTGAAGGCTGGGTGCTCGCAGGAGAGAGTGGGATCTGTGATCCAGTATGTGGCGCAAAAGGCCGGCCATTCCGTGAAGCAGAAGATGTGTCGCCGGACGGTTCAGCGCACATCGATGGAAGAAGGTGTGGCGGCACGTATCCAGCTCGCCCACGAGATGGCCAACGCAGATGGTAAGCGAGATTCGCTAAATGTCTTCATGCTACAGGTGTTACACTTAGTACAGACGCCACTACGGTCCGAAGCGAAAACTACGAAAGCGGCCATGTTATGATCAACAAAGGCACATCCCACAAGATGCGAATCTTCTCGCTTACTTCTACCGTCTCACATAGTAGCGAAAGTCAACTCACGAATCTCAAATTCCAGATCAACTGCATCTCCTCGCTCCATAAACAAAGTCCTCTTGGCCGGCGATCCGCATTGAACTTTGAGGTGCACGATTTTCTACGCGTCTGGGAGGGAAACAATGCAGATCACGCTGCTGATGCCAAAAAATACCACCGCCTCGGGAAAGAGTGGAAGCGCGAGTCGTCCAGGATCCTGCTCGGCTACGAGGAGATTCAGCAGATGGATCCACCCAAAGTTGTGGAGATCATCCGTGAAATCCAGCGCAAAAATCTCGAAGAAGTCGGCGGCACAGAAGCATGGCAATCACTGTCCGACGCGGAGAAGGACGTACTTACAAAATCCTCGCTAGATGCCCTCGCTTATCGCATCGGCGAGGAAGTCTTCGACTGATAAAATCCAGTCCTAGACATGGTTAGTATACGGTCTCGTTCCCTCCTTTACCGCGTGCGGTCACACTTTCCTTATTTACTCTTTTGTTACATGTCACACTCTCAGCGTCGTTTCTCCAACGCGTTCGCTGAGAGTGAGTACTTTATTTTATATTACTTCTGTACCTTACTTATGATGTCCCAGAGGGACTCCGTCTTTTAGGTTATGGGCCCCGACTAGTGTTGCCGCGGCTCGGCTAACGTGACAGGCCGGCTCCAACCACGGCTCGACCGCCACCGTGCTCCTAGAAGATTTTGGCCAATATCCGTGTTGCGAGGCATGTTTACAATAAGGTTAGCCTCATTTATCCTCAGCTAACATATGTTCTATCTATAATTTTTGGTACACTATGAGGGAAAAGAAGCTTACGGCTCAGCGGCTCAAGCCGTCACATGAGCCATTTTGACAGGTTTTGTATTAACCACCTAAAAAACCTACAAAGCATTTTATGTGATATTGAGCATCAGGTACAATGCCTAGGGGGGTACTCAAGTGTCTCCCCATACCGACCTGGGTGGGATGAATTGTTGTTTTCGTATGAGAGCACAGATGGTGAGTTGTGACAAAGTGTGACGGCTTGAGCCGCGGCAACACTAGCCCCGACCGTAGCTAATTCTAGACGACCCGTTGAACGCAGCATCGCCCGTATACACGCGCGAACTACACGAGCATCGAACTCCTCGAATTCCCTTCGCACCAGCTTGCGAGCTTCGAAGTTCTCCCTCGACTCAACTGCCACGTCACTGCTTCCAGCTGCCTATCATCCCGAACCAGCTACAGCGAACGTCCAAACGTCCTCATCGCCTCTGTTCCATCTTCCAACCCATCTTCCCATCACGATTGACGACTTCTTCGATACTTCCACGCCCACGCTCACATGTCCTCCGAGTCGTCCGCGGATTCAAGCTGGCGGCACATCACACCGCTCACTGCGGGACTCTGGGCCGAGTGGGAGCCGAGAGCTATTTCCGAGCTCATGCGCATCGGCGTCTACCGCCTTTGCACCGGCGAGGAGATCGTGCTCCCGGCACCGACCCAGCCGGTCATCGCCGCAGACGCCACTGCCGCAGCGAGATCAACGGCCCTACGGGAGTACAAGGAGGATGTCCGGAACTACAACGAAGCCCTCCGCCGCAACGATAGGGCCATCGGCACTATCCGCTCCATCATCGCCGAAGACCAGTTGCAGCACATCGACGGCAAAACTACGCCGAAGGAAGTTTGGGACGCACTGAAGGAGAAACACAAGGATTCTCACTCTGGACTCGCCGCGTACTACATTAAAGTCGGCATTCTGGAGAAGAAGTACACCGAGGATGAAAATATGCACGCTCACCTTTCGTTCATCCAAATGGAGAATCGCAAGCTCCCGCCCGCGCAACGCTTCGACGATGAATTCGTCGCGCAGATCATGCTCATGTCGCTTCCTCGCGAGTCTACCTGGGAAACCCTCCTCGTCGCCCTCCTCCAGTCCGTCACTGAGAGCAACAAACTCAAAACTGTTGACGTTGTCACCCGCCTCATGCAGGAATACCGCCGACTCACCGGAAGTGACTCGCCTCCTTCCGACTCCGCCCTTTTCACCAAAAACAAGGAGAAACCCTCCAAGGGCGCGACCACAAATCAATTTACCCATTGATGTCTAGGTTCCGTTTGGCCGCGTGCCTACTCCTTGAACTTTCTCGCTGTAAAAGGCAGAAAGAACTGGACGAAACACTTAGAAATCTACCAAATGACCTGGTTGGGATCTACGACCGCTTCCTGAAGGCAATTCTCCCGCAACACTTTATCTACATAACAGGAGTCCTTCGGTGGCTCGTGTTTTCTCGTCAACGTCTTACTCTCCGGCAACTTGCGGGACGCTGTTGCGTTCGACTTTTCCGACCCGGCCCACCACACCTACGAGCCCAACGGACAATGTGGACACCATTCTTGACTGGCTAGAGGGCCTCGTTGTCCGTACAGTCGTTTTTGGTGGCCCTTCGAGTGAAGAACTGCACATTGCACTTGCCCATGCTTCGGTCAAGGATTACCTCCTCTCCCGGCAGTTCACCCAGAAATTTGGCTTTGATCTCAACTCCGGCCCCTCACACACCTTCATTGCTCAGTCATGTTTAGGCTATCTCCTCCACTTTGCCGACCATCCACTCAACACAACAACCTTCCCCAAATATCCATTAGCCATTTACGCGGCGCATAATTGGTATCACCATATGTTGCTTTGCCCCGACAAGTCCGTTTTATCCCCCGATCTACTACGCCTTCTGGAGAACGGAAGCAGACAATGTATTGCTTTGAATAACCTCCGTCTTTGTCATCCCGCGCGTGCTCTCTTGGGCGAACTCAAATGTTTACCCTCGGCACCGCCATCCCTCTACATGTATTCACAAGAAGGATACACAGAGGTTGTCAGCCTTCTGCTCGCACACGGCGCCGATATCAATAAACAAGCTGGAGAGTATGGAAATACATTACAGACCGCGTCTGGAAGAGGTTATACAGACGTCGTGCACCTCCTACTTGAAAATGGCGCGGACGTGGATGCACCGGGGGGAAGGTGCGCTGGATGCGTTTTTCAGGTCGCGTCCAGTATAGAAGATGTACGGCTTCTGTTCGAGCACGCCGCCGACCTCAATGAAGAAGGTTCAGAGTACGGAACTGCGTTGCAAGTGGCGTCTGGTGGAGGCCACATGGACGTTGTTCGCCTCCTCCTTGGAAAAGGCGCGAAAGTCAATGCATACGGGGGAGTGGGATGCGCGTTGCATGCCATGAGAGAGGTTATAACACTGCAGTACGGAAATGCGTTGCAGGCCGCATCTTATGGAGGTCACATAGATGTTGTGCACTTCCTCCTTGAAAAGGGCGCAGATGTCAATGCCATCGGGGGACTGCTTGGCTCCGCGTTAGAGGCCGCGTCGAGTGAAGGTACAACAGAGATTGTGAAGCTCCTGCTTGAACACGGCGCCTACGTCAATGCACAGGGAGGAGCATACGGAAATCCGTTGCAGGCTGCGTCCTGTGAGGGCTCGCAACAGAATGTACAGCTCCTACTGGAACACGGTGCTGCCGTCAACGCAGCGGGCGCAATTTTTGGAAATGCACTGCAGGCCGCATGCTACCACGGGAATATAGAGACCGCACGGCTTCTGATTTCAAACGGTGCGGACGTAAATGTGCAGGGAAAGAATTACGGAAGTGCATTGCAAGCTGCGTTCAGTGCCAAAAAATATGTGCGTGCCCCTCGATATTAATTAACAAGGTGGAGAATACTGAAACTTGTAGCATAATCTGCGCAAACTCCGTAATCGAGCTTACTTTCGGACTCTCCTGGTACCGCATTGCAAGCTGCCTGCAGTGGGGGCGTGACAGAGGTCGTGCGGCTTCTTATTGAAAGTGGCGCGAACGTGAACACACAAGGCGGAAAGTTTGGCAATGCATTGCAGGCTGCGTACAGCAAAGGTCACAAAGAAATTGCCAGCCTTTTACTGGACAAAGGTGCAGTGGATATTTCTGCAGACACGAAGCTGGACGGAGAGATTCCCAGAGAGATGACGGGTTAAATGTACTTCCCCGACTGTATACCCACCAGTCTGAGTAGACAGATGAAGGACTGTATTATGCATTTGATTAGTGTGAATGTGGGTTTAAAAGGTGGGGATCATGCTAGAGAGCCTAAGTTGTTGTTGCATCAACATATAAGTAGACGTTAATAAAATGGCAGCGTTCAGCCGTGCGCCGTTCTTTAGCCTCGTAGACCCAGCTCAGTCGCGATGAGGATCAAATTGCGGAAATTCCAACAATATTCCGGCCACCCAGTCTCCCGGAAACCTTTAGAAGAAAGCTATGCTGGTCCGTGGCGGGAGATGGACATTCGCCTCTCTCCCTCAAAATATCCTCTCGCATAATCAACCCCTTGACTCTGGTGGCCAATATATGATGAACGCCATGGCCCAGCACTCCCCGAGTCCCGCTCAACCCGGCAACGATACAAAGGGCAGCCACGGAACCATGGCGGGGTTGCCTCTGTCCATTTCTCGCGAGATGGTGCCCGGATTGCTTCAGGTTCCTGGGACGACACAGTGTGTGTATGGGACGCCAAGACCGGTGTATTGCTAGCAGGACCATTCACAGGACATACCGACAAGGTTCACTCTGTGAAATTCTCACCAGACGGTACAAGAATTGCATCTGGATCAGAGGACAACACAGTGCGTGTGTGGGACGCGCAGACCGGTTCGCTGGTTGCTGGTCCGTTTGAAGGACACACCAAGGCAGTTCTTTCAGTTCATTTCTCGCCGAACGGCACTCAGATCGCATCTGGGTCTGAAGACAACACACTGCGGGTGTGGGATGCCAACACCGGGGCTCGGCTATCCGCGAAACCGGCAAGACGACCGGCGGCATGAACGGCGGCATATAACGGAGTTTGAAAAATCCTTACCCATCAATGATGTTTTGGCTATAAGGTTGATCTAGTGAACAGCACTGCATCATTTTCGTCCTTGCTTCTCGCCAGCGACAAAGAATCTCGCCAGTGCTCCTGTCATGTCAACAAACCCTCGCTTAGTAAACATCCACAATAATTGCTGCACAATATGTGGATGCTACCTCAAGGTCCAGCAACGCTCCGACGGCATCTTCTATCTGAAGGTACTTATAGTGCTATAACCCGTCGGCGCATGCTGCCGAGAAGGACGTTAGGGGCTGCGCGAAGTATATTGAAACTTCGCCAAACCCCGCCAAATTTGTAAGCAACCGCCGTTCAACCGCCGGTTGCTCGATCTGCCGGTTTCTCCATTTCCCGAATGGACTCAGGCGGCCATGGGATGAATCCGGAACGCTATGCTCACTTGATTCTTACTCGCTAAGTAGTAAGCGCCTGCCAGGCGACCTCTAAGCGAATAAGAAGATTCGTTGACTTGATGCGTTCTCCGCGGGATATGTGCATTTTTGATGAACCCCAAACCCAGCGCTCGAGCTAACGCTCAAGAATCAACATCGTCAGGCCTGGACGGGCTCTGTAGGTATGTGGAAGAGCACGCGACCGGCGAATTCCGGGACGTAATTGAACACTTATTTATAGTAGGTTCAATCTTTTTTACGGCCGGTTTGTGATCTTTGCGCATATTTTGCTTCTCTAATACAAATTCAATTGCTTAGTACTAAGTGTCGGAGGAGCAATTCCCCGGAATCATTCATCCCTGCCAGTCCCTTGCTTCGACAGATCCATCACACGTACCTAACCCCGACATTTGCGGGCCCTGGTTTCTGATTTTCATCGGCAACGAGCGTTTAAACATGCATAGACATTGCGGGTGATGTATGTGTTCGCTCGTCAAAAAATCCGGCCCTCTTCCGCCTCATCTCCGCGAGAATAGAACCGGCTTCGCGGGATAGACTTCTCATGAATCCCAAACCCAGGCGCTCAATATCGTAAATTCAGCGGCCAGTCCAGCTAGCCAGGTCTCCGTGGGGATTTCAATGGGCCCGCCACCCGCGATCCCGAACCGCAATCGAACACCTATCTATATGGAGTGGCTAACTTTTTTACCGTCATTCTGTGACCTTTTCGCACATGCTGCTGCTACAATCCCAGCGCTTAGCGTCGGAGAACTAACGTCCCGGAGTCATTTGCCCCTGCCATTCGCTTACATTGACAGGTCCATTCCACGTACCTCACAACCCCGACATTTGCGGGCCCTGGGTTCTGATTCCTCGTCGGGTCTAAACACGGTCAAGCGCGCATCAGTGTCACGGGTGAGGTCAGAAGAAGACTGGCTAAAGTCCCATCCTCTTCCGCCCCACCTCCGACGGAATAGCATGAGGTTTTCTACTTTCGCCCTTACACTCGCTCTGTTGACCGTCTCCTCTGCCACCCCTCTGAGCGGGCCTCCATTACACGGACGTCAGGATGCGAGGCGGCCATTGACTCGCCAAAACGACCAAGTTCCCTTTCCCTCCAATCCAACCGAGGCTCAGTTCGAGGCCGCCTATGCCGCAGTGTGCAATGAGACCAACTCAGCCGTTTCCCAAAAGGTGCTCCGAGGAGACATGGAGGAATTCGGTTCTTCGGCGATCTTGAGCAATGTGAGTTGTTTTACAGCGTCCCCTCATCATTCCATATTGACGAAAACTAGGCCATGTTCAAACTGATCGGCACGCAACTGGCCGCTATCGACGAGCAAAAGCTTAACAACGGAACCCTGTTTGCCCCGAAATGGGCAGAAATTACTCAGGTCCCGTTCCTATTTGGACTGACTTCGTTGCGATGACTGTCTGATATTACGATTTCAAAGGAATGGACCAATATATTGTGGGCTTCGCAAGCCACGGCGCTGAACACGGCCGCATACTGCACCCACTTCACGAAAGATATAATGCCCTTGGTTGTGAATCTTAGCACGCCAATCCCCACCGACGCTGGTACAACTATGGCCGGGGCAGTCCTCGCCAACTACAGTGCCGTGCGGCGGTTTCCCGTGCCCCTGATCAATTCAGTAGCTCATGTTTACCTTTTATTTTCCAGATGGCAGCCCACCTAGAGACCGAAGCTCAATCGATGTCTGACGCTTTCACCGTGCTGCGCAATAGCATCACCGCTTTCACCCAGACATTCCGATCCTTTGCGGTCAACGAAAAAGCGGTTGATCAAATGATGATCGACAGCCTGGAAGCCAACATCGCCATTTTACGGGCCCAGATCGATGGGTACGTGCATTCGCTCACTCTGCAGATTCATCCGATTGACAACGCACCATCAGGGACAACATCAAACTCGCACAGCTTGGCGTGGCCTTGGCATTGACAATCGTCGGTGCACCGGTCGCTTCAGCGATTTGGACTTTCTGGTTCAAACGGATCATTGTGCGGTGCTCTGCACCCTCTCTTTACACGACTCTGATTCCCATTGTGGATATAGACTGCAGGGGTTTTGGCCATTGTTGGAGAGGTCGTGGAATTGAAAAATATTTTCGATCAACAGAGCTGTATGCCAAATTTTCTCTTCGATGTGCGCGACTCTGACCTCGATTCGAGCGGACGTCGGACAGGTCAATACTGCGCTGATTCAAATACATGCGCTACAGGCTCAGTTACCCGCCATCAGCGCTGCGAGCTACTCTTTAGAGATGATTACTACTACGGCGGAGAGTATTGGGAAGCAGCTTATGGGATTCAACGATCTCTGGAATGCGGTCAGGAGCGACGGTGTTGCCGTCCAAAGTTATCTCAAGACGCTCAGCTCCAATTCGACCCTTGCTCGGCAGGTGAGCGAACCAGTCGGACGAGAAACCCGGGCCCTAAAGGAGGTCGACAGCCGGCGATCTACTGGGGAACGAGGAACAAGGTGCCCTGCACCTATGAAGCCATTGCCAGCGCCCTCAACAGTGTGCGGTCAGAATCATGAATTTATTGCTTCTTGCTCACTCTTTTCAAGTATTCAGCCGGCATTGCGGACTCCCCGATCCCTCCACCGTCTCGTAAACGGGACTTAGATTTCCCAACCAGACTCCATGCCGATGTCCAGGCACTTGTTGCGTCCACTATGGCACAGGCCGGAGATTTGGGACTGGGAGTTGCCGCCAATACATGATGATCCAGAATGTGGGTGTTCTCTCCTAACTAGGTGGCAGTTCAAGTTTCGCGAGCGGTAGAAAAAGACAAATAGACAAGGCTCAATATATATATTTCTCGTGATATGCGGCTGATTCATTGTGTTGTTTTTGCCGCCCGGCTCATATAAAGATCTAGAGGGTTACTTTAGTGATTTGGCAGATTAACTTGTGTACCACGCGGAGTTTGAATTTGGCTGGGTTCACTTGTTTAACTGGCGCGTGGATCAACTTCTGCTTGTGTCCATTTACACTGACATTCGCCACCATAGAAAAACATCCAATATGACCTCTCCAAGTCCTCCAATCATCCTCCGCCCCCCTAGAGCCTCTCAGAGCGATCCCGCGCGGTTTTCGGCGCGGTTCGATGCCATCACCAACTTTTATAGCACCGTTGATAATGACATCGCCAGTGTCGGCGTCCCGCTTAATTTTCCTTCATAGCTCTCAAATTGATAATCCCTGATGTAGATGAGATTCTGTAAGGCATGTCGAGTTCATATCCGAGCGGCGGCCCCTTCAATACAGTTGTTGACTTAGTCCCGAACCCACAGCCTCTCTAAGTCCTTCCCAACCACCCTGCTTCCCTCCAAGTGTCTTCGGAGTACACAAGTTAACACGAGTCACAATTTGACTTGGTTAACTTGTGCCACATTAAAATAGACGTGTGTACCTATGATTCACAACTCCGCCGCGAAGCAAAACCGCAGCCTCAATGCAGCAACACTGCTTCCGACTGACTGCATGTGTTGTCTACAAGTCAACTTGTGTCCTACAAGCAAGGTAGCTTGTTTACCTAACCTGCGCCTGATAAAATTGACTCGGGCAACTTACACTCTAAAAATATACTTGCTACCCGTCACTCCTCTGGATTGACCCGCCCCGAAAGCATGGATTTAATCACATCACAGCTTCCTTCTGACCGGAAGAATATGGTCAAGGCTCAACCTTGAGTTTCGAGGTTCCTGTAGGCCCTATGCTCATGCTACGTTCAACAGTTATGAAGAGGACATCGACATGCATACGTTCCCATGTGCGAGTCAACCGCTTCAGCCTGTCCAAGCATACCGATGGGGTTCAGGATACACTTTTCGAACCACAAGGTTCAATTGCGGCACCTGTCTCAAATTCAGAATCGCCATGAGCATATGCAGGAGACGCCCGTTCAATTCGGGCTTGGACCCTGGTAGACTACCATTCCTTTTTTTTAAGGGAGGGCCTTTGGTTCTCATTCCCGGCTGATTCTCTGGATTGACATCGCGCGATGTCACGGTGGTGATTGTAATAGCCATTTTTTGTGTGTCAATGTATTTATCGCCTAGATCGAATACCGCCTTTACCCTCCAGCTCGCGACAACACGTACCGCAACTCCTCCGCGTCCTCGTGCCGCCACTCGTCTCATTATAGCAAGCATACATATAGAGATTCGCTACACCGAAGTTGTAGTGGGATTAAAAAGCAAGAACCAAAAAAGAGTTCGAAATAGATATATACGACTCGAACCCCAGTCGAACGGGGTGGCCCGCAGATGACGTGGAGCCATCTCATCTATTGGGCAGGTGCGGACCACTCCGCGCTCGAGACTCATCGCCTGCATTCAGTGCCTGATTATGTGGTGCAGAAATCTGGGACGGCCCTTCAAGTATCATGGTCTTGGGAATACTTAGGGAGGAGGAGTTAAAATGGGAGGCTCTCTTGATCAGGTAGGCAGGGATGAAGGAAGGACTAGTCAAAAAAGACAAGCTTAAACCGACAGGACACGAATCGAGCCCGAGTCGAACGGGTTTCCTCCAAATATGCATTGCGCGCGGTCACTGCGTCTAGCCCGGCCCTAGTCGCCGATTGATCTAGCCGGATGAAGACGGATCTAGCCGAGTCTATTTCTGTCTGTGTCCAGATCACGCCGGTCTAGGCCGCTTAGGCACCGCTTCGACGCCTCCGTGCTTAGAATGTGGGAGGCGGGCAGAAGTGCTCTCGACCCATCCCGTCTATCCCAGCCTCACTACCTAGCCTCATGTTTATCGTGGCGCGGCCTTGCCAGTGAATACTCTGCCGCAACTTCGACGCCGGACGGGCGACCAGATCCTTGATCTCGCCTATTATTGAATGGTGCCACTTTTGTCACTTATTTCCTCCCTCCGCCAACCTCCACCCGTTCGCATCCACCCAGCGCCCTCGACAGCGCTCTCACTATCCACTAAATATCTCTCTATCCCAAATCTGAAGCAGGAGTATCTGCGGCGGGCACATGGCAGGGAACTCAAGAGCGCGGGGACTAGGGAGGGCAGAGTTTGTTACGAGTACTTATGTAATCGTTCTTTTAACCAACAATACTGCTATTTTCGCGACCTCTCGATTTACTTGTCTCCGCCAATTTTTGTAATACTTTTTATCGAGGTTAGGGTTAGGATCGTAGTCTTTTTCGTCAGGCTCATTGGATGGATTTGTGACTTATTAGTGGCTATATGCACACGGGTGGCCGTGGGTTCGAACCTCAGGCTTTGCTCCTTTTCACCCGCACGGCGTCAAGCTCTGCAATGTGTCATCCTGCAGCCACATACTTCGATAAATCTTTTGTATGGAATTGAATTTCTGGCTTCTGTGTATTCTGTCTGTTCTTGAGTGTTAAGCTCTAGAGACGGCCGTGGCAATCGAGTGGCTGGTATATCTGTGCTGCAGTATTGTGATCCATTTTGGTGCAAAGGTTAGTGGGTTACATTTGCTGCTTGGCCGAAGTCGACAAGTTTCTTATTTGCATGGCAATCTCGCCATCTATTGCTACACCGGAACATCCCGGAACTCCCAGTTCTTTATCTCCTCGATCAGCAGTACTATGAATGATAGTTTTCAGGTGTGTGCTAGGTGAACCACAAGGTATTTTTCTGATGCTTCTACGCCGCAAGTTCCAAGGAGGCTGTAGACATACATATTCCCACCTTCTCCTCGCTCGCACCCACCGCGCCGATGTCGCCGCTCCTCGGCATGCATGCCGACGATGCCGCAAGTCCCACGGTCACGAGCTATTGCCAGCGTCGTCTCTCCTTTATCATCTCCGCTGACCATTCCCTTTGCAGCTCGTTAGGAACTCATCTATGCTTATCCTAGTTGACCATTGTGTAACATCTGCTCCTTTCTGTGCATATTTGACTGTGTACTGGCTTCTATTTCCCGGACTTCATTCGGAGCTGTAGCCTATCGCGGTCGTCGTTTGAAGTTTCCAACCGGGCTCAGTTATAACCATCGATAAGACTGTATGTTGACCCTATCAGTCTTGCTGCGGACCTCTCAACCCATGCCACTATCCTGTCTGACTTTTCCCCCCATTCTGCGCTGACTGCGGCTCTATCTGGCTTCACTCTGGACGTCTTTTCTGTTCCTTTGACTTCGGGCCTTAATTCTCACGGACTTCAAGTGCGTTCTTTTTTGTTGTTTATTTTTCATGTTTTAAGTTCGAACCGCTGGCTACATGTATGCACTGATTTTGATTTACCTCCAGCTCCACTCGCATTTCGTTTAATACTTCTTCCCCATGAGTTCTCCTGCGCCAAATCCCACCCTGACCAGTCGCTCACCCCAGCTCATATGCTAACTTTCATCGATATTACATTCCGATTTTATCGCCGAGCTCAGTCAGGATGATATTAAACGGTACATTGCCTCCTGCAAAAGGTATGTCTATGCCTGTGGTACTTGGTTGTTTCTGAGACGCTCATCAATCACCAAATGTGCCCCGCGATTGGATACCCGTGATATGATTCCCCGTCCGTTCACCTCGGTTGATCTCACTAACGCGCTCTACTCAGGATCAAATACATTCAAGTATCCTTGAATCTGTCCATATTCCCTCTCATCCGAAGATATTGCTTACACAGAGCTTGACCCCCCTTCCATCATTTGTATGCAATGTTCGCGGATCTGACCAGAGCATCTGGCTGTCTGTCTCTGAGCCTGACATTCCAACAGATTTGTGACGTCGCGCGCCAGATTTATATTGCCAATCAACTCCCGCTTGTTCGACGCTGCGTCCTTATTTGGCACCAGTACTGTGCATCCGTTCCGCCCGCTCCCCTCGGTCTTGATTTTGTATCAGCCCATTCCTCCAATTGCTACTGACTCGATTAGTGACCTATTTGTCTGCGGTAGGTCGTTCTCTCGACGGTCTTCGAACGGTTTGTATTATCTTCACGGTCAGACTCGCATCTCGCCACTTGCAACCACTTTTTCCGTCTCTCTTTCAGCTCGCAATGCGTTGCAGTTCCGGTTGTGAGGATCTCAGCGGTGATCCGACAGCTCGGAGTACGCTTGTGTGGGCATGCTGCATGCTGCGTGAAATACTCAAGTTGAGTTGTCACCCTCTCCCAGATGTTTACCGCTCCCCTCTCTCAGCTGACGTGCTTTATTTACTCCAGGTTCAACCCCACACATAGTTATTATACGCGGTACACCTTGCCTAATATTCAAGACGCAACCGTTTGCGACACTTTTAAGTGCATCGGCTTCCTCTGGGACCTCGTTCACAAGACGATACAGATTCCTGACTACGAGAAAGCGATGCTACATCGAAAAGCTCGCTCCTTGGTTCCCAGCCTTGCGCAGTATCTGTAGTATGTTTCTCCCTTCCTTCTCTCCAAACAACCCACACTGTTCCATCTGGCAGGAATGCACTCGTCGGCATAGGGGCTGTATACCAGGGATGCACACGACTGCGATGAGTCGGTTTTTCTGCAAGGTGGTTCAAGTATAGGATTAGCACCTCTTAAGTTCCGGGTGATTTTACCGGCAGGCGGACTTAAGTTTTGGTTGATCTTAAGTTCGTTTCATTGTATTGTATAGCTATATTCCGCAATATTATCACTACCCAGGGCCAACCTCGGACTTAAGTTCTGATCGAGGAACTCTTAAGACCGGGGATCTGCCAACTCAAGACCTCGGAAGGTAAGACTTGAGAAGCATAAAACATAAGATTTCGTGAATACATATCGGTCTCGTAGAACTAAAGGATCAGAACTTAAGATAGTGAAGTGCTTAAGTTCTGGGACTTCAGTTCCAGGCGAAACTTGAGTCCCGACGCAACTTGAGTTCATATACTACTTAAGTTCTTGTCAGCTCCTCATCAACAACCGAGTTTATGAACATACCTCAGCGCCTCTGGCGCTTGGAACGGGGTCCGGTGTCCTTGTCCTCAGCTTCGCGCTTCTTTGACCTTAGCGCCCGCCCAGATCCGGAGCTGGCAGTGGCGGAACTTCTGGTCGCACGTGCTGGCTGCAGCACTGGCGCCGCCGACGCACCATCCTGTGGCCTTCTCCTCCCTCTCTTGACAGGGCCCGAGAGAGGAGGGGGCGGGGGCGCGGGCGAAGGGGAACGCCGAGCCGGAGACGGTGGCGGCGGAGGAGGAGGAGCAGGCGTTGGCGAAGGGGAACGACGCGGAGGAGGCAGGGGCGCTGGCGAAGGGGAACGCCGAGGCGGAGACGGTGGCGGGGGAGGAAGAGGAGGTGTTGACGAAGGGGAACCCTCAGGCGGAGGCGGTGGCGATTGAGGAAGCGGCCTGCGGAAGAAACCTGAAGTTCCCGCACCCGCGCCCGACGCCAATGCGGTAGCCAGCTGGTACCACTGCATGCCCGTCAACCCCATCACACCGTCGTGGGTGAGACCCAGCTGAAACTTTGCAGCGTCGTAATACGTGTCGGGGTCGGTGGCAATTGTCGCCCACGGTATCTCTTGATCTCCAAACGCAGCTTCTGTGGTGTCAAGTCAATAACATGAACCCTTCATCAAAACGGAAGCAATGCACCGTATGACTCAACCAAGAATGTCCTCACCCCCTCCGCTAGCTTGTTGGGACTGATGTCGTCCAGTGCCTCGACGCTGAGAGGAAACACCGGCGCACCACCCTTCGCGGAACCTTTAAGGTTGGCCCCATAATCTATACGCACAGGTTAGACAAGATCTTCGTGTCACTACTGTCTCGTACCTTTAAGAGGCTTTTCCGCCCACGCGTGCATGCTGTTGAGGTACTCCTTGACCAGCGGCGGGTAGGTCTTCTTAAATGTTTGGCTGGCAACGATGCCCTTGGGAACGGCCTCTGACCTGCTCGCACCATAAGTGATAGACAAAGAAAGTGAACAAGCCCACTTGCCACTCGAGCTGCACCTGGCCGTCTTCATTCAGCCAACCCATTACCATGGTCGCCACGAAAGGGCGGAACTTGTTGCTGGCGAGCAGGGTGTCGACCATGTGCTTGAAACCGCTTGCCACCATCCTCTGACGACTGGGGAAGTTTCAAGTTAGTGCGGAAAGAAACCGACAGCACGAACAACTTACTCCACCCAGTCGACGTCCTCGTCATCTGCCGCCGCCGCCGCCCACGCGGCTTGATCCTCTTTCTCCCAAAGCTCGCTCTCAGCCTTGCGAAACTTTCCACCGGCATTGATTGTGCCTGGCAGAGTCTTCGCATGCGCCTCTATTTCGTCGTGGCGATCTTCACGGAATTCGTCGCGACCGGAGTAAGCGGCGAGGCCAAGCAGCTTCGATAACGTAGTAGCAGAAACCGCCGGTGTGGATTCGATCGTCTCGTCTTTGGTGTTGGCACTGGCGGTCTGCTTGCGTCTCGTATTTTCAGCTGTTCGCTTGTTACTAATAACCTTCTGGATCGCCTGTTTTTATTTGTTCGTCAGAAGTGCCGCCCGGAAAGAAACGACTCGGTCGACTCACCACTCGCCACCCCGCCTTAGTGTATCCGCGCAAGAGAGAAGTGCGGCCGTCCTCATCTTCCTCCTCCTCATCGTTCTCGTCATCATCTTCTTTGTCGCCGCCGCGGTTGTTTGTCTTACGAGGGTGTTTCAGCTTCCAAGCGGCGGCGAGCGCGGGGATCTGAGCTTCATCCACGCGATCTTGGGGCTGGACGCGATGCTGGAATGCCTTGGCGTCGAAGGCGTCGACCTTCACCTTGTCGTAGACGGCCTTGGCAGCGCTACCCTTGAGGCTGGGCAGATCCAGACCGTGGATACCGATGTCGAGGATCCAGCTTCGCTGGTGTGCGTTGAGTTTTGGCACGGCGGTTTCCTGCCCTCGGGTCGTGGCAACACGCGCCAGCTTCGGGAAGGGCATTACATCGGGGACACCATCGGCCTGGTAGGGTTTGAACATTTCTTTGGGTTTATATGCTTTGGTTTTTGCTGTTGGCATTGCTGGAAGTCGGTGCGGGGAGGCGAAGACTGAAGGTGCGTGAGGTTGGGTGAGAGGAAGACGCAGGGAATGCCACTCACGCGCCAAAACAAATGGCGAAGCGCGTGCACATTGTACTGTGACGGAAAAGGAAACACTAGGTTCATGCCACCGACCAAAACAGGTTCCCAAAAAAGGTGATGTGGCAACGAAGACAATCAGGCTGAGGCAGTATATAAGTTACTGACTTGAGCTGAAGCATGAAACAATCCATACCTTGCTTCATGACTTTGCGCATCTCCTCCCAAGGAACCAACCGCCTCTTTGGCCCCTTGAATCGACCTGACCTCAGCACCAATGTTCGCCACCGCGCTATTCTGCGCAAGGCGCTCGAGCTATTCTCCGCACACGAACTCGAGACCACCTTTGGGACACCCACAAAACTGCGCGTCGTGATGGGAAACATGTGCACCCTCGGCCAGCTGGGTAAAATCCAGAGTAACATTGTGCGCAATGCCACATCATACCGCTAGCCTACTGAAATCCCCCTCGCCAGATGCGCAATGATCGCCTTGTACGCAGAGAAACTCCGGCTCCCGATCTTCCCGCACGACAAGCCCTGATCGCGTATCGTACGGCGTACGACGTCTACTTCAAGACAAACGGCAATGCCTATGCCGTTCGCAACCCGCATGCCAAGTACGTGTTGCAGGACGCAGAGCAGACGTGGCACGATTGGGTTGTGCCGTATCTTGCTACTCGCGGGAGGCCCGGCCGTCCCACCTGGGCTTTGCAGCCACTCCCTGGGTTCCAGAGGGTACGCGTCGTGCCCGCCCATCCACGCGCACCAGCACCGCGCGCAGCTACACCGCGGGCAGCCACTGCGACCGTGCAGACTCCCAGCCGCCGCCGTACCCAGTTCGCTCTTCCCACACCTTCACCGAGCTCTCCCGTCCGCACACCCGCTGCTCACCCCCAAGTGGGCTCGCGCATGCAGCCCATGCAGCACAATTTCATTCTCGTCCTGCAGCGCCTGGCCGATCTTTTTTTTGCAGATTCAGTCCCGGTGAGTCCCGCCGAATAAGCTCGAATAGAAACGAAAATGCTAAAACCCTTCGTCTTAGGACATATACAAGAACTTCCTCGCTATCACTCGCTTCCACCAGGAACTCGATATTATCATGCGGCGCGGGCATGCACACGGGGTGGAAGACCCACTCCCAGGCGAAGCCGACCGTCCGTATCCCAATCGTCCCCGGGGATACCTCGGTCTCTTATGTGCGGCCTGTCCAGAACGGGGCGTGAATATGCCTTTGGCAGTCAACGTCCCAAGATATCTACGGTTGGTGGCACGCTTGGGTTTCGACGAGACAAAGCTAATACAATCCCAGGCACCTCATTTCACAGTTCTTAACCTTGGATGGCAATTTCAAGGCCAATCTATTTTACAAACGCGATGATGGTAGCGACAAAGCCTTGACGGACGGGAGGATGTACTTCCTGGCTCAAAACGAGTACGACAGGATAGCGAAGGAGTACGTAGTGCAGGATGAAGACAAGGTACGTGAATTGCGACTTTATTATTACGGACCCAAATGACTGGCCACAATCGACAGGAGGTACCTTGTAAGGCGCACATTGGGTCTATTCGGCACCAGGGCTCGGTGAAATACGGGAACACCGCCGTCAGTGGCGTCGTGGCTTGCGCGTGCGATCACGCTGTCGTGGGGTCTTTCGTCGACATGCTCAAGGGTGAAGCGTGAGTCATTACGTCTCAGGGATGAGAACCCGCACTGATTTTCGCTCTCCCGAACAGTTTTGCACTGGGCACTTATGCTCAACGCGAGAATCTGAAACGTTACAACTCACCACCTCACGGTCCGGCATCATATACACCGACCGTGTGCAGCTACGACAGCTGGTGTTCATTCTGCGTGAACCTGGTTCAGCGGGCGGTCACACTCTTTCCCGAGGAGACTTGGCTCCATACCCTCCTGGCGTCTGTGGAAGGCCAGATTCCGGCGGATCATATCAATGGACACGGACTCGATTGCCAGACGATTTGGCAGGCGGTGCATTTCGCATGCAGGGCCCATTTCCACGGAGAGACCGCGGAGGTGATTTGGGCGTTTCTGAACCCCTTGGGCTCCTCAACGCGACAAAGCAATGGGGCTGCCCGGCACGACATCATAAATTTTGTGATCGACGCCTGGAATTGGCTGAAGGTACTTCGTCAGGGTAAGCAGACGTCGTTTGCGGGTCGTGGACATTGCTGACTTTGTGTTTGACAGCACAACTTCTTGCGGACGAGCGACTTGATTCGCTGCGGCTCTTCGAGCATCACATGGCTGTGGTCGAGGATCTCAGCAGGCAGCATACCGCCGAAGTCGCTGATTGGTCACGACTGTCGCGATTGACTACGAAGTCAGCCGGTGGCAAGCCTCGGAGTGTCTATCAGCATGAGTCCACCAGAGGTACCCTTCGTTATTTGAGTGGCAGCGTGTATTTGGAGCTGATGAGTTTTTAGTGCTGACTGTCGAAAATGTTTTGGCTGCCATGCTGGCCGAAGAACACGAGAAATCGACACGCGAGAACGGGCAGGTTCCGAAAACACGGGTGGCAAAGTGGATCCACGACGGAATGAGGCTTGAGCGTCAGCAGTGCGTCCTCATTGCTCACCTGGAAACATTTTCTGACGGTTCTTAGATATTTTTTGATCGCGCTTCTGCAGAACCATCGCGAGCATCCGTTGGAAGAAACCTGGGCGACGATCACCAAACTGCGCGACTCCCTGAATCTGGATCTCAAGAAATTCAGGGAAACACAGCTGGGTATCTACCCGCGGCTGAAGCTCAGCGCGCTCGGCGCAGACGAGCCGGAGCTCACGGCCATCCAGCTACCTTCGTATCGCATGAAGCACGGGCAGCGGGCTGCGACTGGGTTGGATGCCAACGACGAGGACTCGCGCCTTCGCGAGGCCGAGATCACATTGTGGTGCAGCGAGGCGACCAGCGGCATCCTCGCGGTCCGAGCTGCCTCTTTGGCGCTGTCTGCCGTCAAGAAAGCTCGGGATCTTGATTACCGGGGCCAGGCGGGAATCTCGCGTTCGCAGCGGAACCTGTAGAAAGCGGAGAGGATGAAGATGTTCGAAATTTGCATGTACAACCGGGCGCGCACTGCCCTGGTCCCATCAGGAAAAAACCTTCTTCACTAAATTAAGGGTAATTTGTTTCTCGATATCAGATTCGCCTAACGGGGGGCAAGCTGGGCTAATTAGGTGGATTTCCAACAATTTCCTGGATTGGCATCGGGTCGCATTGTGAGGGGACTGCAAAGGGTACTTTCATTACCCCAAAGTGAGTGTCAGTCCTCCAAAAAACAATGGATGGGCAGGATTCCCAATTGAATGAGTTACAAGCTAGAGTCGTAACACAAATTAGTTCTAAGTCAACAATCAGCATTCGCCGGGACCGGCCCTAATCCTGCACAGCCCGACACGTGCCATCAGAAAGCTGGTTGATGTCTGCATTTGGAAGCGCAGACAACACAGATCAACAACTCTTCTCTTTTCCCCCCATCTCGTCCTGCACGCCGTCGACGTTGAGGTCTCCAAGGGCACTGTTCCGGTACCTCCAGCCCTTCCAACTTCCAACGATCGCCTTCCGGCGTTCTCTGACCATCCTCGCAGCCTCTGGAAGTCCAGCCCTCATCCCGTGCCTCCGTAGATGTTTTGCTGCGCGTGGCAGTGACCGCGGTATGTCACCTACCTGGTCTATGATAGCAAGCAAGCTAACCCTGGTGATTGATCTCTAGATGACCTCTGCATCGGAGCACATCGAGTTACGCGCACGACCGTGGTACGTTACCATTTTGGCACCTTTGCTACTGCTTCACCTCGTCAATTCCTTCGTAGAACACATTCAGGATACGGACCACGACACCTCCAGTAGCGCCTACGTCCCCGTAACACTGGCTTCATCCATCGCACCCGACCACATTGAGTTGTGCCGCTCTATTTCTCCGCAGTTCCAATCACTCAATCCATGTGCAGACCATCCAGAACATGGACACGATCACCTCCAGTAGCACCTCCGCCCCATCGAGTCTCATCTCCCGCTTGATCCTGCTGTCGCTTCGGTGTCATTCCCGCCGCCCATGCTTACTCCGTTACAGCACCGAAGCAGTCTCGGGTTCTGCGTGCGGCGAGTCACAGGTGTCGACAATCTTACACAGTCAGTCGCTTCCCTACCGTTGCCCTCGTCGCTGACAGTGCCTGCAGTTCCCATCGATTCAATTCATGATGGGCCTCATACCCGATGAACAAGCACCCGGGGCGTCCCATCTCCGCAGCCATGCATGACGTCGCGTTCCCCAGCCGCCCCAGAAGTACGTCTTGCCGCCGTAATTATGAATCATTTACGGTTTACCCATTTTGGCCCGAATCACAGTACTGCCTCACCCATACCATATCCCTGAGCTCCTCTGAGCCGGCGAGGACCTGTTGCAGTGTAGATATGTAATATGCTTGCATGTTGTACCTACTCTGAATATACTATTTGATTCGTTCCAACCGCAACAGTATCCCGAAAGAGTAACCAATACCCCGCCCAGTGCCTCAATAATCACAGCAAACCCTAGGTAATGATCATCTGATTACCCCTAATTTATTTTCAACGTCACTAGAAAGCTAATGGATCTAACTGAGGTAATTGGGTCGGATTAGCCCAAATTTTGGGCTAATGCGACCTTATTAGGAAAGGAGGTGTTTCCTGATGCCATCTCGGCCACATGGAAAAGGAGGCCAACGAGCCCTATCCGCCGCTAAGCCACTGGGACACGCGGAGGAAAGAAACACATCTACATCGCGCGAAGGGGAATTCGCGATTATTCGATGGCACTGCTTGGTACCTGCAGAGCGGGGTGACAATATCGGGCGCAGCGGTGGCTCGGAAAAGGACCAACCCGATGCCTGCTGAAGGGGACGACGAGGAGCCGAGGCTCCTGGTGGGTACTCAGACGCTGAAGCGCTCAGGTAAGCCTGCAGTCAAGCATATTTTCTACCTGGACTGACACATACATAGGCTTTACCAGGTCTCCGCGCGCAAAAAAACGTCTCAAGGACATCGCTCCCGAGGACGTGGAGATGCAGTCGTCTTCGTCGTCCGAGGCCGAAGACAGCAACAGCGACGTGGGGATGTCGCCGTCCGCTAAGCGTAAGCAGAAGCAGGCCACGAAGGTGCGCGGAAAGAAGAAGCCGAGGAAGTCAGACGGCTGGATTTGGCTTGAAAGCCTGACAAGCGGCCGAAATCTGGGTGACGACAAAATGGCGGAGTACAAGAGGGAAAGTGAGTGCCTGTATGGTTTTTGTTGGCCATACTCAAAGAGATACTAGGTGATCGAGTTCAGTGGTTCCGCGCCGAGGCGGAGATGTACCGCTGGTTGGAGCAGTACGAACGCAAGCATGCGGAGCTCATGCGTGTCATCAAGAGGTACCGACGCGACGGCGAGGTGTGGGCGAGAATCGGGGATCGTGAGGAGGAGCGGAACGGGGGCGTGAATGGTGCAGTGGCCTTCGCTCGCATGCAAGCGGCCATGTTCAAGCGGCTGGAGCACAACGCCAACGTGATTTTCAAGAGTGCAGAGTCGGGCGCACATCACGATTGGGCCTCGGCGGCGACTTTCGACGAGTTGGTGATCAAGATCGACGGGTGGCGGGATGTAGTGTTCAAGTGGATGGATGATATGGTGAGTACCATTGTCTATCAATGTGTCTCTCTTCATTCACCAAGATTTAGGGTTTACATAGGGCGTACAAGGATTTCTAGTATTACATCATGCAAAATACACAAACCTTTTCGTTTGTTTCTCTCGCTTGCGCCCGCTGGGGACCTGCACCTTCCCGCCAGACATTCATTATGTGTCCCGGCGCCACCGCCCATGCTCAGAAAGTCCGTCGACAGCCTGGTTGCGTAGCTCGTCGTTGCACAGCCACCAGGCCCAGACGCTGAAATGTTGCTTAGTCACTCAAGTTTTCAAGTCCTGTAGAACTCAAGTCCGACATGTATTTGAATTGAACTGAAGGTATGGGCTACAGTGAAGTTCTTAAGTTCGGTCAGCACTTAAGTTTAAGATCCTAGCGGGGACTTAAGAACCGCATCAGGGACTCAAGTCGCGAGTGCTTTAAGGGCGCCCCCCCAGCGTGCTGTGCGGCCTTTGCCCGCATGTGCACGGAACTTAAGGTCTGGGCTACAGTGAAGTTCTTAAGTTCGGTCAGCACTTAAGTTTAAGATCCTAGCGGGGACTTAAGAACCGCATCGGGGACTCAAGTCGCGAGTGCGTCAAGGGCGCCCCCCAGCGTGCTGTGCGGGCTTTGCCCGCATGTGCGCGGAACTTAAGTTCTGCATGTACTTAAGACCGGCTGCCGGTAAAATCGCCCGGGACTTAAGATCGGCTCGTTCAGTTTCATGGTGGTTCGCTGTTGATTTTATTGTTCTTAGGTCTGAGTATGCATCTAGTTTAGTTTGGTTCTCTAATACGAGGAAGTGGCATCGTGGCATATTCTCGAAGTCAGACTTCCGAACGGAGGTCTTTGCTGTAGAGCAGCAATCAAGCTCGGATCCCGGTGGGTACTATATTCTCCCCGGTCTGGTCCATGCGGAATAACAACTGATTTGTGCAGCGGTCAATTCTATTTGGCTGGCTGGGATCCCCGCTGTTTTGCATCTGTCCATGTCGAATCCGCGTGCACGCAGCCGGATCACGGAGCCGGGCAGGGGTTGGGCAGCACCCTGAGGATGGTGCAGCGCCACCCTGCATAAATCTATCTCCAGTGAAGCGCGTCCCATTGGTCTGCTGAGTGATTAGATGCGGGTGGCGTCCCCAAGGCCTGGCACGCTTGCAGCCCTACGATCAGGGGACGCTACGCGGTCAGCTGGGTATACCGGGCCAATCAACAGGTTGATCCATGAGGTGCAACCGCCGCTGTGCATCTGCAATATTCCTTGGACGGAGGGAACGCCACCGGATGGATGGCTGATGTATTTGCTATGATCTATCTATCTATCCATATGGTATGTATGCGGTCCAATCAATAGATGTCCACTTTCAGATGACCCATGAGCCGAAAACGGCGGAGATGGCGGGACTGGGAATAAATGTGAGGTGTGTTTAAAATGTGTGGACTGGGTGGCTGTCAGCCGCGGAAACTTATCGAGGATTGCATCGCAGGCTAGAATGGCCCAATGCAGTTCGAACCGAGTCAAAAATAACTTCTCATTTTCCGCGAAGACCCAAGAGCTGAATTCTTCTCTCGTAAAATCCGAACAGACAGTTTTGTAGAGAAGAAAATTGTAAGACATTCCATGTTGTTCAATTTTCAATACCATTAAACTAAGTGCCCTATAGCATAATTTCTGCAGCCGCTTTCACTTAGGGGCTATCCACCAAATCTCGCTGCGGGTCCCTCATACGGGCCTCATGCCTTTCAGACGCAAAGACCGTGAGTCTGACGATAAATCCTTCGCAAAGGGTCTGCGCGGCAACTTTCAGATGCTCCGGGTCCAGTGTCGCGACGGGAGAGAAAGGCATGTAGTTACCCCTATTCCCCTGATCCAAACCAAGATCGGGCCAGCCAAGGATCAATTCTAAAGGTCTTCGAATTGGAAAACATCTTAGAATTTCGAGCTCGAGAAAACTGTCTGTTCACATTTGTAAAAGGAAGAAGTTGACGCCAGATCGTGCAGAATTTTGGCTAAGTTATGTACTCCATTGCGGCAATTCCCGACCTTACTAATCACGCGGATTTTCTTCCAGTCATCGGGTACTGATCAAATGACTGTCTTTGATTTGCACACGAATTCCGATAGACTGGTTCGAGTCTACATTGAGATTCTCAACTCTCTCCGTACTCATGGTCCACTTGTATTTCCGACACAACTGAAGTAACTATCCCTGGCCTCTCGCCCTGCATGCTCTCCCTTGTGGCTGTGTATTGCCCCATTTCCTGGCCTCTTTCAACTGCGGCGTAGTTGAATCCACAGGAGAGCCGCTCATCACAGTACTCGCGTAGCCATCCCGATTCAAGTAGCTCAGGTGAAGAGGCTGACACGGACATCCTATCAACTTACTCCATCCGCAGTTGAACATTCCTGACAAAGAACTGATTTTTCTCACCGTGCCGCAGGTCAATAATTGTTCGAGCGACTACTGCGTAGTACTACTGGTCAATATGACTTGGGGTTGGGCCTCTTCGAGGCGGGCGCTGAACCTTTAGGTTCAATTTGAAGAGTAGGTTCTACGATCCAAAGCAATTGGGTTAGATAGGGACCAAAGGCGCTTAGATAAAGCTGCTTTGGATTGTGATATGTAACTACGGCCAACAAAGGAACGTGTGATTCTACACAATCTGAAAGCAAAATATCCGTAAAATATTCGCGAAAAAGCTGTAAGTTCACAGATTCATGTCTAATTCCAATGTATGGTTGTTGCTTGCACTTTCTTCCAGACCAACCTCGCCAGGTCCGCACACGATTGCCGTGACATCGTTGTGACAGCGTCTGATGGCACTTTCGGCCTCTGGAAGGTAGCCAGGGAGGACATGGAGGAGGAAGCAAAGTCGAAGCGAAGACTCTTCGTGTGCACTGGCAAGATCAGGATGGAAAGCCGGAGTACCACGCTTTACACGAGTGTTGGGATCAAACAAGCCGGAGGACGGTCGTCAGGCCTTGCAATTATTGGTGGAACGAATGCAGGTGGCTTAGCCGGATGCCTATATTTTCATTATGGAGGAGAACAGACGTGGATAATGTCTATATTTGTGCCGCGAACTACTTCCTTGCAACCGGAGAGTCAACGGGTGAAGTTACAGACTACCCAAAACAACCAACCAAATTCGGGATTACGCAGTGGTCGGAAGGATCTGGGCAAAGGAGTACCCCTAGATTAAAGCAAGATAGGGAGATGCTTGAGCTGCCTCTTCGTTCCCAGAGTCATATCGATTGCATTTTGAATGCTTTGAGACGACCGAGATGCCCGAGCCAAAGCTGCAGGGGATGTGGATCTCTGACAGAACTTCGAGTAGCACACCTGGCAAGATATACTGCTCTTTCATATCATGGAGCATGATTCCTAATTTAAATTTTGATTCGGGCCATCAGCGCTGGCAGAACGCGCAGGGGGAACCCGTAAACTGGAAGATTTTATCTGCATAATTTTAAGCGGTGCGGCCTCGATTCAGAGGCGGGTTTAAACGGACCGATGTTTGATATCCGTAAAGCAAAAATCAAACAGCTAGTACATCGAAAAAGAGATTAAAGTCAACCTTCGGGCCAACTTGAAGTGCACATCCCATTTTCTTCGGTCTTGCAATGTCTGTCACTCTCCCGACTGGTCACTTTCCTGGCAAGAGTTCAAGATTTTAGTAGCTTGATCAGAGCAAGGAAACCCGGCTAGGTAGAGCTTCGGCAAGCCAGGCACCCGGATCCTCTGCAGCGAAATTCCCCTCTCCTGTGTGGAAATCTGATAGATTGTCGTCAGGCAGGTGGAATTTGTTGAGACAGTTAATACAGTTCTGGGATCCCTCGTAAATGGGGCAGCGACTCTGCACTACACTAGAGGAACAGGACAGGCCCATTGAACACAGTCTCGGCAGAACGGCGGCCGTCGCGCCGATGCTGATCGCAACACTTGCTTGAAAGTTTTTTTATTTTTTTTTGGCATCCAATTTTACAGCCGATCTCGAAATTCTTGAGACGATCAGATTTTTTTTGGGTTGTTCCCAAAAAGGAAGATTTTGGGAAGCAGTACTGTACCTTGAGTTCAGCAGCCACAGACAAGTCGATCGATGGTCTAGGCCCGGAGCATGACCTTCCCGACCAGAACTACGACGTGGGACGCGGGGAATACACGACGCGAGCAAGATTACCTCACATGTGTCATGGTGGCTGATCGGATCGTTTCGGCCGATTCCAGCACTCAATAACTCACATTTTACCGAAACCGAGAGCTTACAAGCCTCAAGGATACTCCACAACACAGAATGCAGCTTAATTTGCCTCAGGTGAACAAAACTTCCTTTTTGGGAACACAAAAAAACCATCTCGATCGTCTCAATAATTTCGAGATCAGCTGTAATTCCCCTTCGTGCCTAAGGCATACGGTAGGGATAAAGTCCGTCTAAGAGTTGAGTATTGTCATATGTAAGTGGTCATCCGTGAAATCATCATCTGATGGACATGAGAAATTGGGTAAACAACCTCTTGACATGGGCGACATCGGGCATAAAGAGAAATGAACTGATACCGTGCTTTTGCTTTGCTTTGTACCAGATGGTCGAACAGCTGCCGCCATTGGTCATCTTTATCCTAATTTCATTAAAACTACAGGGGTAAGCACTATATTTATTGCCAGATGATTATACTTACACATTATAACAGCCATCCCGATTCAATTGACCATGGACAAGGGTTCTGAAATCGGTTGGCAGCATGCAATTCAAGATGCAGTTCGGTTCGTCAGACCAATATGTCGCTCAAGGAATAGATTAATTACCATTTCATGCAGACATGCTTTCGCGCCAGACATTGACATTCCGTTGGAAGCTGGCGTGGATCGACAGACGACATAAAAATATGATTGTGAACGGTTTAGTATATCTGCGAAACGTTGAGTCAAATTATACAAAACAATAAATGGTGCGAGGAGAAAATGAATAGCCATAGCGGACAGATAGCTCTTGGCCCGGCATCGGTGAGGGATGATACAAAGAGTGGGGATGGAGCGGGAGAAGGAACGGTGACAGGCCATAAACGAGGTCCGGATGCTCCGAGGCATGCCCGTGGAAGGAGGAGCAAGGAAAATACTCGCAAGTCTTCGACTGCGATGCTTACATCAGTGTTCGCCCGAAGGCCTTCAAATTCAGGTCTCCAGATTGTGAAGGCCTTCTCAAGGGTGAAGGCTTCAGCGTGAAGGGTACGCGAAGGGGTTCCTTTGATTTTCCCACGTCGTTTGACACAGCCGTTTCGACAAGTCCGATTCAATAAATCAAATACTTTATTAGCTTTACTTAAGTTCTAAGAGAATTTATCGCCAGCGGAACTTGAGTTGTGGCACCCCTAACTTGAGTTCTGCTGCTGCGCTGTAGAGAGCCTCCCCCAGTAATCTATAATTTAAGTTCTGTTAATATGCATGCACCATTGCGCCACGCGTGTCTCTTTGACCACTTAAGTCCCGCACCCGAACTTGAGTTCCTACGTGAGAATTAAGCTGCGTAGGTGGAACTCAAGTTTCACGCCGGAACTCAAGTCTCGTCGATGACTAGAGTTCTGCCCATGCAACTGAACTTTCAATTCGGGTGCGTGGGCAGGCGCGTCAGCGCGCACGAGGCGGGCGTGGACGAGGTGAACATGGGCGTGGACGAGGTGGGCGTGGGCGAGGCTGAAGGAGGCGTGATGGCGGACGCGAGGCGCGGGCGCGGGGCCCAGACGACGCGGGCGGACGAGGCGGCCGTGAGCGAGGCGGGCGGACGAGGCGAGGCGGGAGAGCGGACGAGGCAGGCGCAGGCGCGGACGAGGCGACAGCCGTTTGCAGGAGCCCAAGGACTGCGCAGTGGCACCGGCATCGCAATCAGCATCCGAGCGATTGGGAAGGCAGGTAGGACGCACCCTTGCTCGCATTCACCTTCTCCATCGGGTCGAGCAAGGTGGGGTCATTGCAGGTGGCTCGCTGTATGCCACGACGGGGATCCGGGAAGCCAGAAGGTAGACGAGAAGAAAGCGACGTGCCAGTGCCACCCAAGTGCCTGTGCCACCATAGTCTCTTATAAACAGACGCTACAACATTTTTTTCGCTCGTACCTCGCGTTGTTGTACAGTTCATCACATTCGCTGGCGAATACGGAGTCAATCCTAGTCTATAGAGCTACAGTAGTAGCCCCGGATCCCCGATTGACTCCTCTATCCTTTTCCCGGAATTTTCTATGAGCCCGATTGGGCCCTATGTACCAACGAATCCCGGCGAAATTCTAGCATCCGCACGCCGGGACCGGGAGTGCTTTAGCCCACACGGGTACGAAATATAATGATCTCGATTTGTGTAGGCTGGAGAATCCCGCGAACTAAAGCAATGCACATTTTCATTGTATTAGCCCTATTAAACCCGACACGCCCGTACAGGTCGATGTTCATCAAGAGATCCTGCGACTCGTTTCCCACCATCAGTGATCATCGTATTTAACTGGTACCGCCTCTGCAGTGTTCCTAGCAACCATGTCCTCTCCCTCTCCCTTCATCCCGACGTCTCGCGATGTCCTCCTACTGATTTCGGCCAATGCAATGAGAGGCGGCGGCCTCCGCGCCGCATTCGTGTTTAATCGTGGCCCGGGGGTGGGCCAAGCCACGGGGCTCGTCATCGACGAGCACGGCAGCATGTGCGAGGTGGGCGCCGAGGAGTGGGCGGAGCTCCAGCACCTCGTTTCGGAGGCGAGCGACGCCGTCATGGATGGCGGAGGCGGCTCCTGGATGCGGCATAGTACTGTGCGTCACCAATCCAATCCCTGTGTAAATTGGGACATATATTCAACTTTTGGGGGGGATTCAGGGGTCCTGTGCGCCCAATGTGTTCTACGATCTCGGGCCGGCGGAGGAGCCCGCTGCATTAGGCATGTTCACGATATCGGGGCACCGGCGGGAGAAACAGGATATCTCGCACAAGATGCACGGCGTGTTCGAGAGCGTCTGTGAGATCCCCAGCGCGTTCTTGCAGGCGGGTGTTCGCTCCCACGGCTCCCTGGCTCGTCTCCGCTGACTCGCTCCTTTCACGCAGCTTGAGCGAGCTTCTTCCGCCATCCAACGAAAGTTATTGCCGTATGAACATTCCCGGACGCAAAGTTCGTATTCGCTGCAATCATGGGAACCGAGACGATTGATCTGACATGCTCTTTTATTGACATACCCCTTAGCGACAATCTCGAGCGAGAGACGGGAGATGGTGGCTGCGATTGCCAGCATGTCAACCGCCGCCCAATTCAAAAGGTGGATGCAGCATCTGTAAATGAACGAGTAGCGTGTCTTGTTTGTCGTGTGATTTTATGTTTTTTACCGAGAATGTCAGCACTGCGGCATATGTACTTGCAGTTATTACAAGCCGACGCCATTTGAAACCCAGCGCCCTCCGATTCATGATCCTTCGCCGCATCTCTGTGCGGACGCGTATTGCACAAAACAGATCATGAGCATGCTTCTGTAGTTAAGGCGCCCTGGCAGCGTACTCATGCCATACCTACTGCCCCCATTGTCCCTCAAGCTGTTTCCTGTTGAGGAGATGTGTACAGTCAAGTCCGACAGGCGATTGAGTGGGACGCGTTTTTAATTACGTAGCTTCATTATTCACTTAGGCCTGTTGAGGATGTTTAAATCCCAACCCATCTCGAGCTAGATAGATATCCATATCAAATTTGTAAACTTGTAACTACCTGTGCAGCCTCCTGAACGGCAGCGCGGGTAGCGCGTCTGATGACGATTTGTAGGATGGGGAGCCGGGTTAGGCAGAGAATATCACATTTTTTCTAGTGGAAGAATGGCACCCGTACTTGGTTTCTTATCAGTTGCTTCTTTGTGAGAGATAGTATTTGGTCGTGCTTGACCCGCTGCGGGGACGCGTCCAGATCACGTGCGGGCCATCAGATCTATATAAGAATCCACATAGGTTTATGTCTGACCACACAACCTGATTGGCTCTCGGGCTGCTTTGTCTCAAGACAAACCTCGCGCCGAGCTCCGAATGATGTCATTTACCCCACCGCTCCACCTAAATGGTCAATTCTCCACCAAACTGTCGCGTTCCTATTTTAACTGTTGAGATGCCGGTAACCTGAGCTCAGAGGAACTCTGGATGGCAAGCGGAAGGCGGAAAAGAACATCGGTCGAAAGTCAATGAGTTCTAATACAGGTAGATCGGTTCTCAGGCACTAAGCTCAATGTTAAAAGCACATTATTGGTGTTTTCCCTGCGTGAGAGGGAAAGGAGCTTAGAGGAAAAGTCCGACCATTTTAAAAAACTTGGCATGAACGGGTTAATGTCAACGTGATTGCAAAGGTAACAGTTGGAGAGCAGGTACAGAGACAAAAGCGAGGCAAAAAAAATTGAAGGCATACACAAGCCGGGAAATTTAATACATTTGAAGGCTGCAGATGCTTCGCCGATAGAGCCGCGAGGAACCAACCGAAGGTTGGTGACGAGCGGCGTGATTATCTCTCCAGATATAAGCTCCCACGGTTCTCTCTCAATGCTCCGTGGCGTAGCACGGGCAAACTGCTAGTCAACTTCAACTCTTCGACAATTATGAACCAAGAGCATTCCCGACATGCTTCCCGGGCTCGGAGCTTCCTGCGCCGATAAATTGGGCTCCATTCGGTCCAATTTACCCTGTGTTCAAAATAATAAATGATGGATGTCAGCAGAGGCAAAAAGGCACAGACCCGGTACGACCGCACCCAGCTATAACACGGGCTACATGCCGCACCGACTCTGTAACAGGAAGCGGTGCAAAGGTTGAGATCATATCGGCAGAGTTATGTCCCATGTGCGGGGGACGGGGGCGGAATTTGAAACTCGTTACCCAGCCCCTAACTGGTGCTAGAGCGGCGTAAACTACAGGCGAGGTATAGGTGCCGAGCTTGCCTGCAGCTCCAATACAGTAAATAATTTATGAAGGCTTGCAGCATACTCCATTCAAGCGCTACTCCTTATTAGAAAACAATTGATTCGACCGAGGCACTCGTCGTTCACATATTATAATTGTCGAACACCAAGACGATATCAGACGGACGGGCGGCTTCCGTGGCCAGGTATATGTACAGAACAGCCTTCATGTCATATATTATTCAGACTCGAACCGTCCTTCAAGCCCGTCCGACTCTGCGCGGGGAAATCAAAACAGAATGTGAAAAGAGGATGCCCCCGCTCCAGATAATGGGCGTCAAAACAACGCATGGTACATACAGCTTTAATGAAAGCAGGGGACAATATTAGCAGTACGAATACCCTTGACTTGATTGGCGTATGGGGCTCAGCCTGAGTTGGTGAAGGTGATGGCGCTGTATCGTATGCCTGGTCGATGCGCTGCAGCGCCGGAGGGAAGGGGATGCCTGCGGCGGGAAGAGGAAGCCTGCGGCGCCGGCAGGGGAGACTTGCTCGCCTAGGGCCGGTGAATTTCGTGGTCATGGACAGGGATATACACAGCAGCCTTCATAGTTTATACGATTACCATGCGGAGTGTTGTTCGCTCGCGCTGTAATTGACCGTGCGGCGTGGGTGGCCTGTCGCGGGCGCCGCGGAAAAACTGAAAGCATGGGTGACCGGTACACAGGTACAAATGCGATGGGGTGCGGGTGGGCCACGACGTAGGGGGAAACTTGGTGCTGGTGCCGGCGCTGCGGCCGGAGGGTGAGGGTGATATGCGCATGGGGCAGCAGGCGGCTTGAGGTGAAACTTGAACAGGGGAATTGAGGGAGGGGGAGGAGAGATAGCGAGCCTCGGGACGTCACTCATGGTTGCGTGGGCTGCACACGGATATGAGATTGGAGATTGGAGGAGCGTGGATGTTGAGCGAATGGAACTCGGAGTTAGCGATTGATCGATCCGAGAGAACTTGGAAGCCAGAAAAGATGGCTCAAGATCTGACGTTCTGATGCCGAAGGGAGGGCGAGGGCTTTGGAGGTTGGGAAGGTACATGCCAGCGGAATAAATCGCCGGTATCGGTCGAGTTACATAGATTGCGCAATGCGGGGACATTGGATTGCTGATTTGGATGCCCGAGTTGCGCAGCGGCGCTTGAGCGAGGGCGAGAGCAACACGCAGAGATGCAGACAGTTTCCCAGTAGTAGAGTCCAGGCCTTCGCGTGGGCGGGGGGACAAGAGCGAGGGGAAGAACTGATCGTCGTGAGCAGACCAGCTAGAAAGCGACATTGCCGCGGCGAGCGACCAAATCTCTGCATAGCCACGTGGCTCAGCTTTCGGACCGACCCGCCTTTCTCGTTTCGATCAATGTCGCCGTCGGTTTCTCTCGGGTGCTGCAACTCAGAACTGGTTCTTTCAGTCACACCCTCCCACCCTGGTATCCATAGCAACTGCCTCCTCGCCGCACGCAACTGCCTCCTCGCCGCATGCAGCTGGCAGCTGCTGGCAGCCGCCGCGCCCTTGCATTGCGGCTCCACTGCAGCGCCCTCCGCCCGATGTTGACGCGCGCTCGCCGCCGCCGCCATGCACCGCGGGCGTCTCGATTCCATGTCATCGCCTGACGCGCCGCCGCCGCCCATGACCAACTGATCGCTCGATGCATATGCTGACGCACGGTCCACAAACTGAACCGTCCGCCGCCGCCGCCGTCATGCCCATATCGCCCACGTCGGCCGTAGCCATCCCGTCTTGTGCACAGGACTGCCGCTCGATGCTCGGTGCTGACGATCCACACTGACATCACGGTCTCCCGCGACACTGCCCTCGGCTCCTCCCACGCGCGTCGGCGCTTCAGGCCCCCTATCTCTTCCCACCATCCCCCGATCGATCGCGCAGTTCGTCCTCTGCATCATAGTTCTAGTCGCGCGGTGCGCACCGTTCCCATCCTTTTTGCTGTGTCCGTTGCATGGAGGTCGGCGCTCAGTAGGCCACAATGAATTGGAGGCCGAGACTTAATCAACGCCCTGAGTCGATGGATGCGATTTGGTGGGGTAGGAAATGCAATCCTCGCAGTTACTTTTCACTGATGATGTTACCATTCCGAAGACCAGCTACGCCTGATGGACTATACGACCTCTAATTAATTTAAATTGGCTGCGCACAAAAATGGGACGGTGTGTTGATCAGCCTCACGTATCGCCGAGAAGAGTTCTGCTGTAGGGCTGGTACAAATTTGCCCAAATGGTTTGTGGAACGACTACTCTCGCCGGCAGAGCACATGGTCTGCTCGCCCGGAGATCTCCCACAATTTTGCGCGTCCAGTTTCGTAGCCTGGGATCCGGGAGTTCGAGTAGGTCATCGAGGCGGTCCAACAAAGCCGTGTTCACGGCGGCCTCTGCGCCTGCGGGCGATGCGATAATTATATACAGTGCGTACACCGCGCTCTCTATGACTTCGATATTCTCGTCCCTGCTTGCGAGTCAACGCGCCGTCGAGTAAATAATAATCCAAACTCACCGCAAAAGCGACACCATTCGGACACAGGGCTTGATTTCGAGAACGGCGGGCAGTATGCTCCGGTGGCGCGCTAGCTCCCCGAGCGTCCTACACGTGAATATCCGGACGCGTGAATTCGGGGACTCAAGCAGCTGGGCCGTGCAGTCTATAACGTGGGCGTCGGAGACAGCCTGAGCGCCGTCCAGCGATGAGGCGATCCACGATAGTGCGTACAACGCGTTCGCCGTGACCTCGAGATCTCGGTCCCTGAAAACATGATCATTGCTGAGCTATAAGCAGCAGGAACCCTCTTCCACACTCACCGCAAGAGTGGTACGAGCTGCTCGCAGGGTTTTATGGCGAGGATGGCTGCGAGCGTGCTCTCGTGGCGCGCAAGCCGTCCTAGCATTTTGCATGTCCCTTTCCGGACCTCGGGGTCTGCTGAGTGAAGCAGCTCGTCGACCAGATACAAGACCGGTGAGTCTGTCGCAGTCCGCGCGTCGTTCTCTGATTTGCTCTCGTGTACAGCTCTCGTAGCACCAGCGCCTTCGTCAATGACGATACGTATTTGAACCTGTAGGATGAGTACGCCAAACTTCAGACACCAGTAAAGCACTCAGTAAAATAACAGCACACCCGAGATAGCTGGCGTAAATCTCCACATCCGCCCTCGACAGCGGAATCCCATAATCCTTCGTGATGAAATCCACGGCCTGCCAATGGTACATGAGTCGCATCAATGGCTTCGCGGCGGCGTGCAGGTTGATGTTTGGGCCCGTCGGGTTGGAGTCCGACCACCAGCTGTGTATGCTTGCGGGCGTTCGCTGGCGAGTCAAAGGGGACATGGGAGAGGGAGGATGTGAGATAGCCGTGCAGCGTTGCGATGGTCTCCGAGAGCACAGCCGACCAACCACATGCAATCCCAATATATGAGAGAGGAATGTTGATGAACACGGAGTTGCTGTGCCGCGAATGCTAAATTTGGCGAGGGTTAGTATTTCAGCTCTGATCTGGATAATAAGTCCTGCGTGGACTTCGACCTGCCGGTAGGTAGGTAGGTAGGTAGATTTCCACGATTGTCTAATCCTCCCTCGTTGAATGCAAATTGAATTTTTCGTCTACGGGATCAGCCCAGCTCACTTGGAAATCCCGAATTGTCCTAATCTCAGAACTATGAAGCCGTCTCCAATGACTTTCGTTTCTGCTTATCCGATGTCGTGCGCTGAATTTGCTTCATGAACCAGTTGAACCCGAATTGATCCGAGCAATGGAACACGTGTTGGCTCCCGGGCCGCTGCTTCAAGGTCAGCTGCATCTCCACTTCCTGAACAAGTTTGACTTTCTCCTAAAGCGGTGAAATGGATCAACGGCAATAAGCCAAATATTTACTCGGCGCTTCGGACCTGAGTAAACTGGCGAATAAGGAATAATTTAAAATGAGAGGTACCCAGCTGTCACAGGGCCGCATTCGCAGGCGAGATCTGAAATCAGGCTGGGGTGACGAAAACCCTATGTATCTAATCTGTGTAATTGGGGCCAAGTACACTAGGACGAATCTTTGAGTTAGAGAGAGAAAGGCTGTCGCTCGAGCTGAGTTCTTCGCTACAATATCTAGCTAACTGTTCTACAATTAGAGTCTTATCTTCTCCCGATATTTCCGAACGCATCGCCACGCTTCCGGCAATTTGCCAGCACGACCAAGGCCCTTTCCCGTCTACCAGCAGACAGCATTTCACTTCTTCAGCGTCGATTCGGCGAGGTCGAAAATAGTGTAGTCCAGCGTCGAGTTTTCTGGACCGAAGTTAATTTTGGATGCACAAAAGGTCAGTGGCCAAACCCAGAAACATTTGTCAGCGCTCGAACAGCTTTGGTGCCCGGCAAGGACAGAAAAAGATAAATTATACGTCGGGGATTACCGAAGGCTTGTGGCGTGCGAAAACAAACAGGTACGTCGTGATACGAGGCATCTGCTTAATATACGAAGTATATTCACCGCACCTCCCAATACTGCCTCTGGAGGACCTCATGCAATCTCCCAAACACGCCGCCGTGCCAGGTGCAAAATTCGGCCCACTCGTCCTGCTCCAAGAACTGACTAAAGTCCCTCAACCACCCACCTACGACCAAATCCGCATAGCTCGGCGTCTGCCCCTCCAAAAACGGCCCCTCTTTCTGCGCATACAGCCTTGCCAACCCAGCGATCCCCGTCTCGAACGCGCGGAAGAGGCCCGCACGCTTCTCCGCATCCGCAAAGGTGCCGGTCAGGTCGTCCCACGTGGGCACCCCCGCGCGCTGCACGAACAGCGCCTTCGTGCGCGCGGCACTCGCGGGCGGGAAGGCGCGCGCCATGTTCTGTATCGTGAGTCCGACGTACGTGGTGAACGTCGCGTCAACATGGGTGTTGAAGTGCGCGTAGTCCGCGAGGTCCGGAGCGGCGGCTTCGCGCGCGGAAAGCGGGACGACGCTCATCATGGCGTCGTGGATGTGCGGCGAGGAGTAGCCGAGCCCGTGGCGCGTGCTGTCCACGGGGAAGAGCGCGCCGCCGCCCCAGGCCGCGGTGCGCGAGGCGAGATAGCACGCGATGTCAAGCGAGTCGCCAAGGACGAGCTCGGCGCCCGGGGTCGTGTCTTGCAGCATGGGCAGCGTGTGGTAGTCCGAGCCGTCGAGAAACTTGCGCGAGGCGGGGCAGCGGAGGGCGGTGCGCACGGCGTGGATGTCGGGGATTTCGACCCACTCAGTGCGGTAGGGTGCTTTGGTGAAGTTGAGCGCATACCGCGTTTTGCAGGGGTTCGGCGCGTAGGATGTATGCTGGGGATGGGTCGTAATATCGTACAAGACGAGGGCTGCGTGGGAATCCGAAGATGCCATTTTTTGGAGTGCGGTGCGGTTTTCAGGCAGACGATGGGGCCACAGAGGTTTTATGGTGCGCAGAGAACGGCACCGAGAACGGCACCTCGGCGCGAATACGAATGAGTCGATGAGACACAGGTACCGGAGAAAGAGCGGCAGCGAGACGTCGAGGCAAAGAGGATGCCGATGAGTCCGAGTCATAGACGCGTCATCGGACCAAGTCGGCCGAAAGCCCTTTTGCTTTTGACTATGACCATCAGTTGCGCTCACGAGTCCTCGCAGCCCTCTGTGTACTAGCGCGCTACGCGGCAGAGCCCACTAATTGATCCCTTCTCATAGTTCACTGCTCATCATCCTGACCCTTTTTATAAAATTTAGCATCAGGTCAACGTGATTGACGGTTGACCGTGAAGCTTGAGTTATATTCCTGAGCTCCAGTATTCACAGAAAAAATACTAATCTCCAGTAGACTCAACTGACCACAACTCCTGCATTCCTGAAACTGTTTCAGAAATTGACCCTCACAAACAAATCAATAATTCATTCGCATACCAGGACCCGACAGCTGCATAGAGTTGCCCCAGCCTGGCACGGTGTGATTTTAATCCCGCAGCTGTCATCAGCACCCAGAGTGAAGCATCGTAGCGTCGGTGTCTGCATGGGCCAAAATGCAGAGCTCTCCCGTTCGATCCAGGCCTACTAGTTTGCCGCTCCGTTTTTGTCCCACAAAATGGATGGCTGTGTCCTGGCATAGCCATGCATTCTGTGGTACAGAACGGCGCGTAATACGGCTCTATCTTCCAAGAGAGCATAAACAAGCATTGCTGTAACCTGCTGGAAAGCGTGCGATCACTCCTTGGTCAAAGTGCTCCTGTCAGCAGGCGGTAAGGAAAAATTGCTTCAAGAGATATTGCATAGCGGTCGGCACCCTGAAGTAAATGGAAGAGGTGAGTTCTAGTCTCTGAGAGGCAGGTGTTAGGGTCTGCTAAGCGAGTCGCCCCGAATGGTTGCGTCGTTCATGTCTGCCAGAAATCGATCTTCGCCGGCCCGGCTGCAATCCGCACGCTCAACTCAACACACTACTATTTAGGCACTGAGCAACTTGTATCATGGTATTTCTTTCGATCATATACATGCCAAAAAATTCAATTCCCGAACGAAGATGCGAAGGAGAAGCCCCAGCAGAAGATGAAGACATGTCTACTCGATGGAGAGACGAAAACTCGCCGACAACTGCTCATTTTAATAGGGTATCAAAGTTTACAAGCTGGTGATGAGCGTGTTAGTAAGCGTGTTAGCATTCATGACCGGTGTGATGCCGCCGTTCATGAGCTGGCTCAGCGTAATCTGCTGGTTCGCCGTTGGCGTGCCCGAGCAAGTCAGCTGGTTGTAATTAAAGACGACCTACATCGAGCATCAGCGTCCGAGGCAGACGAGAGTAGGGAGATCACAACGCACAGGAACGGGGACGTCTTCCGGAGCTGTCGGAGGGGTTGTGACTGGCACCGTGACCAAGCCCTTCCACCAATCTTGGAGATTGTCAATCGAATTTTCGAGCACGCCCTGGAATTCCCCGACGACTCCCTTGATCCACGTCTGGTAAATAGCTCCAATGTTCGTGGTGGCGGCCACCGGCGGTACGCCAGGTTGCGTACGATACTGCACGAGCCAACTGGTCCAAGCGCGCTTGACGCAGTTTGACTGAGAAGTCTCGGGAGTCAGCGAAGTGTGTAGCCACAGGATGAGAGCGGAGGCTTACCTCGCTGATGTACTCTCGTCGAACTGCGGGGATGTTCATGTATGCGAGCGTCGCTGCAACGGAGCGGATAGTAGCGACGCGAGCTGACTGCAGTTCACGTCAGCTCGTCGTTATGAAACATTTGAGATCAAAGCTGTACGTGCCCAAGTTTTGCTTCTGAATTTTGCTTGATCACGACCTTTTTGAGTAAAAGCGGCACCCTTGATACCATTCATGAGGCCCTGCAGTGCGCCCGTCCCGGTCAGGAACGACGGTTGTCAGAGGAAAGTGCGTAGGGAGCCTCACGTTCAGCCATGGCATGTACTTCCGATCCTGGTTCCGTGGCAGGCAATTTACGAGATCGACAATGACCTGGTTAGCGATTATGTTGTTGCCGACCCAAGTGCAGAAATTGATGTTCTGGCCAGTAACGTCCCACAGCGACCGAAGATCATCGTCTTCCTCGAACTCTTTGATAAAGTCGGCGACTACAGAATATTTCATGAGAAACGACTTGCGCACAGGACCACGAGCAGGACGAACTGGTCTGAAGCTCGTAGATGTGCTCGCGCCCGTAGGAGTCACTGTTCGAACCGGGCGCTCGAGCCGTGAGACCTGTCATGGACGCATCCCCAATCGCGCTTGTGGGATTGGCGTAATCGTAAAAGACATTTTGCTGTAAAGGAGCTCAGATTACCGAGAAAAAAAGGAGCGGTGAAAAGTAAACACGTACCGCGGCCAAATTATAAGCGGCTGCCACGATCGGATTACTACACACATCTTCCACGCTTTTTGTATCCCGCGGGACTGGGGTGGTCCGTGTCAATATGTATCGCGCCCAAGGGAAAGAGAGTCACTGACGCAGTGACCGTCTTAGCCTCGTCCCGGTGTCGGTGGAATTAGAGAACTCGGATTCATCGTCGAAGGAGCGTCGGTTAAACTCGTCCCAGGTATCAAACACTGTTTGACAATACGCGTCTGACTCGCATACGACGAGGGAAAAAAGCCGCATACCTTCGTCGTTAGGGTCACACTGTGTACCTTCGCCCTGCGTGTTGATTTGGTCCTGGACGCGAGTGAGATACGACGCGGTCCTCCAACGGGATGGTACGCACGTTGATTGCCGCACAATCGCACGTTCCTGGCAAAGGTGGTACGGTACTGTCAACTCGCTTCGAAAGCCCGGAACCGGTGCGCGGTAGGATGATATTCTTCTCAGTGTTGTTGATGTGTTCAAGCCATGCACCATCGATATACGGAGAAGGAAGGACAGCGTCGTCGAAATCCAGGATCACGCCCGCGGATGCGTGCCACAGATGCTCATCACGGCCTTGGATCGTCGTCGGCTGAGACACGGACTGGAAGCACGTCGAGTAGAACGAATACTTTTCACTGAAGAAGCTCCAGATATGCGGGCCCGTGTCCCAGTATACCAACCTGAAGGATCGTCAGATAGATCTGAATCAGTAATCAAAGCTCATGCACTCACGTCCCGGTGATTCCACCTTGAACATCAAGACCGTAGTCTACGAACATTTAGTGTCACCGTTGACTTGCACCACTCCCACTTCGGAACTTACACAAATCCCAACAGAATTTTGGCGCTATTGTGTTGCTCACCGAACCGTTGATGCCCAAGCCTGCGTACATGTCTGCGCGAACGAACGCCGCTGCATCAATGAGCTTGCCGCCAAGAATTTGTACGCCGAACTGGACTTGAGGCACGATGTGAATGGCAATGTCGCCGCCCATATCGACATTATAGCCGGCTTTCATGTTGAAGCCCTGGCTCTTGCTCGACGGCTGGATGGTCGAGCCGATGTCGTTCGACGTCTTGCCTATCGTGCATTACTGGTGTCAACTGCCATGATTAAGAAGTGAGAACTAGCAGAACTAACCCAGGGCGAAGTTGAAGCTGGGCATAGTATAAGTGATGCTCGTGTCGAGCGTTCCTTGGACGGAAAGCTCTCCACTGACTAGAAAGAAAATGAGATGAAATACCAAAATGGCGTGGCTGATAAACGTACTGTAACCGTTGATTTCAAGAGAGGGACCGATTGTCAAAAGACCAGGGCTGTATCACAGGGTCAGGCTTGCAGGTCAAGTGATAACTTCCGCACGCACTAGTAGAGGCCAGGGAAGCCGACTGCGAGAGACGATATCAGCCAGCGTACTTCGCAAAAGTGAGTTGAGTGCGACTCACACTGCGCAAACGTAACAACTGATGAGTCGTAAGAAACCTTCGCCATTCCCTCTACCGTGAGCGTCGCGCTTGCTGCCGCGTCCGCTTTCACGTAAAGGTACGCGGCCTTGACGGTCGGCGGGACGATGGTGGCCTGAAGATAAAATCCGTAGCGCGAGTCGAACTTAGCTTTACCCTTGAGCGTGACGTCGAGACTGGCTTCGTATGCAGGAGGACCTGGGCACGACGTTTCCGCATGGAAGATATTCCATTTGTCGCGCCAGTGGAAGTTGCGAGAGACAGAGTTGTCAGAGTCGACTGTGTTGAGCTTGTCAAGCCACTTCGTGAACGCTCCCCACCACCGTTTCTGAAGACCTGGCTTCCCGACTGGTAGGCCGCGTTTCTGGCGCCTAAAGGGATGTCAGCTGAAGCAACGACGGAGAGGGCAAGTCCAATTACCATTCGCGACGTTCGGGAGGAGAGTCCACAACAGTGTCCCAGTAATCCGGCATGTCAGTAACATCGGCCCGCATGTAGACAGGGCCGTTGTCGTCGGGGATGACCGCAAAGTCTGCGAGGACGTCAGTATCAAGCAGACGTGCTATCTACAAAGACGTACTATAATCGAAATGAAGCTCGTACACGGGTTCGTCCGCGCGCTTCCGTTGTTGATGATCGCCATGTGCATAGAGAATCGACTGGTTTGCGTGGGGTGCCAGAGCGGCAACACGCGCGTACGGTCCGAGTCCACAGCTCTTTGGCATCTGCACGATTGTGTTCTCCGCGCCACCAATGAAGACGTGCGAGCACGCGGGGTCCCCGGGCTTGGTGCAGTACGCAAGAGCGACCTGCGGCTGATCAGAACGAGCGTCGCAAGACGTGATCACCCAGTTGGCGTGTATATCAAGCGAGGAAACCGCGTTGGCATTGGGCGAATCGATGAACACCTGAGAAGAGCGAGAAATCAGTGTGCCGTCTCAGCAAGAGACAGGCGCTGAAAAAAGACGAACCTCGCCGAACGCTTCATCATTCTCATTCTCATCCTCCGGCATATCTGAGGTCGTACCCGCTCCCACGTCATCATCATCTGAGTCAAACTGCCCGGCGCCGGAGTCCTGGTCCTGGTCAAACTCGGCATTGAGTGTCATTGCGTCTCCATCCAAGGAGTCGATTTCTCCGGAGGGGTCGGTGGTGTCGAAGAGGTCTTTCCATGGCACGGGCGAATACGAGTCGCCAGCAGCGTCGCAGCAATACGCGCGCTTCTTGCCGCCGGAGCACGCGGTGTCGCCGTCGCCCTTTTTGTCTCCGATGAGGGCGAGTTGACCTTCCTTGCAAAAATTGTCGCGGCCTGTTGCCCCGCGCTCTATCAGCCATGCGCCAACGAATGCGGAAAGTACTCACAGAGCGGTGGCGTGCCCACCCATGCACAATTTTCGACCGGCTTCGTGGGTGTGAGCTCAAGAGGATCAAATGAGGAGAGAATGCATACTCACCGGCTGCTCTTGGCAGCAGATAGGCCTCACTTTATTGCCTTTGCAGTAACTCTTCGGTTTGCCCGCATCATAAGTGAGGAGATAGGGGAACTCAATCAAGCACGCGAATTGGACGGCGTCTGTGTCCATACAGTCACCGACCTGGCAATTTTCTAAGGCGTTGATCGTGGTTTTACAGCAGAGGCCCTTCGCTCCACCGGAGTCGCATGTTTCGGTCGCGATGAGAACCTCGTCGTCATTACAAGACGGGCTGCAGGGCCGCTTGCCGTCTCCGCGCCCTGAAAGTATGAAGATCCCACCATCAGTATGCAGACGACGTCGAATGAGGATAAGGATACACGCACAAGTGCACGACGTTGGCATATCGCCCGTTGGACAACATACTGGATGTTTACTGCCATCCGCATCTTTGGCAGTCTCGACGATGCTGAATCCTGGGCCGCAACTGACGGCGCCGGCGCTTGCTGTGAAACATGTGTCTCCGCCTTGATGGGTTCCCGAGTTGACGTCCGCGATTGAAGGGTAGAGGGCCTTCACTGCGAACTAGGTTTAGCGCTGGAAGTTGACGAAGGAGAGCAAAGAGGACGGAAAGTAAGAAAGAGAGAACTTACGTGCGGCATAGTTGAAGGAATCATCCTGATCGACAGACCAGATCATCGTCCCGCCGAGACACCGTTCATTTGCATAGTTGAGCTTGATCTTGAAAGTCTTCTCATCGTCATAGGAAACCCACTGATTACTGAACACAAGTATAAGTTCCTCCACCGAGTCGACAAGCGACAAGAGAGAAATAATAAAGAACGCACTCGCCAAATGTGAGCATCTCTACCGCCGCATCCGCATCGAACACGACATTCGCGTCGGCGCCATTCAGTATTGTCTGGATTTCGCTCCACATGAGTGTGCCTACGTTATCTGAGCACGGCCCCGCATTCCCACCGCTCTTCCAGATACATCCAGGCGAGTTGCACGACGCTGAGTCCAGCGTGAAACTCCGCCCATAGAAGCCCAAGCCGAGAGTAATTTGTGCGGGCTTGACGCCTGCCCTCCAGAAGAGTTTGAGTGCCTCGTCGATTTCGGTCAGGTTTGTGTGCGCGGCGACGATGGGTCCGATCCATGTATCGTTGCGATCCCAGGTGCCATGCAAGTCGTAAGACATGAGGTTGACCCAGTCGACGTTCTCCATCATGCCAGGTAGATCGAAGTTCTGCAGATACCAGAAGGAGGAAGGCGCGGTGAACGAAAGACCGTAATTGTTCTCCTTGAAGCTGGTGTGGAGAAGCTTCATCAACGCGACGTAGTTGGCCTTGTCTTCAGGTTTCCCACCACGGTCGTCAGCGACGGGATACTCCCAGTCGATATCGATACCCTGTTCACGTCTATCAGGCTATGCTCAAGAACAGATAGAGAGCGCACTTGCGTCGAACCCGTAGGTCTGCATAACGTCGAGACAGCTCCCGACAAATGTAGCCCTATTACCCGCCGAGCTTGCCACGTCCGAAAATCGACTCTGCGTCGGCGGATCATTGAACGTCCAGCCGCCAATGCTCAGGAAGACTTTCAGGCCTGGAAAGCCTTTCTTAAGCTCCGTTGTCTCGCTCCACAACTTGGAATCTCCCGCCGTCATCTCCACGATTTTGAAGGATGAGGAAATGAGACCGAATGCGAAGTTGACGTGCGTCAAAGTGCTGCCGTCGATCTGTTGGGGGGAGAAGGAAGAGCATTTGCGAGAGTTGGCCCAGCCTTCATAGTAGCCAATGCGACGTTGTAGAGCGGTTTGTTCGTCGACACCGCAGGAGGGAATGGTTGGTTGGCCGCAATTGCTCTGACTACATCGTCCATGAGCACGCTTCTTCTTTTCCTCAAACGAAACAGGAACCTCACCATCCATTAGTGCAAAAATCGTCGGTAGTCCCACAAAAGCCGAACTTGGAACAGCAGACGTTCAGGGGACACTTGTCCTGCCCGGGCGCCGAACCATCTCCGCACTCAGCCAGCGCGTCGCAGTTGGAAGTGCAGTTGCCGCCCTTGGAAACCTCCGTGCAGAAGATGTCGCCGAAGCCGCAGAGTCCGGTCTTGCCGTTGCAACATGCACCCTATTCGCATGCGCGCGTTAGCAATGTGCGACTACCCGACCGCGATTCTAACGAAAGGCAGAGCGCACGTTTGTACACGGTACGTCAGGAAGGCAGGTTCCGATGGGGAGGTTGGTCGCGTTTGTTGGAGGGCCTACTTGCCCTGCAACTGGGGCAATACTAGACGATAGAGAGAGTATGAAAACAGTAGTGGTGAAGAAGAATTGCAAGTGAGCAAAGGCGAGAGATGCACCGAGTGCATATTGGAGTAACCGTATCGGCGTGCTCAGAGCACGCCTGTTTGACATGGCAGGCCGGAAAATCGAAGGCGAAAGGAGCGACGGGAATTATGTAGTCGAGCAGTCTAACGCGGTCAAACTTTGATGCTCGTATAAGAGAGCGTAGTTATGGGGGATCTAGGACGTTCGAGTCTTTCGTGTTCTCCATCATGCCTTCGCGTTTGGTGGTAACCACATCAGATTCTCAATGTGGTAAGCACATTAGAATAGAAAGGGCGGGAAGAACATTTGCGCAGAAGCATTCTTTCAGGGACGCCATCATGCATCACGGGCAAGTTTGTGGTCCAGGCATTCAGAAAGTCAGCATGTGGCGGCTTCCGTGCGGTCAGGATCGTCCATTGCAAGCGAGAGCTTGACGGTAATCAAAGGCTGGGAATACGGAGATGTTTGGCCATGCTTCAATTTATCCGCATGCAAGAGAGGATAGAGTGAGCTCGAGGCCCGTGAGGGTGGGATGACAAGCAAAAGCGCACAAAGCAGAGACCCGGACCGAATCGGAGCCGGTGTACCGGAGTTTCCCCGGGGATATTCGGAAGGAAGGAAGGAAGGAAGTATATTTGCGGCCTTGACAACGGCGATGCTGAAATCAATATGTTTGATCTTCGTCTTCTCCCGTCAACAGCTTTGATCTTGATCTTTTGGCTGGCTAGACTCTAGAGGCGCTCTCATCAAAGGCATGTCTCTTATGCAAAGTCCTCTCGCCCTCTGGATTCCTTTTCCCGCATCCCCGCGAGCCCAGTATGGCACGCCTCAGTGCCCTCCTCTTAGCCGCCATCGCGCTTTATGCCCATCCCGCCTGCGCGTCTCTCAAAGATACCATCCTCGGCGTTAAAAACGCGCACAACGCTGCCGCTGCCGATGCCCGTCTCAAGCATATCCAGGCTTTAAACCCCGCGTCAACCAACGTCGCTCCGACGCCCAATGTTGACCTTGCGAATCCCGGCGTCCTCGCAGATGATGGGCCCAGTCTTCAAGTGTACACCAGCACTTCCGTCCCGAGCGATGCGCCAGCAGCCTGCCAGACCGCGCTGATAGCGAGTGTCGCTTGCAACTCGACTATCCTTGTTCTCTCGTAACTGTCTAGTTTTCTTGAGAAGAGGCTGTTGTGAACGCTGACAACGTTCCAGAGAAGACCAGGACTGGTCCACCGATGAGCTCGACCTCATGTGTACCAGCGCCTGCACGGCCGCTCTGTATGCCTATCGTTCCGGCGTTGCAAGCGCCTGCGGGTCCTACATGATAACCGACCCTTTCGACGGTTCCCTCTATCCTGGTCCGTACCTCTCGTTCTTTTTTTTACGTCCCTGCCATAACTACCTCATCCAGCGACGCTTGCCGCGGACACTGTGTTAGCGGACTATAACACCGCCTGCGAACGCGACGCCTCTGGATCTTACTGTGCTCCCATCTTTGCGACTTTCCCCGACGTCCCCACGGGAGATCAAGGCGTGCTTGGGTGGCCTCAATCTGACCTGTGCTCGGAATGCACGATGGGCGCGCTGAATATCACAATCTCCAATCCTAGCACCTACACCGTCGACGCCTGGAACGCTCTCCAATCCGCGCTCAAAATATGCGGCGCGAATTTTGCGGCATACAACGTCACGAATCCTCCGACCCCGGCCGTGTCCGTCCCTGGGCCCTCGTCCACTCCTCTCGGAAGCAACACCACGTCCTCGAACATCTGCGCTCTCACCGGTCGCAACATCACCGTCACTGGAAACTCGACCTGCTCCGCCCTCGCAGCTCAGTATAGCGTCACGGCGTCTGATGTGCTTCAGAACAATCCCGTGCTCAACAATGCGAACTGCACGAACGGTGTCTTACCCGGCGCGAAACTTTGCGTTCCGCAGGCATGCACGCTTTTCACCCCCAATGGAACGCAGACGTGCGACGATGTCGTGAAAGCGGTGAATCGAGGGCAGCTTGCGGGTGCTGGGCAGACGGTCACAGCCGTGCAGCTGACGACGTATGTCTCTTCTACCTTCTTCTGTCGGCTTCGCTGATCGATGTCGACTTCAGATGGAATCCGAGCCTCCAATACATCTGCCTTACGCACACGCTCCTCGACTCCTCAACACCGATCTGTGTTACCCCACACGGTGGTTGGCCTACGGTTGCTGCTGACCCGGGCGCAAATGGCGGAAACCCCGTGGCGACGCCTACTGCAGTGGCGCCTCCTCCTGGACAGACCATGCCGGGGACAACCGCGCAATGCGGAGAGTGGGTGTTTGCATCGAATGGGTCGAACTGTAATCAGCTGTTACTCAACAGTGAGTGCCGTGAAGATTTATCCAGGGTGAAAAACTGATGAAGAGGTAGGCGGAGTGACGTTCGATGACTTCCGGCTGCTCAACACAGGCATCGACGAAAACTGCTTCAACCTTTGGGCGAATTACTGGTACTGCAGTGAGCCTTGTTCTTCTTTCTCCGCCTCCTTTCGTGACATACACCCCCAGTCGTCCCCTACCCTCCTTTAAGCAACTGGGCTGCCGGCGCGTCGATCACAGACGGCCAAGCTTCTGCGACGGTCTTCAGCATGTCTCTCCCTCCGCTCCCGACGGTCACTTCCGCGCCTTATGATATCCCTCCTCCCGCATACGCCACGCCTCCTTCGAACATCGCGCCGGGAACTATCACGGCCGGGTGTAGCTTCTACTACAATGTCACTTCTGACGATGTATCCGCCTCGGACGCGTGCACCACCCTCACAACGAACTGGGGCATGGACCCGGACTTGTTCGCGTTCTACAACAACGATACTGCCCACCCGTGCCCGCAGCTCGTGGCAGACGAGAGCGTATGCTTGATGGTCTTGAATACTACCGCCGCTGGCGAGGGCATGGGTCCCGCCAACAAAATGGCGGGCTCGGGGCCCTATGGATGCAGAGCATGGTACACGATCGCGAACAACGACAACTGCGGGACAGTAGCGAGCAAGTTCGGACTGACCAGCCAGCAATTCTTCGCGCTCAATCCGGAGCTTTTCACGTTCGCACCCACCTGTTCGTTCACTTTCGAAACTGTGACTGACGGATGATCGACGACAGGGACTGTACCAACCTCGTACTCGGTGCCGCGTACTGCGTCTCTCCTCCGCCCGCCGCTGCCATCCCGACTAGCACATCTACTACTGGACCCACCTCGAGCGCAACGACGACCACGTCGACGGCGGCGCCATCGCAGACGATCGCGGCTGGGAGCTGGACGAACTGCACGAATTACTACCAAGTGCAGAGCGGCGGGAATTGCCCGATGATCGAAGCCATGTTCGGGATCTCGCAGAGCGACTTCTTGAAGTGGAACCCTGAGATCAAGGGCGATTGCTCGAGTGTGTGACTTTCCTTCACTGTGACCGCTTCCTATCATGTAGATCGACGGCGCTGACGCCGTGATGCAGACTTGGATATTCAGCGCTACTGCGTCGCCGGCACTCCCGCGGCATGCGGGAAGACGTACACCGTTGTCAGCGGCGACTTCTGCTCGCTCGTCGAAAGCAAGAATGGAATCAGCGATGCCGCACTCCATGCGCTTAATCCCTGGATCGATGCAAACTGCGATCTTCAAGTTGGCCAGAGCATCTGCGTTGGTGCACCGGCAGCTGCGCCGACGAACATTGCGCCCGGTAGCTGGACAAAGTAAGCGAAGGCTTGCATCGTGTGTGCTGGGCAGAAGACTGATGTTTCGTGAACAGCTGCACGAGCTACTACCAAGTCGTAGCAAACGATAACTGCAACAAGATCGAAACGACGGCCGGCATCTCCTTCACGGACCTACTCAAGTGGAACTCAGGTATCAACACCGCCTGCACCAGTACGCCTTTTCATCTCTTATGCTTGGACACTGACAAATGATACGCACTAATAGACCTCGATCTCGATTCATACTGCGTCGCCGGCTCTCCGAAGACGTGCGGGAAGACATACGCGGTCGTCAGCGGCGACTTCTGCTCGCTCGTCGAGAGTAAGAACAGTATCAGTGACGCCACCCTGCATGCGCTCAACCCGTGGATCGATGCAAATTGCGGTACGCCCTAACCTCGCGCTCTCATTTTTCTGCTTCGACCTTCTCATATCAATTCACCTTTAGATCTCCAAATCGGCCAAGTTCTCTGTATAGCGGCCGCCTGAGTAGGATTTGGGCAGGGAGAAGAGGTTACCAAAGATCCAGAGATACCCTTGATGTTCGAAGGTACGTTTCATGACATCAAGAAGCTCGGAGATGTTCTCGTACCTAGAATATACCAATCAGAATTATTTTCGAGAAAGATCTGAAAGAGACGCACTTCATCCCTTGGTTTCCGCGTGGAAATCGTACTCATGGTAGCTACGCAGCGATTAGCCCGCCAAATTACAACGAAGAAGTAGGCTTACACAGCGTTCTTATCCGCCAACTCCGCCATATACTCCCGATACCCCTGTGTAACGGACGCCTCCTTGCCATGCTGCTCTGCGAGGTTGACGATAGTCTTCCACCAAAAGTATCACGTCAGCGCACCAGCAAACGAGAAACGCGAGGAAAAAAAGAACGCAAGCGCACATGAGGTCCGTACTTGGGCACCGTGCGTTCGAAATGCCGCTTCAGCGCGTCCCTGTGCTGCTCGTGTGTGCGGTCAGTAGCGAGGAGCGGAGAAGACTTCAGCCCGTACCCTGTCTGCGTCCAGAACAGCAATGAATTTGTGAGATGGGAAGAAAAATATTGCAGTCGAACATGAGTAGGCACTGGATCCCCGGAGCTGAACATAGGCAAATACATTTGACCGATCCCCACGCTACAGGGTATTAGTACGTATCTCCCAGAAGATAGAAAGGAACAAAACAAACCTCCACCCGCATAATTGTCTCGGTCTCCACGAAATTGGCGACATGCGCGTCGTCGTCGATCCCGCGGCGCTGATACCGCAAACCGGCACGGTCCCGCGACCGCCGCGACACAATGATATAGTCCACCTCCGCATCTTCATCGTGTGTGAGCGGAGCTGGCGGGATGATGAACTTGGAAATCTGGTAGTATTCTTGCATGATGGGCAGGACGTAGGGGTGCACCTGCGTCGAACAGCATGAAAGATATTGAACAGAAAATGGAACAACAAAGCGCCGCACCCCAGCATCGATAAACGGCTTCGACATCCACTCGTTCAACCAGAACTTGCGATCGACCCGGCGCCAAAGCGGGAGCGTCGGATTCGGTTCCACCAGGACGGCGGTCTTGTCGTCCTCACTGCCCCGCGCCGTAACAGAATCTGGAGACGGAAGGGCGTTGAGGTCAGTTAGCAGTCAATGCCGCTTCTGCAACTTTGACACAAGCTCCTGTTTGTGCTGCAGGGAGCGTGTGATGTCTGGGAGCATGGTAAAATAAAAATCCGTGTGGCAAACAGAATGCACGGACCGAACGTGTAAGCAAAATACATGCCGCCCTTGGTAGACTCGCGAATGACTTCCTTTACGATCTTGTCTTTCAACTCGGAGTGCTGCTCCTCAGGCGAGGTAGGCGCAGGCGCGCGTGTCTAGTAAGATGAGGGGCGGCAATGGTGGAAACAGTTGGGGAAGTAGCGGTGGGTGCAGGAGATTTGGACGGCTTGCGCGTCGAGAAAAAGCGCTTGATAACGCTTTAATAGCCTGCCCGAGGCTTGAACCTGGAAGTCGACGATGTCCTTCAGAGCTCGAAATGAAGTAAACGTTTTTGAACCGTTTCAGCGAGACGCGGTGCACGTGCTCTGTCGATCCTTCGCGACGTCACTCGCACACGACTGGTTTTCAACCACCGCGTTCTCTTGCCTCGTCGGTCAGTTTCAACTTCCCGAGACAGTGCTTGAGCCACACCACTTCAACCTCAGGTATTCCTCTGGCGCTTTCAATAAATATTCCATGAACCGCGTATGGAACCAGGCTTAACCTCAAAATACACAGGTGATACAGTAAACCGCCCGTACTTAATACGGCTCAATCTTCCAAGAGAGCATAAACTAGCATAGCTGCAACCTGTTGGAACGCCGTGCGCGATTACTGCCTGGTCAAAGTGCTCCTGTCAGCGACAATCTGCTTCAAGAAATATTGCATAGCGGTCGGCCCCCACATAAATCTGCAATTTTCTGTGGACCGACGGGAACGATGATGTATTGAAAGAATTGGAAGCAATTTGGATATCCGAGATTTTAAGGGAAGTTATACGCCAAAATTTGTACTTGGAGATCGTCGCAAATACTAAAAAACATATTCCAAAAAGCATCCGGCGCAGGACGCACAGGCCAAAGATCTCCCGAGGGTGGTCCAGGAACACGACCCGCCGCCTTCTCAGCCTTGGCGTTCCCTACATCAGCAGCCCAATGGATAACACCATTCGCCTCAGAGGGCGTGAAATCCAGATCCTTGTGGTTCCACTTCTTCTCTTTCGTCGCAGCCGGGATGAGATATTCGACGGCCTTCTGGACGCTCTGATTGAAGCCTTTATAGCGCCACAAATCTACCTTGACACCACGCTGGGTGGCAATCATAGCCAGTCTCGTGTATGCAACGAGCGCGAAAGCGGAATAGTGGAAGGAGCGCGTGCGAGAAAGCTCCTGCGGCTGTGCTCCGCTTGGGCTGATGTACTTATTCACTCGCTGTTTTGCTCCTTCCGCAATACTCTTCGCCTGGCTCGCTTTACCCAGGAACAACGCAATCCCGGCCCTCAGCTGAAGCGCGAATATCCCATGATTGTTTGTCACCGCGCTCTCCTTTTTCCCAAATTCGCTATTGTCCAGCCAGTGGAGGAAGTCGGCGTTCCACTTCTTGAACACGGTGACATCGTGGTCTGTCCCAGGCGTATATGGGGTTTTGATGTATCATAGGTCCCATGATTATCGGAGGACCATGATATATCAAAGCCTACAATCCAGCGGTAAGTTTGATGCATCATTTCATCTTCCACCCTCACGCCGCCGCCGCACGTTGGCTGCCCACGCGCTCGCGCTTACCGTGTAATGGTCCGTGCACGGGCGCGTTCCGCCTGTCCAAATTGGGCTATCGGTTGACACATCAATCCGATCATTTCCCTTCTTTGCTCTTCCTTCCTCCACCGCGCTAGCTCCCCTTCGCATCTGGGCCCACTGCTGTGCCCCTGGCTTTGCAAGACCACTCTTCTGCATTGCATATACCCCCCGCTATCGCTATTCTGGCCACCGCTCCTCTTGATACCTCGCCACTGCTACTTCGCCGGCGTGGGTTCTGCGGGTAGTATTTTGCATAGAAACCGCAACCGGTCCGTGACCGCCCTGAAAACTCAGACGACCAATCTTATCCTCCATCTCTCGGTTTTCTATGCCTTCCAGCCCATTTCCTTCGCTCCAGGGATTGCAATTGTCCTTGCGCCCCTGCATCCTGTTTCGGTTTTCCCACCTCCCTTGAGCCCACCTGTACCTTGGAATGGAAATGAGACCCATAGTAAGACCCCATCGCAACCTTTTGTGCTGTTCCTTTGTCCGAAATCTCACGCTGTTTTCGAGTGATACATTTCGGGGCCCTGTACACCTTTCATCCATTTCACGCTTATTCTCTCGGCCTATACAGGCTTCCAATGTCTGGTATCGCTCATAAGCTTCCTCCCTCCCACCTTACTTTGGCTTAGTCTCTCTGCATCTTCACCTCGTCGTGCTCCCAATTTACGACTCTGGCGTCTCTCGCTGCTCACTGTTTCTGCGCGCATGTTCCGCGGCTCCGTGACATAACAGTCATCTGTCGATACAGTAATCCTGCACGCTTACCCCCTGGTTTGTCTTTTGTGGCACCCCTGCACACTGCATGCGGCACGCGTTATATTTGCGTGTTTCTGCTCCTACCTTCGCCTTCCCCATTACTTCCTTTTTTTCTCCCAGACGGCGACTATTTTAGAGACTGTACGCCGTTGACTATTCCATTTGACCGATTTATAATTCTCCCTGTGTAGTCATGCAATACACCGGATTTTCACAATTCTTTGAGTCTTTTGGGAAAGAATCCAACGACTGGTTGATGCTATGACTCTTCTTCATCAACTACTGTGGCGCATTTTTGAGAAATTGAAATGAAACGCATCGAAATGCCTCTCAACCGTACATCGGAGTTTCAGCACACGCGGCTCAAAGTTCGATATCACTGCTTCGCAATGCATTTTGGACTCGAAATCTTGAAAGATCTTTGGGCATTGAGTTGTATTCAAAGACTTCGGGGCAGGAATAATCGCAATTCGCATTTTTTTTCGGGGCCCGAAATTATACCGGAGCAGCACGGCGCGACAGTTTCTGGCCCATCAGAAACTATGGAGACAGGCATCCGATTCGCCGCCTGGCAGCCTAGGCTGTTCTAGATCTATCACGGACCTTGGGGATCCGCCGGCATCAGAGTGCCGAGATCTTTCGGGTCAGCTGCCGTCGAGCGCTTGATGGGCGCTTAGTGGGCGCGTTCAACCAAAACCGTTTGTTGACCCCTCCCTGCCCTTATCTTTCTGTTGTAATATCATAAATGATGTTGGGGATTGTCACCAGTTCATAAAGTATTGCCATTTTCAAGAGGTTAAAGAAGGGTAGGAAGTTGCATAAAAAGTGTCTGTCGGGCGGTCCAAAGTCCAATGCAAGTCAAGCTATCTTCCCGCTCAATCTTGCTTTGGTTGAAAACTTTTACTCCGAAGTCAAATGGTCCCAAATTTTTGTATTCTAAGGATTGGCTAGTCTCCTAGACCTTCTTTCTACCAACGGAACACGGATTCCGAGTCAGCTTGGTCATCGTCGTCACTGTTTTCTGTGTTATCGGTTCAACAGGCGCCCGTTTAAGCGCCCAGCAAAACATTTTGATCATAAGGCGTTATTAGTGTCGTTCCAAGTTGCTCCTACTTTCCTCCTACTCGCGCTCCTACTCACTTTTCTACTTGCCTTCCTACACCAAGTAGGAGCATGAGTAGGAGCACAAGTAGGAGGCAAGTAGGAGGCCAAGATGCTCCTTTTTGCGAAAAAAAGGCTCCTACTTACTCTCCTACTTGCATTTTGGCAGTGTTTTGGAGTAGGAGAGTCTTCCTACTTGCTTCCTACTTGAAAAATTCAGGGGGGGGTGGTTTCAAAGTTGCTCCTTTTTGGTTTCCTACTCAGTCCAGTTTTTCCTTCGTTTTTGACATTTTGGCTGTAAAATGGCAAGTAGGAGACGAGTAGGAGCACAAGTAGGAGTGCAAGTAGGAGCAACTTTGAAGGACACTATTGTTTGGTGCGTACCTCAAATTTTGATGATATACACATTCGGCAGGCTAATTAGAAGAAATCTGCGTATTCGCAATCTTCTTAAAGTGATCAACTATGAAAAACTTCCTGTTATCGGGTGTCGTGGGAACGATCTCGGGGCTTGGGCCGCGTTACCCGGTGAGATCAAGTGACTCTTTTGTCTTCCTCCCACCATCGTTCCACTGCCCGCTTCTCTCCGCAAGACTGCTGGCCGCTCCTCTGGACCTCAAACGGTAATTATACCCAGCACTTAGTCCTAAGCTCACAATCCCCCATCTTAGTCCGATTCCCCCAGATGGCAGTGTTAGATCTGAGAGAGGCCTTCCCTTCTTATTCTCTTCCTCCATGGACCCCGCGGGTCTGAATTTTCTATGTTTTGTGCAAGTGTCGTCTGAGCAGCCGAGAGCACCCAGAAATGCCAAGGGAGGGGGGTTTCTTGTACCTAGGTGTGTATGCAGTGGTGCTAATCTTTTTCTGCGCTTATCTGTAATAGCCATTGGTCGCTCGAAGTGGGCAACCCCGCCATTCCAAGGGTGATGGCAAATCGGTCTCCCGACCGATTAAAACCGACCATGCCGACCGGTGAAACCCTCGGCAATCTGATGCCATTTCCAACCCTTGGAATGACCGATTTTTTATTGATGGTAATGTGTTTACTCTTCTCACACCACTACCATTAGCGCGCGAGACATTGCCCACCTCTTGATCTCGGCCTCAAATCGCCTCGCCGCACACGCGCCCGGAAGGACTGTCTTGCGCTCTGCCTCTCTTCTGACCCCACACTCGCCCCGGGAGCCCGTCAAGAAGTCTGGTTTACGCGTTTCTGCCCCCCTATCCTTCCATACCACCCTTTTGCCACCACGTGTTTTTACTGGGCCTTCTCCTCATATTATTCGTGCGTTGCGTCCACCTTGTCAGGAAAAATGTCTCATCTCCTCGCGTTCTCCTTTTCAGTGTTGTCATTGAATTCGCCAATACATCGCCCTCAACTTCTGCTTCGCTGCGCCCTCTCTGCTGCACTGGTATCGGCGCGATACGCTGGGTCGTACCACCGGCCCTACGGAAGCGTTGCTGCTGCGCGGCGGAAAGGATGCAGTCGTTGCTGGAGCCGGGAGCGTCCTACACTCTCAATGAGCGTTTGAAGTGCGTTTTTATCTATCTATCCTTTCTTTCACTTGATACTTGCTGGGTGGAGCCACCTACCTGCATTCACTCTTGCCAAGCCCCGACGTGTCTCTTTTTTCACCTTTTGAGGGTTTCATGGGCGGCAGACGTGCGTTCTTCAGTGCAGCGGCTGCCCCGGCTCCTCCAGAACGCCCGTCATCCATCTGAGCAATTTCCACTTACATCCACTGAGTGAAAAATCCAGCACCACGGGAAGTCGCTGCATCCCGTGGAATCCTTTCTGCCACCGCCGGCTGCGCTGCAGGAGACCCACACCCAGTACTTAGGAGCGAGCTGGCGGAATTCAGATGTGTCTCTTCGCCCTTCCATGTTCTCTGAGGCTGCAGAGATCACCTCGCCTCGGACCGCGTGAAATCTTGACCAAGCTCGCAAACGAAGCTCAAGAGTTATGTCCCAGACTTCGAGCCTTGTGGAGCGGATGGTCGCGCGCCAAGACTTCAACCACGCACTCAGTTACTTGAGAGTTGAGGACTGTGTTTTCCAATTCAGGATGGCTCCAGCGTCTTCAAGCACACGGCCAGAAGAGAGCGAAAACGTCAGGCATGGAGAGAATCTCCTGCAGAAGGGCTCACAACGAGAAGGAAAAATTGCCCATTTATTGCCGCAGCAACTTTGTGCGGCGGATGAGCGGGCCGACCGTGCATCTTTATGTTTTTCACTGGTGGCCTGTCCCCCAATTTCCCCTCATGGATTTCAGGTTCGTCGGTACCATGACACTCCGGTCCTTCTCCTGGTGTTCATGGAGCACTCAGCCTGCTTTCTCGAGAGCCTGTCCATCGTGATCGCTGGACGGAGTCCGCACCCCTCCTTGGCTGTCTCTGCGCTGCCCCGTCCCTGACACAGCCTTGTGATCACCCCCGGAAGGCACGCCCGAGAACTCTTCAAATGTCTCGCGTCTCCTGACGCGTCGCTCCCTCACCTCGCTGTGCTCAGTCTTACGCTGCGCACCCGGGGACGTGTCTTTCCCGCAAATGCTTGCCATCCTCCAGTCCCGAGCCTCGATCCTCTCGGTGGTCCATCTCAACTTGTGGGTGGTTCCGTTCCCTCAGTTCCTCCCGGGATCCCGGGTCGACCGACTTCGTGCGACGGGGATTGACTTGCGAACTACGTGGGGCGCGTAGCCGGAGGGTCTCCCTGGTGCGTACACGATGAACTGCATCGTTGTTATTAACTGAGGCGGTGTGTCAGACGAATGCGACACGTTCTGAACGGGCTATTTTCATCTTAAACGTGTGTTGTATGACCTAGGTTAATAGGAAGGGTGAATTCTCGGTGATTCCATCAACCGAGATGACTGTTTTTCTCGCAGCCGTCAATTGAAACCGAAATATATTATAAGTTCTACAGAGCTCTAAATGGGGGTATACATGTCAACGGACTGACGTATAACATTCTACGAGCATGAATCTTCCCGTCGATACATCATGGCATTCTCAAACTATTTGGCGTGTAATCCTTCATGAAGACCACATTTCGTCCGAACCCCGTTGTATTGTCGTATTTATGACTGAAGCAGCAGAGATTAGTGCGCGCATAGTATGTTGGTCGGTGCAGCTTACTAGTTCCCAGCCAATTCGACGAGCGTCAATCCCGGCGGCGCGATAAGATGCGCCATCACACCGTACGACGACTCGCCGAGGAGCAGCACATCGCTGTTGCTCAGCGCACGCAAGTCCGCTAACGCATCCCCCGAGTCAAGGATGGTATACGCTGTCTCGTTGAGCCGGGCGAGGACGTCTGCGTCCGCGTTTTCCATCGCAATGGTGAGGTTCACGCCGCGCCGACCTATCTCGGCGGCACGGATGTCCTTGAGCACGCGCACGATGTTAGGGATCCCCATCGACCCGCGGAAGCCGTCGCCGAAATTACCCGCAGTGTCGCCCCAGCGGACGTGGACACCAACGGTAACAGGCCGGTCAGGCGGCGACGAAAGGCGCGAGATCGTCGTGGAATTGACAGGTAAGAGGCGTTCGCGGACCCAGCCCATTATGCATCCGTTGAGATCCTGAGTAATCTGCAGGACGCGACGGCGTCAGGAGTGCGAGCGGCTGACACGGAAAGGTTGACGCACCTCCTGCTCCTCTGTATCCACGATACTCGTGCACTCCGCCATATCTGCCCTGAGTTTCTTCATCTCCTGCATCGCCGAGGGATCCCCTGCACACAGCCCGCGCACAAGCCGGTCGCGGTCTGCTACAGGCAGGTATTCCCTGATCCTGCACGCGTTGTGCACATCAGCAGCCGACATCGCAGTGTCATTCAGCCCGTTAAAGATGCGCGAGGTGGAATACTTGTGCTCAGATTTCTGAGATGCGATGAGCAGAGTCGAGTCCAGCGCGCCCGCAAGGACGATGCTCTGCTTGAAGTGCTGCAGCGCGGACTGGAGGGGAATGGTCAGCGCACGAAGTTGGGCGTTGGTGGTTGATGGCGCACCCCGAATCCATCTGGGCCCAGCGTCCCCACCCGCAGATACACCCGCGTCCTCGACGGCGCCAAGATTGGCATGATTCCCAGTCTCGTCCGTACGGGCTCCGACCGTGCAAGTCCCAGAAACAAGACCATGAGAAGGAGACCCCCGCCTGCGATCTTCCACAGGAGCGATCTCCCGCGCTTCCTGGGTGGTGGAAGCTCCGCGTCCGCCGTCGTCGGGAGGGCCTCGTAGGACGCGGCGCGCGGCATGATGTGATACGTTGGTGGGTCGTAGGGGATGTGGAGTGTTGTAGGGCACCTCCCGTTATCCTGTCCGCAGTTGCGCCTCTGGTCTTGAATTTCCCGCTGGCGCAGAGAAACAAGGAGAACGGGAGAGAAGAATGCAAAATACTAGGCGGATGTTGTAAGGCACTACTTGCAACATTTACCCCACGGGGAATGTTCTTCCCACGTGTCGCGTGGCTTCCCTCGCCGTTGAACTATCCTAGGAACTTCATGATTTCATTTTTTTAACTCACAGCTACCCTTTCATATGGTGGATCATTTCTGGGTCCGCACGAGGCCATGATTCCTTTTTTTCATTCAGTAGCCGCCCAAATGAGCGTTCTTTGCCGCACTCTGCCGGCCTCGGCTATTTATGATGGACCGGCACCGAGCACAGCCTCTTAGCCTTCTGTGCCTCTTGCTTTTACCCACCATGGACCAAGTGGATCGCATCCTCCGCAGTGAGGATTACTTAGGCTTTCTGCCTGGATTCATTATTTCTCTTCTGCTCGCGACACTATTAGCCCTCTTATCCATTCACTCTCATACTGTATTCGTCGATTCAATTCACTCTCTCCCAACTTTGAACTCCTCGGGGAGGCCATATTCTCGAGCCACGGCAAACGAAACTAGTGGCCAAAGACGACTGCGACTGGTGTTCCAGATCTTCGCGCAATCTGAAGATGCGAACTAGGGCAGTTTGGGGGATAAACCTCTCCGGACACTATTTCTCTCTGAGGTTGAACGGAGGTTGATTATCGTACAAGCTACTAGCCGGACTTGAACCTCGAGGCAGCCATGTACTTATTTACTATGAGCTATCACCGCTAATTATTCTGAAGCGCCAACCGTGCAAATGTGGAACCGATCTGCTGGATCGAATCACCCAACGTGGATCAATGGCTGCGCCGATCGATAACAGCAGCATGGCGCAGTCTGGAAGTAGTCTCTCGTAGACAGACACTCTATACGAACACTCGTACCTCGCTGTATAGTCTGGAAGCGCGCGGGGCCCATATCCCTCATGAAACCCCGAGGTCACTCGATCGAAACGAGTTGCTGCTATGACACGCATCCTATGGAGATGTTTTTGCCGCGGTGCTCTCGCATGCATGCATGCCGGACCAAAATTTTCCCGGTTCTTCATGTGGGGGTTTACTTGCCTAAGTTTTTGGACTCAAATTTCGGAGCACCTAAATACGAACGAACTTCCAACGCAACAAGGCTAACTGGCTTATAGTCGAACTTGAATCTCAATCGCAGTTTCCTTACCTTCGTCGCGGACCAAATCATGATGGGCATTTATGTCTCATAGCTCTGAAATTATTGTGCAGCCTGCCATTCAGGTTCTCCACCCATCTCCCAACCGCATATACCCACCAGTGCAAACTGATTTTGTGTATATAAGGCCAAGTTCTCGGTTCTTCGATCTTTCGCCGTGCGGCCCAAGGCTGAGCCCCGCGTGGTCCAGGGCATTGTTCGCGGACTACATACTTGAACTAGTATGTCAGGCAGAAGCCCAGAATCAGTTTACTGTAACAACGACCAGACTGCAAACTCACAGCATCGGCATACTTGGACTCAGGGGTTCCTTGTGGTTCTCCTACTGTAAATTCTCGCAGTCTCTGCGTAGATCGCTGAGGCTTTATACTTTCGGAGGGTTCGATTTGAGCAGTCTTCTATGAGGAGGACATCTGCAGCCGGTATACGCCTCGATCATCGATGGTGATGCGCTCAGAGGTCAGAGTATTTTCTTCAGTAGGTGAGAAGTACATCTCATAGGTTGACTATGGCTGATTGTGCTGTTCTGTATGACGTCCTGTATCTGGACGATACGATGCCGATAATCCACGTTCGAGAACGGAACGGCGACGCGACATGTAAATGACCTCGGTCTCGTGACCGCATCCTTGGCCTTCCAAATCGGAAACAAATGTAAAAGTCGGACTGAATTCCAGGACTCGCTCGAAACGAACACAAATGCACATGAATTCGTCAAGAATCAAGTACACGTTCGTATATACGTAGAAGATCGTCGGATAACGTAAACGTAAAGAACACAGACAGTGCGGCGCTCCGCAAACGGTACAAGTAGTAGTACAGAAAGCAGGGGACAGCGCAGCAAGATAGATAGCATTTTGATTGCAGGCGTAACAGTCATTTCAGAGCCAGAAAGAAGAAAAAGAAACGTAAATCAGATACAGAAAAATGTCAGAAAGAAAATCGATAGGACGTCAGATCGTGAAGTCGTTTGGGAGTGAGGTCGTGAGTGGGTGTGTGGGGGGTCGTAGATCATGTTGATCATGAGAGACATGAGGAGCGTTGAGACAGTGCGTGAGAGGAAACCCGGGATCCGAAAGATCAGACGGGTATGGGCTGGCGTGGTGTCGGAAGACCTGGACGAGCGGGAGTGGGCCGTCCACGCGGTCTTGGGCGGCTAATCCTGAGAGATTCGCCAGGACTATAGTACAAAAACTAATCAGTGTCTGCGGAGAAGAAGACAAGAACGGCGCACGTCATCATGAAGGACACGGCCGTCGTGCTGGTGTTATTCTCCTTCTGGTCCGTAGAAGCTTTTGTGCTGCGTTTGGCCCATCCGAGCGCCGAGCGCCTAGCGGCGGACGCGACGCGCGGGCGTGCATTCGGTGCCAGGCCCCACGCATTCTCGCGCTTCGGCGACATCATGGCCGGCGGCGTGGGGAGGTCGACGTTCGCGTGGACCTCTAGCGGCTGTAGCGCGCTGTGGGTGACGAATGCGCGGTGCAACTCCGCGGGCGAGGGGCGCTGCAGCTGAGGTTCGGGGGACGCGGCAATTTGGCCTTGACGAGGGTAAGGGGAGGCGCGCGACTGGGTACGCGAGCGCACTCTCCGCGGACCAAGGTCGGAGGGCAGTGGGCCGTAATTCTGGACCGAGTGCTGCAGGAGAGCTTGCATGCCCTCGGGGTTCTTGGGCGGCTGGAAGGCTGAGGAGAGGGTCAGTATAGAAAGGAGGAGTAAGAGATGGACCTTACCCTGCAGCGCATAGACCGAGAAAGGCGTGTCGGACCACGTCCGCTTGCTCTCGAGGACCGTGTCCTCCGCCTCGTGCCGGAGAGCATAGTACTTGCGGAGGGCCATGATGCCACGTTCGTCGTCCCACCCAGCGCTGCCCGCGCTCAGATCGAGAGATCCGGCATCAGGCTCGACGATGAAGACGCCCTGACAGGCGGTCGGGCTGCTGCTCTTCCTGGATACGGTGGAGGGCGCGGGGCTCGTCATCTCCTCCTGGATCGTTTCGTAGACGGACGAGCGCGAGGCGCGAGCTTGTGCAACGGAAATACGACGCCGGTGGCCGTGCCCCCGAGCGCGCGCGCGCACTCGGTCCCGGGCGGTGGTCGACATCGGATGCGTGGCGTTCGATAAGATCACATTGACTCGGGACATGTCGATGCTGGATTCGGACATGTCGATGCTCGACTGCGAGCCGTCCGACATCGACGATCCTTCCGCGGACGACAGCGGCGGAGTGTCAGCGCCCGAGCTCGACGTCGTGATGGTAGACGAGCGCGAGCGGGAGTTGGGGCTGGGTCGCGAGAAGACTGGCGCAACGCGGACTGAGAAACGGGATCAGCCGCAGGAGACTGAGGAGGTGGAGAGTACTTACGAGCAGACATATCCTCCCCAGCCGCGATGAGGCAGCTCTCCTCGAGACTTTGACGGACCAGCAGGCCTTGTGTCGCCTTGATCATCCTCTCGCCGCCGAACTTGGACGAGGTCGTAGACGCGATGGAGGCCTTGGTGACGATGCGTGCTTTGTTGGGCCCTTGGTCGTCGTCTTGGAACATGATGTGCTTCCGTTTCTCGACGCGCACGCACGGCGACGCCTCGAAAAGGGAGCCAATGGACCGTCGACGGACATGACCACCGCCAAGCATCTAACGAATCGCATTAATTACTGGAAAGCGTGTGGAAAGAGGAACATACGCTAATCATTGTATCGTCCTCCTTCATCGGGCTATGGATGCTGTTGTGCATACTGAGCATGGACAGCGGGCGGAACTGAGTAGGGGGGAGCAAATGACCGTTCGGGGGGTTGTGGTCGTCGTACCCAAAGACAGAGTCGGAAGACATCGAAGACCGATGGCCGGTCTTCTCGAAAAGAGAGTCCTCCATCGACGACCGGCGCTCGTCGTCCATGATCGAGTCGAATGATGATCGATTGCGTAGCCCGCTGCGGCTCTCGGGCGGCGATGCCGAGATGGCCCTGAGAGGCATGCCATGGTCGACAGCAGTGTCGAACATCTTGTCGCCCACACCCGGCCGGCCCAAGCGCGCCACAGAAAAGTCGCTCAGCACCGAGTCCATCGAGGAATCCTGCCGGTGTTTCGCCCAAGCGGCGCGCCCGCCGTTAGCGCCGTACGCAGCGTAGGTGTGCGCCAAGGAACTACCGCTGGTGCTCGTGTCGTTCTCACTCAAGCGGTGGTTTCCGAAACTCCGATTGTAGTTATAGAAGCTGATGGGCGGGCCTTGGGAGGAGACGCTCATATTGGATTCCCGGCGACGATGACCGCGAGCAGATGGCTGGGAGGGTGCCTTGAAGTAAAAGCTCGATGCGTCGCTCTCGACTCGCTTGCGCTGACGATCGCGGCCAAGGAAGGAGAACGTGTCGTCGACGTTGATCGACATGGAGACGGAAAGGTCCTCGGAAGACGGCCGTTCCCGCAAGCTGGGCATGGGCAATCCGTACTCGAAGGGGTCCGTGATGCCGGGATTGGTGACGTGGCCGTAGGACGACACCGACGCGATGCTGAAGAGGGAGTCCTGCCTCGCATGGGGCGCGCGTCGATTGCTGGCAACGGGCGGTGGATAGAAGGCCGGGCGATTGTTGTGGAACTCGAATCCGCGACGGACCTCGTCGAAGGAGTCCAAGCCCGTGAAGCTGATGCCCGACGCAGGGCGCGAGTGGGTGCGGGAGTGCATGCTCATCATGGAGTGCCGAGAGTTCTCGAGCGCAAATCGTCGCGCACTCGAGTCCGAGTTGACGCGGGGACGGGCGATATCTGCGGCGTTCGCAAAGATAGACTTGAGGACTGAGTCGTCCTCTTCCATGAGCGAGGACAGCGACTGCGTACGGACGTGCGACGGTGGAGGAATGATGTCGGACAGCGTCAAAGCCTTCTTGACCTGCTTTTCCTCCTCGGGGAGGTCGCCGCCGAACTTGAATTTGACATTGAGCTGTCCGTCGGACGGGCCAGCTGCGAAAGCGCGAGGGAGTGCCAGACTCTCATCGCTCCCGAGGCTGTCAGAGCCGGGCAGGAGCGTGGGCTCCTTGAGGTCGACGATGCGCGAGGCCGAATAACCCCCAACATCCATAGAAGTATCACCGTCGCTGCTGACCGCCATGGTAGGTTCCTTCATGTCGATGAGCCGCGAAACGGACTGGGGGCCGTGGTACTCCGGGAAAGATGTCTGTTCCGAAGACGACGACGACGAGCCCGACGTATTGTGGAAGACGGTGGGGAGGGTGGGGACAGGTGGAGGGACTTCGACGCGAAGGAATCCGCGGAGGTCAATCTTGGCCGGCGTCTTGAACGCGTTCTCCAGCTGCTCGACAAAGCTGCGTCGATCAGACCCGCCCGACTCATTCAGCTTCTGCAGCTCGCCGGTAAAGTCGAAGGACTTCTTCGTGTCCTCCTCGGACGACGTGCCGCCCTCGTCCATATCACCGTCGATGAGCTGCACGTTAAAGACAGGGAGCTCGAGCTGCGGCGGCGAGGGGGAGATCGGCAGCGGCGCGTGCGGCGGCAAACCAGGGGAAGGCAGCGGCGCGCTCTGCACGGCGGGTGGACAGAAAGAGAGTGTGTCGTCGATGGGCGATTGCCCACGCGACGCGGACAAGAGCACTTGCAGCTCGTTGGGGATGTCCGAGTCTGGGTCAGACGCGTCAAGTTCTTGGTCATCATACCCCGACACATCCGACCCACCCATCGTCCCGCCCATCCCAAGCACGCGCTTCGTCTCGCGGGCAAGCGGCATCCCTTGCGTGCTCCCGCGGCTGCTTCGAGGTGACGGCGCGTCGGGCAGTAAGGAGGACCGGTTCCGCCCATGCCCGCGCGTAAACACCGGCGGCAGCCCCCGCGCATGTAGCGTCTTCGCATCCTCCACGGAGCTCGACGACGAGCGCGAGCCAAACGTCAGGGAAGACGGCGCGCGCATGTCGATGTGCTCGTCCGACGGCGGCGGTGGCGAAGCCGTAGTCGACGTGACGATGGAGATCGGCGGGCGGATGCGCGACGGCCGCAGACGCAGTGGCTGGAACACGGGAGCGGGGTCAGGCTCGGGTGTGGGCGTCATGGTGCGGCGATGCATCCGCTTGAAGGTCGCGTCCGTCGGGGAGGTAGCGGCCGCGGGTGCAGCCCGCGGCGGCGACGCTTCGTGCAGGGTGGCGGGCCACGGCGCAATCTGCTGCCCAATCATCGCTTTGGGCGTGGTGGACGCGCCGCGCGTGGCATACGGACGGAGCGAGCTGACGGAGCCGACGCTGGGACGGAGCGTCTTCGACTTGCCTGTCGGGCTCTCCTGCCACTCCTTGCGCGGGACGATAGGCCCTCTGCTGGGCGACGGCGTTCCGGGCGTTGCCTCAAGATCGAGGTGCGTGATGAGCTGCGCGAGATCGTTGGTCGCGGCGTCAAGAAGATTGAGCACTCCTGAGGATCAAGGTAAGGGTAAGAACGTGCATGGAAGGAGGACTCGAGAGACTTACCGTCAGCAGGCGTATCCTCGATGATCCCCCGCGGACGACTCCTGCCTTTCCCAAGGAGCACATCGTCAGATACGGGACGGGGCCGCGCGCGCTTGACCGGCGTCGCAGACACCATCTCGTAGTCCCCATCCTCATCGCCGTGTCCGTGCCCATCCGTCGTCGCCTCCTCCACGGTGAGCATCGGCGGCACATTCCCAGTAATGCTGTCTCTCGTGGACGCGGACGAGCGGCGCGACAACCCCGGGAATACATCGATGAGCGGCGTGCGTCTGCGCCCCTCCGAGCTGCGCCGACTCTCGCGCTCCGTCTTCTTTTCCCGCTCCTGGTCCTTGGTCTCCTTCTCCCTCTCCCTCTCCTTCCCGCGCACCCGATCCACCACCTCCTCCGCCCAGCGCACGCTGCTCCCGCTGCTGACGCGCGAGCCCGCGCTGCTCCCACTAGAAAGGACCGACAGCGGGCGCAAGCTGGAGTTGGTGCTCTCCCGCCTCGCCACGCCCGGCGCGTCCGCGCTGAGCCGATTAGGATTGACGCCGCCCATCGCGGGCCCGCCGAACGCGGGGCCGACACTGCTCGCCGTGCTCGTCTTGCCGCCGGACACACTGCGTCCGATGGTCAGCGCGCTGGGTAGCCCCAGCCCGATGCCGGTGCTGCCGCTCTTGCCCAGCGTCGACCCCTTGCCGAGGCCGAGGCCGAGAATGCTGCGCTTGCGCTGCACGGGCGACGCCCCGAGCGCGCCAACCTCGAAACTGCTCCCTGAGCTCTTGGGCGCGCGCTTCTCCTTCTTCTTCTTCTCCTCCTTCCCCCGCTTCTTCTCCTCCTTTCCCTTCCCCTCCTCCTTGTCCTTCCCCTTGACTTTCTTCTTCGCGCGCACCGTCCCCTCGCCCTCCCCATCCTTCTCCCTCTCCTTCTCATCGCGATCCCACGTCCCCAGCCGGGCCATACTCCGCACGCTCCGCATCGCCCGTAGCGCAATGGACCCCTGGTCCTTATCCTTGCTACCAATAACGCCGGGCGGCGCGAGGAACCCGCCCGCCGTCGGCGCCCCCGACCGCGGGCCCGGCACCGGCGTGGGCGCACGCGACAGCGGCGTCGGCGTCGGCGCGCGCCCCAGTGTCGACGCCGGCGCGCCCAGCAGAATCCCCGCGCCGGCAAGCGCGCTCGCACTCCGCTTAAACTCGTGCGGCGCGGACGCGTACTCTGCCGTGTCGGTGCGTGAATACACGGCCATGGCGCTCGCGCTACGCTGGAACTGCTGCTGCGGGGGTGCCTGCTTGGCGCCGGACGGCGGCGGCCGGTACGTGTCCGCGCGGGTCATGGTCGCGTACGGGGCTGCCGCGCCGGGGAGTTGTGAGTATTGCATTGGTGTCGGTGCCGGACGATTGAGGAGCGCGGCGCTGCCGGCGCTGACGCTGCGCTGGTACTCGGCACGGGGTTGGGGTGCGGGGGCGAGCGCGCTGGAGGCGCCGAGGGAATTGAAACGCTTCTGCGCAGGGAACGGCTGCTGCTGCGGTGGAAGATCTGCAAACAGCAATGGTCAGAACGACGAGCAGAGGGACGCGGGGAAGGGGAGGAGGAAGCGAGAATGTGTAGAAGAGGAACAATTAAAGGAGGGAGGAGAGAAAGGTAAGATAGAGATGATTTTTATAATAGAATTGAGAAGATGGAGACTTGCGCTCCGTACGGCCGTGGACAAGCGGGCCACAGGGACACGCTCAGTCTCGCTGTGAGGGAGAAGGCGTCGCACACCCGGCAGCTTCCTGCGTCTGCGCACGTTTCCGAGCGAGACAAGGGCGACCCCTGCGCACCCAACGAGCCGGGACGGAAGATAATAGCTTCGACACGAAGACGCAGTAACCAGGAACGCAGGCGAGACAAAGCCCGGGTCGCGTCCCCCGCACTCGCGTCCAAACAATAAGAAATAAGAAATAAGAAATAAAAACAAAAATCGAAATAAAATGCAAGGCGAGCGATAGTTCTCGAAGACACGTCGACCACGACGCCGGCAGCAGAGTAGCCCGCAGCGAGGACGCGTCGCACATCCCCTGCCAGATCTGCCCGCGAAGGAGCTCCACGTCCCTGAGCGCTGGGGGATGCAGAGGAGCTACGCGACAGCCAGATGGCCGTCGCAGGAGAATAAAAGGAAGGAAACAAGAACAGAAACGCGGGCGAAGAGGAGAGGGGGGAAGAGATGGGCGGGGGCAGCGCCGGGAAGTCCTCCAGTAGAGGAAAGGGCGGCACCGAGCGCTACGTCATCCCCAGACGAGAAGAACGCGAAGAACAGTGGGAGAACGATGTGGGCAGCAGCAGCGCCACGAAGGGCTTGAATACAGGCGAGGGCCACAGAGCATGGTAACGAGGGCAAAAGGACGAGATGACATGAAAAGTCGGAGGAACGCGCGTGAGAAGAAGAGGGAGCAGGGCGTGCGCGCAGGCAGCGACACGAAGAGAAAGGTAGACAGCAAGGGTCCAAGAAGTGTCACGTCACCGTGTACTGCACGGCCCTGGCTCGAGGCTCGGCGGCCCGCATAGACGACGAATTACCACCCCCCGCCAAAGTTAGGGCTCCGAAAGGAAAACTCCCGAGAGGAGAGTGTAAAGTGGAGGCGCATCCACACCCCACATAATGAAGGAAAGGAACGAGAAAGGGGGAGAAGACGAAAAGGGAAGGCAAGACTAACCTCGCAAAACGCCGCGTCCGCGCACGCTGGGGACGTCGACCATGTCAAGCGTGCAATCCGGTTCGCCCGGGAGGTGCATCTGCATCTGCGGCGCGTCTTGTCGCTGTCGCGTATAGGCCGTCTGCTGGACCTCAAGCGTCGGGGACGGGCCAGGCGCTGAGTAGTGTTAGCGCGAGAACGAGAGAAGCGAAGGTAACGACTCACACTTGCCCCTTCTCACAAAGGCGAGGACCCCGCCCTCCTTCTCTTTCTCCTTCTCCTTCGTATCCTTCCGCCCGCGCGTCAAATTCCACCACTTGTCCTTCCCCCCCTCCTGCCGGCTCTCTCTCCCGCTCTCGATCCCTGCAGGCGTCGTCGGCCGCGCATTTGTCACGTCCGCAAACACCCCGTCCACCCTCCCACGCGTCTTCGCCTTCTTCTTGATGAGCACCATCCCCTCCCCTTCCCCCGCCCAATCCCCTCCGCCCGCACTGCTCCCCTCCTCCACATGCACCTCCCACCCGCGCCCCGTAACCGACCCCGAGCCGCCGACGCGCCGCACGATGTCACTGAAGTCACCGCCGTCGCGCACGGTGTTGTATGGCGTCTGCGCGGTCGCCGCGCCCGCCCCGCCCGCGAATAGCCCGAGTACCGACTTCTTCTTTGCGGGCGCGCGCGCGGGCGAGATGGACACTGACGTCGAACCGTTGGGGTCCGCGTACGTCACCGCCGACACGTCGGGCGTGGGCACAATGAGCCGGATGCTGGGCACCGTTCCGGTTCCAGTCGCCATCGCCATTGCCCCGTCCGTCAGATTCGCTTGTTTTTTTTTGGAGTTTAGAACTTTTTGCGTAGATTCCAGAGAGATCAATCGGAGAGTCGAGAGAAAGATGAGTCGTGGATGTCGTCGATGTCGATGTCGTTAGAATGGGACCGAAAGACACGTTAATTCAGTGGATTTTCTTCTACAACGCGCAGGGATGAGCACCCTCGAAGATGTGAAGAACAAGGGACGCACCTATAGAGGAGAGACTTTCCTTTTCCTGGGCCGGGGCCTGGCTTGACGGCGCTTGGTCGTGGACGAAGACAAGGGCAAGCGACGTGGCGGTGCAGCTCGCCAAACCAAACATGATCACGTGTCCGCCGCGGCAAGTTTCGCGGGCTGTGTTTGGCTGCGGCCTCTTCGACCTGATCGCGACACGTGTTGACGTGCATGGCGAGAGAAGCCTTAATGCACGCTGTCCGCATGGTGCGAGATGGTGTAAGAGCGCGTATGCAGTTACTTCATTACCCAACTCAGCCAGAGTTCAACATTAATTCCACCAGTTGAATTCGAGCTTGGTATTTTTCGAGATCTGGAGAACCGTCGATAGTGAAACTACGCGCACTGTCAAGCAATGACTTTTGAACGGGAATGCAGTAGCCATCTATCCTCAACCGCTCCTTATCTCCACATCAAAGGCGAACTTCACCCTTAATAAATTCTCACCGAATCATCGATTCCGAAGTACAAGTCCCAAAGAGGCCCAGGGGCTATTGATATTTCTGCGCGGATCTGAATAGATCATCCATCCTCCGATGTTCACTAGTACTGCCCCAACCTCGGATCCCCGACAGTTACTACCCCGAGGCGATATCGGCGACTTCATATCAAGTGCGACGCAAAATTCTCAGAGGATGTTGAAGGATCTCATGATGATGCTTTTACACTGCTGGAAATCCTAACCTAAGCTCAACTCAAGCTCACCCCACCCCTCGGACCCGCGGGTAGTACAGTAATACAATATCTGCGAACGTCGCTGATCCACGAGCATTTCTCACCGACAGCGCACCCACCACTCTCAGAAATAATTCTAACATAGTACGCAGCTTTTCCCTATGCTCAGCTTAACATCATCGTTTCCCTACCCTCGCTCTTAACACGGTGCCGAATTAATAAGTTTGCCAATATTATTTCCTTGAGCGTGTCAACTATATTCCAAGTTCAAGTTTAGCTCACCAACGATTGATATTCGACAGCAGACAGAACCTCCAGCCCAACTTCAATCACTCCCACACCCGATTCAAGTCCACTCGATTTCAGCTCACAATACATCCCCCAGTACATAAATGCACGCTATTTCGTTGTTTTTTGCAGTTCCTCGCCGTTGCCGCTCGGAGCCGCTCTATTTCGCCACCTTGCCCATTGCCCGGAGGTCGTGGCATTCACCGAAGCTCTTAAAATCGTCTAGAACCGACTTTCAACAATCCTCTCCTTCGAATGTATCACAATTCCTTGGTATCAAATTGCCCGAAGACTTTCGATCAAGAACCTGATTTACATAGTTGTTCAATTTTTTAAAAAAAGCAAGACGCAGAGGAGAGTAATGTATCTGCCGTGATCCCCGATACCTCGGTTCGATTGGTTGAGAGGCTCATGAAACGTGTGTATCTGTGCGGGTTCACTCATCTGGCGTGGGGCAACGAAAATTTGGATCGATGGTGAGTCCAAAGGGATGACACATATGCTGAGGACACAAACATCGGTCGGCAGACGCCAACCGAGTCAACTATACAGGACCCCTCGAACACAGAGGGTCAATTTCTTGGTATTGTATCCCTCTGCACTCCAACCCCTTTCTCGGGCGAATCGGCACACAGAGCGTGCCAAATTTCTGACCCCGCGCGGTAGACCCCCGATTCAGATCCCCCCTGTCCACTCGCTCAGCTCTCCCAGCCCGGACACAATTCCAAAGACATCAATCCCATAACAACACCATCGATTATCGCCACACCCCCTGGGTGGCATCTCCCCTATCCAGGCGTCAACGTCTCGTACCCCGCGCAAGTCATGAATCATGTACCACGGACGAACAATAACACCCCACCCCGCACGAGTGCGATTTAAACGGATTGCAGTAGCCGCCGCACTCCGCATTCTAGCGGGGGGAAAACGGTTGACTTTTAACGTCGTCCCGAAACAGGCTTTAAATTTATTCTTTAATTTTTAACGCGCTGGCGTGCTCATGATCAGCAATCACCTGAGAATCACAAGCCTGTTGGCGTTCCCACCTCGATGAACGACTTTCCATTGTTAAATATGTCTGGACCGATCTCCCCGGACGTGGGTACAGAGTCTTGTTTCTGTATTGCATTAACATTGTCACAAGCATATCGACTTCCAGCCAAGCCAAGGGGCAGGAGCCAACCATTTAATTGTAACGCCTGAATACGTCGCCAAGAAAAGGGCCAAGTGAGAGCACCCCTCTTAAATCCTCCCTTTTTATGCCGGGACTCTCAATTTCGACCCCCACCTCCTCCATGCACATCCCGTCCATCGCCATTTTTATTTTCGCCCTGGTGGGCTCAATCTCTGCGAAGGGGACCCCTACGCACAAGGGATTCTTCTCGGTCAACGACCCTGCGAATCTAGCTCGCCAGCCCCGCTCGGCGCCCCCGCCTGCGCCTCGCACAAACGCGAAACGTCTTGCGCTCGGTCTCCCCCCATTGCCGCCTGGCCGCCGTGGTGCGTCTCAGTCTGCCACTTGCAACGCACAGATATCAAGCTGGCGCGCACCGCAGCCTACGCACTTTCACCACGTCAGTCCCCCCCGCCACCCACCATGTATGCGCTCCCCTCCTCCTATCCGGTTTTCACCGTACTGAATGATGGCCCCAGAAAGCATTGCAACCTCCGCGTGAAGACCGACGCTCAGGTTGATATGGGCTTCCTCGCCGCCACCTTCAACAACTACAACCAGTACGGCATATTCACTACCACTCAATCCGCCGCGCTCGAGGTCACCTTCTCTTACCCCTCGGCCGCCACCCCCCATTCACCAAGCTCGACATGAAACCCGTCAATGGGCCCAGTGATAATCTATACCCGGCCGTCGGAGGCAGTGAGTACCACTCGCTAATCAGTTTGTCGCCTGACACCGTCCTCGTACGCAGTTGTTCCATATGGTGCCACAGGCGCCTTGACGGGGAGCGGCGAGTGCGTTGCCACTTACTTGTAATCGATCCCTCAACTAAATCTGCGCCAGGTACCTCTATCTGGGCGGCACCTACCAGAGCGGCGGCGGTGCGGACCCGACGAGCGGAATGAGCTCGGTTCCAGGGAGCCAATTATTCGAGAGCGCCATCTGGACCTACGTCCCTGGGACTGGGGAGGTCTCCCCCCATTGGGTCAACCCGGGAAGCGTGTACCCTAACACATACACGTTATACGCCAACGATATCAACCGTGCGTTATGCTCGCTGCTATTCGTTCTCCACGGGACGTTGATCAGGATTGTAGACTCTTTCCTGCTGACGAATAACCCTGCTGACGAATAACCCTGCCGCGACAAAGTCGAAAGTCGGTGGTGCCGCGTTCCCCCTCGTGGTGAGCGGTTTATTCCGGGCAAAAAATATACATGCTAATTGATAAGCGTCAGTATTTCACCTGTGTGGATCCCGTCCCGCAGATTATCCCTTGACGGGAGCGCCGAGCATACCTATGTATCTGGAAGCGATCGAGTTGTTCGATAGATCCGGCGCGCACACCCATTGTTCCGGAATGAGCGTTTTTAGTTCAGAGATACCTGAGGGCGAGTGCTCAATTGGAAACCTCTCACGCGACCAGACAAATTGAATTGCGCATATCTGCAATTGCAGGCGGTAACGATGGGAACCGCCAGCGACATCCCAGACTGAGATGTAAATACATTGAGCCTGCTGCGTCTGCACTGATCTGAGAACGGTGATAAGCCTCACCAGTCGCAAGAAAGCCGCGATAGACATCGATTCCCCGAGATGCCGTGCTAAATGCAACTCGAAATGTGCGCTCATTACTCCCGACGGCCAATCGTTGGTGTAAATGACTGTAAGATCACTGATAGACTTCAGAGCCAGCGTCTGAGAAGATTCCATAAATTGGTACAATTGCCACCGAGATTGAATCGCAGAACAGGCGAACAGCGAGGAACTCGGACGATATTCGCGACTCGGAGTACAAGGCTGGCGCACCGCAGCTATCAGAGATGACGCCAGAATATTTGAGAGGAATTCTTCGAGTTTGGCAACAGCCATGCGGATAACACTGCGGTGGCTGAAGGATTTTTGTGGGCAAAACATTACGTCCAAACATAAGTTGCTCTTTGGTAAAATTTTTGTCCCCCAGTAAAAAATGAACGCAAAGTCATACATTTTGGGGCACCTTTTGGATCTCTGGGACATGATGTATGTTTTGCCCCGAGAAGCGTGAACAAACAAACACTCTTTTTACGCGTTTGTTTCGAACTTATTTTGGAGGAAGTAACAATGCAGGTGAAAACGAGTTATTTTTGAAGCCATTTGTGGCCGCTTTTTTTGTGAAAGACATGTGATCGAAACACAGATATGTTTAAGATGAAATTTGAAAGCGAAAAATTAGTCATGTTCTGCGCCTTAAAATAGACGCGAAAAACACCGAATGTTCTAGTCTGTTTTCGCTCGGCGTGCGCTATCGCGCGATCGATGTTTTGAGACCAAAAGCAGACTAGAACATTCGGTGTTTTTCGCGTCTATTTTAAGGCGTAGAACATGACTACTTTTTCGCCTCCAAATTTCATCCTAAACATATCTGTGTTTCGATCACATGTCTTTCACAAAAAGAGCGGCCAAAAATGGCTCCAAAAATAACTCGTTTTCGCCTGCGTTGTTGCCTCCTCCAAATTAAGTTTGAAACATACGCGTAAAAAGAGAGTTTGTTTGTTCCCGCTTCTCGGGGTAAAACATACATCATGTCCCAGAGATCCAAAAGGTGACCCAAAATGTACGACTTTGCATTCATTTTTTGCTGGGAGACAAAAATTTTACCAAAAAGCAACTTATGTTTGGATGTCATGTTTTGCCCACAAAAATCCTTCAGCCACCGCAGTGTAACCGTCAAGCAGACGTCGTGCCAAATATGAGAATCCAGATTCATTGTAGTAAAATTGAAAATTCCGACTTGATTCCGACTCGGAATTTTTAGTTTTACTTCGAGATTGTCCTGATGCGCGAGGTTCGGTTGAATTGTAGCTTTTCGCTCATCTAGCGAGCCGTGCTTGAGCCATCGAGCCAGAGATACCCGCCACCTGCGGTAACGATTGAATCGATTGGCCAAGTGTGCACCACCACCCCACGCATCAGCAAAACCGGGATTTTGCCGTAGTGCCGTAGTGCCGGTAGTAGCCGGTCGGATTACGTAGTGCTGTGTAGTGCTCTGTAGGGCTCTGTAGTGGCCGGCTCACTTCGTAGTGGTGGGCTCGCTACATAGTGCTCTGGTACAGCCGGGTCAATGTGTAATACTCTGTAGCCTGGTACCCCTACTTAAGGTAGTGCTTGATAGACAGCCAGTGCGACTGCATAGAGATTCAGATTCAACTAACCCTAACCCTAGATAAATGGACAGCTGCCATCAATTTGGATATACTGACTTCAATTTGTGTCTTTAGTCCAACTTTAGCCTAGCAAGTCCTTTGAATCAACCATTTCAGGCATTTCTGAGTCCTGCCAAAATCTGCTACATTTTGGATCGAAATTTAATAGAAATACACATCGTTCACAAGCTACTCTGACGCGAGCATCGCATGGACCGCACAACGTACGCGGGGAGGTTGAGGTCGTCCCAGTCCGCGCGTAGGCGCGCCACTGCGCACGGAGCGAGTTGCGTTGCCTACGACTGAATTCTCGCTCTGCCTTTTCGCCAACAAGTCGAGAGTCCATCCCGTTTTCCCCCGCTTTCGCCACCTTCTCGACCGTGCGTTCAACAAACACGGCTGCTGCGCGCGGCCATACCCATCCCTATCAACTCGAGGGTGCAGTCATGCGAGGCATGACAGGGGCTGCAGGCCTCCCTGGATACAGATTAAGGAGACTCACGAAAAATGATCATCCCCTCGGCGGCAACAACCCGTGAGCACAGCCTGGTCGATCGAGACGTTGATGCCCTCGGTGAGGGGGCAGCTTGCGGAGACAATATTGCCGATCTGTGAGCGTATCAGCGCGAGTTATGGAGGGGGGAGAATAAGAATAAGAATGGGGTCAAGGGCGGTAAGCGGGAGGACGACAAGGGCGGGAAGGAGCCCCCGCCTGACGCCCGATGTCAGGGAGCGTCGACACCACGTCCCCCGCGTCGACGTCGACGTTGCCACCAAACTCGACGTAGTCAGCGAGCCTCCCCATCGTGCCACGGGGGACGTCACCTCCCTACGACCGAGCCCGCCCACAAAGGGTAGAGATCGTCTGACGCGACCAAAAACAAATAGGACGGAGGCTCACCTTGAAGCCGACTATATCACCCGGCACCAGTCCCGTGCTCTCGATCTTGGACCAGCTGCCCGTGCGCTTGACCTTTGCCTTGGGTTCGAGGGAGTCTGTGCGAGCGAGCGTCAGCGAGGGAGTTCAACGGTAGATACAAAAAGGAGAGCGAGTTCGTCGCAAAGCGATGAGAACGACGGGGGGAGTGCGAAGAGGAGAAACCCACCCATCAACGCCTTGACCGCATTCCCAGCCCCGCGATCCTCATAAAACCCAATCACGCTTTTGATGAACAGAGGAGCACGATCCCGATCAAGTCCTGAAAGGAAGGGCGCGCGTTAGTACAAAGTCGTGATAAGACGAAGAGGGGGAGGGATGAGCTTGCGGGCAAGGGCATGCCTGCGGCGCACACCTCCTTCCCGCTCGCTCGCCACCGTCAGCCCGCGGCACCTCCTCACCCATAAACACTCGCAAAAAGAAAGTCTCTCACCTGCCAATCCGGCGCCTGCCCCTCACCATTCGACAAGGGAATGACAACGAATGCGGCGGCCTCCATAACCCAGGAGAGGGGGTTCCACATAAAGGCTGCAAAACGAATATGGGTTAGCGGGCGTTCGTTGGGCGGTGATAAGAAGAAAAACGTGAGGCGAGGATGGCAACAGGGGTAGGAGGGAGGGGCAGGCGAGAGAGGTGGGGGAGAAGGGCGAGAGAGGTGGGGGAGAAGGGCGAGAGATGGAGGAGAAGGGCGAGAAGGGGGGGGGAGGGAACATGGGAAGGGAACAGGGGTAGGAGTCGGGAAGAGGGCGGGGGACAGGGGCGAGGATGGAGGGGATAGGAAGCCTGCGGCGCCTCCCTGGGGCTCGCCGTGAGCTCGCCAGTATGCCTGGGGCGCACGTCTCCTCACCGCTCGTCGTGAACTTGCGACGGACCTACGGCGTGACACACTTGTGAAAGGACTTGCCTGTAAAAACAGATTCTGATCCTCCTGCTCCAGCTTATTCGGCCCAAACAGGCCCAGCCGCCTCTCCGCCTCATCCTGCGCGAGCCCATCCTCGGTGCACCGCGGGAGCTTGAAGACGTCGTCGATGACGACGGTCTCGAGGTCGACCTTCTCCTTGCCGTAGAGGTCCTCTGCGGTGAGCTCGATGGCGCTTGTCGACGCTGGCGTGGGTGGCCCTTTCCTCAAGAGCGAGCGAAGTGGCGCCGCATGCCCTTTTATTTTCATTCCATCCGCAAAGGACGCTCTGGATGATGAAACCTCAGTCAGTGCCAACTTACTGAACGAAATAAAGGGAAAACGTACTATATCGAGTTATGGGCATGTCAGGCAGCGTCCCGCGCTTGACCCTCACATCCACGTCCATGGCCATACTCCAACGCGAGAACATGCAGTAATCCGCTCCTGAGACATCTCTGGTTGCGGCGGGTGTGCACGGTACAGACAAAGAGGTGCTAGGGACGGCTACGAGGGGTGCACAGATTTCCCTTCGAACGCGTCGTAGGCAAGATAAGATTGTGAGTTGCGAGTCGAAGGGAGTAGCTCGGAGTCGGAGAGTTTCGGAGGGGAAAGCGCACGTGATGGGAATAGAACAAACCAAATATTTGGTCATGGTTCGACTTCTTTCTCTTCGACTCCACCGCACATTCCGTCTGGCGTATCGCCAAACGAGATGTGCCCTCAACTGCGCTTCATCTCTGGTGCCGTCGTATCATTGAAGGCCCTCGTTACGGTCGTCGCGGCCACAAGTCGTTCGGCCACAAGCTGCGAGTTAAGGTCCGCTTCTCCGGCCTTTTTCTTTCCAACCCTGACCTTGTATGTACCAGTTTCACAGCGCCCCCACATCCTTACTGTCGCTCTTTGGCGTGGCCGCCTAGCTCTGTCATATTTTGTGTGTTTGCTGCTGATGGAAAGATGTCGCACTGTCCGCCCCGCTTAGTAGAGCTGCGTAACCGGTAATGACATTACGGCTTCCGAGACGCGTTCTGATTCGTTTGAACAGCGCCAACGAACGGAACAGGAGTTTGACACGAGAACGACCAGTATGTGCTCTCTCATAGACGTACATCGCTAACTTGAATGTTGTCCACCAATATTTCAACAGCTCTCACGACCGGAGGCGCCGATCAGACCTCGTTCTTGTTCAGTTAAGTGTATGACTTCGCCGTACTTCATTTTCATGAATTTTTTCAGCAGGTCCGTCGCGCCTCGACCTCGTCCCAGTGCGCATCAAGCATCAAGCTCATTTGCGCGTTGCCGGCCTGGAATAGCGGAACTGGTGCTCACGCCACTGGGTTGATGCATGGTAAGTACATTCGAGCCTATGTGTTCAGCCGTGACTTACATCTTGAATTTGACTCCTGCGTGCGACGCCCTGGGCCTTTGCTGTTATTCACTATGTGATTATTGGTGTGCGCTCGCTTCTGCTTTTTATGTTGTGCTGATACCTTCTGTGCATGTTCACACCCTGCACACTCCGGTCCATCAAGCTCGCGAGGTTCGCGAGGAACCTTGTTATCTTCAGTGTGTACTACTCCTCTTGCCTGCTCGTTGCTGATGGAAAAAACAGTGGCTGCCTCGCGTGGAGCTTTGTGTACTGGAAACGGTCCCATCGTGATCATCCGCGAGGCGGGCGACACCGATTTGGACGCGGGCCGGCGGGCAACCCGGGCGGCGTGCGCCTCAGCTGCGCGCGCACGGACCTCGTCACGATGGGGCTCGACGGAGGGCTCGGCGGCAATCTGTACTCGACGTTCATCATGCCGTGAGCGAACCAGAGCACGGTGCACGCGGTCGAGCCTGACTTTTACCTCCCAGCGTGCACGCGCCGCCGCCCCGGGTCGTCAGGTCAGTGTCTGATGTGCAGGCGGTACTTTGAGCTGACGACGTGCAGGCCGTTGTGTTCAGCGACAAGACCTATTCTTCATGTTCCACATAAGTGCGCACTGGAAACGGTCAGTAACATTCCGGCTTCCTAGGTATGTTTTGAGTCGTTCAAACAGGTGTTCGAGATGACGCCGGAACGGAATCGGACCTCGAGATGGCGACGGTGAGCATGTATTGAGATTTAGGTACAATGTGTTTGTATTGTTGTAGTAGAAATGCACCAAATTTGACTGGAATGTTGGAAAGAGAGATTTGAAACAAGTAATATTGTCTAATATGAGATAATACAACCACTATAGGCTCGCTACGGAGCACTACGGAGCACTACACAGCACTACGCAGTAACCCTAACCCTGCGGAGTACTGCACGTGACCACTACACGGCACTACACAGCAAGGGGGTCTACTACACAGCACTACGCAGTGCTGCACAGAGGGTACCCCCTGCTACCGCACTACAGCACTGCACAGCACTGCCGTAGCGCTACGCAGTGCTGCCCAGCAACCCCAGGGTTTGCTGATGCGTGACTGACGCGTGCGGACGCGTGCGATAACCCCGGCAAACGTCGTCCGCGAAGCATTGTTGGCGGCTAGATATAATTATAAACAGGAGGCTGCTAAAACGCAGGGATACATATACGGTGGGGACGTGAATGACGAAGTCAAATGGTAGGCTGTAGTATAAATTCAGAGGTACATGTATTAGAAATAAATGGTCATTATGATTTGCTGCTGCGAAGAGGGCAGGAGAGTTTTGGGAGAATTAGTATACATGGCTGATTTGTGTCAATTTTTTTGCGTTGCATGCCCATTGTTGCGGCAGGCCATGTCTAGTCCACATGAAGCACCGGGGTAAATATGGTATGCGGCGGCAAAAACATCTTCTGTGAAGCTGCTTGATAGCAGCAACTCATTTCGATCGAGTGACCTCGGGGTAACATGCATAATGAGGAATATGGGCCCCGCGCGCTTCCAGACTGCGCCATGCTGCTGGTATCGATGCTCGAAGCAATGTAGTCAGAGCGGGTATGCTCGAGCCAGATCAGCTCACACGGCGCGTCAGCGCTAATAATCGCAGTTGGTAGATGTACACTTCAAGCTTCACGTCCCGTTCTCAACCGAAATGCCTTGTATACCTAGCTTCATGTACCGTAGATGTCGCCCTCGAAAGAAATGACGTTCGGCGTGGACGATCCCGTCGGTCCCCAAGAGTACGCCAGTCGGGAGTTCGAGGAAGCAAGCGAGCATGTAGAGTTTCAGTCCTCACTGGGACCTTCGTCCTGTCACCGACACCGCCGCGGTCGAGTGCATTTTTGGTTTCCGAAAGGAGTTCAACACTCGAGAAGGAAATGAAATCGAACAATGTGAAATGAGGATCAAGTCCCAACCGAGTAGAAGACATTCAATGAATCTGGGGAGAAGGTAAACGATCTTCGCTACGGAGGATGCGACTCACCCAATGGTGAGTACAATGGAAGAAAGCAAGCTGTGCTCGGTGCCGTTATAGAAGGCCGAACCAAACTCGGCAGATTGCGGACGCTTATTTGGGCGCTGAACGAAAGGTTGACTCTAGTCACGAAAGTTCTTAGGTTTTCAATTGAAACGCATCACGCAGGTAAATTAATGGAGCACGCAGAGTCAATGTAACAAGAGGAATGATCCCATTCAAGCGTGAGCTGCCTTGCCGTTCTTCAACTCCAATCAAGCGTACGGGATTCTGTTGCGATTCTGAGAGCGCTGTCCTTGGAGGTGCTGAGTGCTGCTGACAAGATTCATGAGGGGGAGACTCTAAGCAAATTAAGTCGCACATGTTATCAATTTCATTCGGGACGAGTTAATATCCCTCGCGACTGAATATTTACATGGCTAGATCGCGTCTTGGACAGTTGCATATACAAGACTGAACATTGAGATGTCCCGCCGAAAATTACATGACGACTCAATGCTACTGATGTGAAGAGCATATGGCTACCGGCCTGTGTTCCGAGGAGCGTCTCCTTTCCACGAAATCTTCAAGTAACCAGCCTGGAGCCTGGACTAGAAGCCAATCTCTTGTCGCGAGTTTATCAACCAACTCATCATCTCTGTGTCTCGGCGTCGGCCACCAATCTCTGGAAAATGCGCTCGCGAATATGCGACTCAAGCTCTCCACCAATGAAATGTAGGGTGAACTTGTCCTCCTTTGGTCCAAACAACTTCTCAAAACCTCTCGTGTGCACACACCGGCTAGATTCCCCCGAAGCATCTCTGGTCTCGATAGACTGGGACATTCTGAGTCATAGATCCGGCAGCAACTTGTATGTGCAGCTCGTAATTCCCGTTCGGGCGCGGATCTCCTGTGGTGAGCCTGTGATTCGACGTGATGATTCCGTAACTGGATTAGCCATCCTCCCGCCCGGAAAATTTAATCTTGCATTCTCCTGTTGTAGTTGACCTCACAGCCAATATGCGATGGACCACGAATGGTGATCGTAGGCCTCATCCCCCCAGTAAACACGATACTCATCTTCGGGAGCCAAGGTTGAATAGTGCTTAACCCTTGAGTCGAGGTAGAGCTGAGAGCCATATACGACATTCCAGCCGCCGTGTTGAGTCTGGAATCGACTGGGTTCACCCTGGGTACAATGTTCTTCCCATGTCCAATGCACGGCACTTTTGTGTGTCTTGGTTGAATGTCACACTAACTGGAATTATCGAGGGTGCCATCGGAGACAATACAGAGGTGGGATGAAGTTGATTCGTGATGCTTGCACTTAATCAGACCTCATTATAAGAGAATACCAAGAACAACAGAGTGTTATTGTTACAACAACACTCGGTTGTTGACTGTGGCCGAAGGGGGTTATTGTTTCTTAAAATTCGGGGCCAGTTACTGTACTGTTTCGCTCAATTCGTATGTCAGCTGGCTATCCTAGATTCTGCCTCCAGAGTTGCGGAATATTTCAACTTCTCTTCTCTCCTTCAGAAACCCAGAATTTTGCGTGGCCGCATTTCCACTTCGGTGAGAAGTTAGTGGATGAGCATTTGTATTCACATTGTTCAAGCTATCTGCGAGCTCAGGTCAAGAGAGTTTGCGCGTCACAGGGCCCAAAAATTAAGAAAATTTTCAAACCTGTCACGGGTCACCTAGGGGATCTTCGAATGTGCCAAAAGGTCACGAAATCGGCGAAAAATGGCCCAACAAAAATAAATTTCTCGCGCACGGCGCGTTTTGCTTCGGGCCGCCGAGGCGCTCTCACGAAATGCCGAGTTTGACGGATGTCTCCACTGTGCGTTCGCACGGCTTTTTCGCTTGCCAGGTTGGTTCACCCAGCACATAATGCTGCACATTATCGTCAGCCGCAGCAATCTCCGCATCTACTTATTCTATGGTTGAAAATAGTTTTGTAAGAATGTCTGAGAGGCGCCCCGCCATTTCCCACGGGATTTACGAACTTTTTCGGTATCACGGCCGGTCCGGCCGATTTACGAAACCACAAGTTCGAATGTCCGGGTCACAGGTCACAGCCGGGGAGAATTGAGCGAAACAGTACAGTATGTCATAGCATTTTTCTGGGCTCCAGTGTTCTTTCTTGAATGCTGAATTACTGACTTAGACTAATATTGTCCTCGGTCTCGCTTTCCCGGCCAATTCAGGAGTTGATTGATAGCGTGCGAACGAGCCGGACAATAGGCAAGTGATCGGCACCGCCACTACATCCTTTCTCTCGAACCACTTGCCACTAATTTTCTCAACCGGCGAAATCCCACTACATAAAGTGTCTCTTTGAAGTTCCGCCAACGACTGTCGGTCACTCCCACCCACCCATCTGCCGTAATTCAAGAGAAGTTTACTGCATGAAGGCGCTTCATCGGATCTAGCTCGTACCTGATACCTATACTTATCCTCGGCTTGCACTTGCCGGTTCCGCAACTCTCGAGACGCCAAACGTCTACATTGCCTGATCACCTACGCTACGCTCTCGGTAAAATCTTGGACGGAACAAGGCAAGATGCTGCAATCACTCAAACTGAAAAATTTGGATAAGCTCGATCGAACTCATGATCTTGATGTGATCCTGTGGACATTGCTGGCTTTCGGGGCGGCTGAAGGAAGTGCTTCATGTCGTATTCGATCAAACGGTGCAATTGCAACATTGTACCTGATTCTGTTATATATCTACTATCAGCGAAAAGCAACAGCCGATTAGATTGGCCACGGCGTTGTGGCATAACTCTATGGCAGTTGCCACCGACTGTGACTTTGATGCATCAGTCGCTAGCCGCTGGGCGTTTCGCCCGTCAAACGATGCCGACTCAGCAAGAGCTGTAGAATGGCGGGTGCAGTCATACGATTCCGAAGTCGGTGCCGCTGACAACAGTCCCGATGCAATCGCGAAACTCTCAAGAACTTGGAACTGGTCAGAGCCCCACGACCGCACAGAGGTCTCAGAGAATGCGTCGTCGCTCCCCTATCTCTCGAATCTCCCTACAGGCAGCAGTCGCAGTTTCTCTTTTCATGATGTCGGTCCACATCAATCTGCCGAACACTCGACGGAGGGCGCTCGGCGTCTAGTTTAATATTGGAATCCCGCCTCAACCGCGTGTGACAGACACCAATGAACCTCAATCGAGTGCAACCTGTGCAGTTCAGCGCTAACCACCCATATTAAAGCGCGATGTCCCTGATCCAAATTTATATCTCTCACTCGGTAGCATGGACTGCCAATTCTCCTTCGGCCCCAACCGCTCATACTTTTGTAGTACCGGTTCTGCGTTTGCATGGTGAGCACACGACGACGACCTCGGAGGGGCATTGAAAGCCTGATATCGCCCTGCAGGAGCGATAATTCCCTCCCCGCGGGCTTGGCCCAGCTCCTCGAAAACAAAAACCATCCACAGGCGATGGACACCCCCTACGATGTGGCATTCCCGTTGGAACCAGGCATGTATGCCATGTGCTGGAAAACAACCAGTGGGGAAGACTGGTACGAGGGTTCGTCCCCCATGAATCTTGTTAACTTTGCTCTCGTGTCTAATTGCCTCCAGATGGGTGCATGGGTCCACAGTACTCACGACTGGCGCTGTTCATCAAGAACGTGGCGACGACGGGAGGGCGCACCTCCCGAACCGTTTTCGGCCCCGCCGCAAGTTACTTCTCCATTTCACTCACAGGATATTCCTGGCAGAATCTTCCGCCCGCGCTGGAGGAGGACATCCACAATTGTGGCCGGCTACGGTGGCCATCAACCGTCACCCTAGGTGTCCAGGGATCCTATGTCGTTTTATACAGCGATGGCACCGTGACGTTCGATCTACGCGCGCAGTATCCCCTCGTCGAGTCGCTCATTCGCAACACCCAAGAGGCATCTCGTCGGCACGGACTCATGGTGCGTTCGCATTACTTGCCCCCTTTGTCATGCTCATCGGTATCCCACAATTTAGTACATCGCTCTAAATCCCTTCACTGCGGGAGAGTACTATGTCGTATACGGCGACGGCGGCGCGGCCTGGAATTTCCCGATCGCCTGGAGCGAGGACGTCACATCCATCAGCCGGGAGATACGACCGATCCCCAGCCCAGCAGCAGTGATTTCGACCAGGACCGGACCACCCCAGGCTGTACACGTCGCCCAGCCCGTCCAGGTGTCCCTCGGCGGAACGGCGCCCGCACAGCTCGCGGCGCCTATAAGCTCGGGCGGTACAAATGTGGTCGCGAGCGTCAGCTACACAATGCAGGGGGCAGCTCAACCAACTACGCCCCCTCCACCTGCATATGCCCCGCAAGCGTCTGCTGCCCCCGTTCGCATCGTGCCAGCGCTCGCCGAACCCGAGACGCATAAAAAGACCTGGCAGGAGCGTCTCGCGATTGGCGTCCAGGTCGCGCAGGACATTGACAAGATCGTCACTGTTATCCAAGATACATCAGACCTGGTATCCAACTTACCCGGGAACTCTAACTAGCACGGTCCCACCACAGCGCTCGGAGGATTCAAAATTCATGGGCGAGGTGAAGACGGTTTATAATACTCTAATAGTTATTACTTCCTTATAATTCCATGTCCGTGGTCGTGTTCACTTATTCTCAGTCGGGTAATCGCAGTTCAATTCTCTAGGACTACATACCCATACACGTCTGGCACCTTAAATGGCTGAAATTGACGGGGCGTCGTAGCAATGTGGCCAAAAATAGTCTCCTCATTACATACCGGCATGTGTCAGATCTGACAGTCTCCGAAGCTCAGGCGCAGCCGGGCGCAGCATCTCTCGATCCTTATCACGGCGACTTCACCACGTATCCCTCCTTCCACCATGAGTTCCCAGCTTCGTCTCTCGATTGTAGCGACATTCGCATCCTACATTTTGTTCAAATTGGCCAAGGTTCTCTATGAAGAGCTCTCCTCTCCTCTGCGCGACCTCCCGGGGCCGACAGGAGCACATTTCATCCTGGGCCATTTCAAACAAATCAATGTCGGTTCTCATTCACGTCGTCAATTAACGATGATATAATTCTGTTGAAGAGCGACGCTGGACTCACCAGGAAATGGCGCGCAGAGTTTGGAACAAATTTCCAATACAGGGCCCTTTTGAATGTTTGCGAAACAACCTTCCACCCTCAACGATTTTACTGACGGATGCCAGAAACGAGCCCTTTATACAGCGGACACAAAGGCATTGAATCATATCCTCCTCAATGATTCCCTGTACCAGAAGGGCCCTATCGAGCGGACTACTCTTAAGCACTTCCTGGGAGACGCCAGTACGTGTGAAACGCCTATGATATCCACCACTCAATCAATCCTATGATTAGGTCTGCTTGTGGTTGAGACAGACGAGCATAAACGCCAGGTGAGTCTGAATACCGTCAACTATGATCCCTGTCTGACGGTCGACTACAGAGGAGAATCTTGGTGGACATTCTTTCCCATGGAAAACGTTCGGCCCATTGAGTGTCACAGAACCCGGCATTTGGCTTAGCGCAAATCCGCGAGCTTACCGGGATTTTCAACCAGAAATCGACGCAGGTTGTACATGCTTAGCGTGACGACCGTGTTGCTCATGTCTGAATAGCTCCGTGATATTTGGACCCACCATGTCGAACCTGAGTCCGGCGTGGCCCGCCTTGACGTCCTTGCGTGGTTGAGAAAGATGACGTTGGACGCTATTGGACAGGCAGGCAAGTCCTATTCCTGTTCTTATGGCGTGCCGTCCTTCTCAGTTTGCACAGGGTTCAATTATCGATTCGACGCCATGGAACCCAAGGATGAACCAAACAAGCTGGTTCGAGTGCTCGATCAGCTCTTCCATTCGGGCCAGTCCCAAGCGCAGGCCGCTTTCCGCCTTGCGCAGGTGTCAATCCCGATTCTACGGATATTCGTGCGCATCCGTCCTTCTTCTTCCGTGCCCTCTGAAGCCCTTTCTTCGCATAGCCAACGCCTGTGGGTAAAATCATGCAAAAAGCGCGCAGGGCAATGGACAGAATCGGGAATCAATTGCTTTCGGACAGTAAAGCCGACCTGAAGACTGCTGGAGGACATCCACGTGAGACGCGCCGTGATTTGCTCTCCATCATGGTCAAGGCCAATATGGCCGCCGACATTCCGGATCACCAAAGGCTCAGCGATGGGGAGGTCATTGCACGTAAGCCCGTTAGCTCTCCCCTACGTTAACATTGTCCGACGCATAAGCTCAGAAATCCCCACCTTTTTTATTGCGGGTACGTCCCAGTATTTTTCCACCGGGTTTCCCTGATCAGTGAACAAATAACTAGGACATGAAACCACAAGGTATGACTACATGCGAATTCCCGGGCGCCCACATGTATCTTAATTGAACCGGATGCAAGCACTGCGACGGCGTGGGCGTCGCACGCTCTCTCCATCAATCCGGCGATTCAGACCAAGCTCCGAGAGGAGCTCCTGGGCATCTCTACCAATAGTCCGACAATGGACGAGCTGAATTCCGATTCTCTCCCATATCTCGACAAGGTCGTCAGAGAGACAATGCGTGTCTACAGTCCCGTCGCTTTCACGTTCCGGATGGCCATGGACGATGACATTCTGCCTCTTGCCGCGCCGTTCCTCGACACAAAGGGAAGACTCCACGATACGATTCCGTATGTTACTCCACTCATCCGGGGACCCACTTATTGTTGCTCCAGTATCCGTAAAGGGACAATCATACAAATCCCGATTTCGGGCGTCCACTATGATAAAGAAATTTTGGGAGATGATGTGGGCGACTTCAAGTATGCGAAACCGTTACCTGGTCATTATGCATGTTGAATACAGCGGATTAAATAGGCCCGAGCGCTGGTCAGATATTCCTGCGGCCGCCAACGCTATTCCCGGGATATGGGCTAATCTCTTAACGTTTCTCGCCGGTTCGTACATGCCAGAACCGGTTACCTACTCAACGCTGACCTCTCGAATAATCTTAGGCGCGCATAATTGTATTGGCTTCCGTTTTGCCATTGTGGAGTGAGTGCGCTGTATAACATTGACCCCGTGTCTGCCCTGATTCCGGCAAACAGGATGAAGTCCATACTGTTTACCCTCGTCCGCTCCTTCGAGTTTGAAACGGCCGTGGGGGAAGGCGGGATCATTCCCAGCTCGACACCGATCCAACGCCCGAAAGTCCGCAGCGACCCCAAGAATGGGGGACAGCTGCCCATGATTGTGCGGCCTTATGTTGCCTCTTGATTTTACCCCCGCTTTCAAGTTGCCTCGGATAATTTACGTTTGATCACGCCGCTTTCCGTCTCATCTGAGTTTCGGGGCCTTGGTTTGGTGTTGGTCTTGAATCTCCACGCTATATGTCCTCGCATGGCAATGAGATCCAAAACTGCGGTGGAATGAAATGTTTAGGGATGTGGACGTCGGGCAGATATGTCGGCCTAGGATAATTCCATCTCGGAACGTCGGCCATCGAGAAAAATCTTGGGGGATTTATTCCCACCGGAAAAGAGAATCTCCCTATGGTGCGGGTCACCCAGCTGCCGCTACCCAAGGCTCGAGATTGGACATCATTTTCCGGCCCGAGTTTTACCTATATTGCTTATCCCTCTTGCAAAAGTGCTCCTTTTGACCTTTTGAACAAATCTGCAAGACCGATTTCCATTTAGATCAAAACTGAGTGATATAAAAAAATCTTCACTCTGAATTTGGCCACTAGCGGGTGGAATAATGGAAAAGTTGCTGATTGTGGCTGTGTCTAGGGCCAAAATTTTTCTCCGCCCAATTTGGCCACTAATTTTGGCTAGCGGCAGCTAGGTGACCCGCACCATAGATTTACCTCGCCTTGAATGCTTTGAAGTGGATTCAACGTGACCACTGGGATGTGTGGCCTAGTCAAATGGAACCAGCTCTCAGATCGATGCTCCTGCTCTCGGCTGGTGCCACGAGTCCCTTACCAGATTTGTGGATTTTTTGTCTCTATGCGGCGCGGTTAGTTGTGTTTGGCGCGCCGCGTAAACGCCTCTAGATCACGTGTGACGTTTCTAGAACCAAGTTCAAGTTGAACTTAGGCTTGAAGTTCCTCCGACCTGGCGCCGTGACTCGTGGATTCCAGCGCTCCCAGTGTGTTGGTAGGTGTTGGACCGCCTCTGGGACAGAATTTAAGAAGTAGAGGATACGGGCGAGAATGTGCGGGGGACGAGAATTTGAAACTTGACGGACAACTAGAGCTCAATACCATTGCGCCATCTACATTCGAGTATCGAATTATAGCTGAGTAACCAGACTCGATTTCACTGTACATAGGACAAATTCATGAGTGATACCTGCTTCGTTTAAGCACGAGGATCGTCCATTTAATATGGATCCCAGGAAGTGACGGTTGGCCAGGTTTGGCAGACGTAGCGCGAAGTGCCGGAGCGTCGGGTGATGTGCTTTAGGTTCAAGTTGACCTCGACGCCCTGCAACGCCCGCAGCCGCGCCACATCGCCCGCCGAAAACTCACGGTGGCCTATAATGCACTCAACACGCTGCAGCTTTTTTAAGCCAGCGGGGGCGGACGTCCGTGACTCGAGAAGATCGAGCAGGGTGGTGTTGGTGAAGAGGTAGGAGCCCCCGAGCGTCAGGGAGGTGAGGGCCGGGAGGAGGGGCGGAGACCCGGGGGAAGGGGTGAGCGCCCGGAGCACCGCGTCGGTGAGGGTAATGGGCTGCAGATTAAGGAGGCTGAGCGCCTCGACGGTGGGAATTAGTGGGAAGAGGGCGAGAAGGTCGTCCCCGTGGAGCGAGTAGTACTGGATAGTTAGGGACTTTAGCGAGCATCCAGAGCGCGTGAGGAAGGCGCTGAAGGCGGGGAGATCCCAGGTGGCGCTCCGGAGGTGGAGATGGACGAGCGCCGGCAAGGAAAGGGAGGAGAGGGTGTACAGCTGCACGGGGCCGCACGAAACCAGGGTGGGAAGATGGCCGATGTCAGTGGGCGTGGATGCGGTCGGGATAGTCCAGGGGCCATCAAAAGATAGATGGCGGAGATTGGGGAAGCTGATGCCGATACGACTGAACCTAAGGTCGCGGAGGAATTGGGGGTCGAGGCGGACGTCGTGGATTTGAGGGCAAGGAAGGCGAGGGATAGTGTCCATGCCCAACAAAACCACTCGATATAACTTCGGTGCAATCTCGAATATATCCAGGTCGTCGAGTGGATTGGGTTCGCCATGGGGTAAACGGGGGTCCACGTGGAGCGAAAGGCGTTGTAGAGCGGGGAGCCGGCCGCGTATCGCGGAGAACAACGGCAGTAGGCGATGAGAAATCCGGATGTCCGCTGCGACCCAGCGCTCGGAGGATGCAACAAGTCTGCCCAAAATGCCGTAATTCACTGGGGTGTCGCTCTCGATGTATTCTGGCGCCGTGATGCGCAAGGTAATGGACGCGCTCCCGGATCCGCTGATATGCTGGTCCAGTATGCGGAGCGTTTTATCGCCGCCACAGAGGGAGATCGCGAAATCGGTCGGGGCGGACATCACGACCGCGCGCCAATAGCTCGATACAGCGCAGATCGGGGCGGGGAGCGTCATGCCCATGATGATTTGGGGACTGTCAAGAGCGCTGAAAATCTTGGACAACAGCTCCGGGGGCAAGCGCCGGACGGGCGCTAGCCGGGAGGAGGAGTGTGCGATATACCGCTCAATATCCTGACGCTCATGGGATACTGCAGGCGACTCGGGGAGGGAGTAAAGTGTCGCCAGACGGTGCTCTGCTGCTCGGATCGATTCCTTGAGGGCCACACACACTGCTGGGTCGGGAAGGATGTTCTGTCGCAATTCCGAAATATCTGACTCAGAGACGGAAAAGATCCGTTCGAAGTTGGATTTGGTGTCTATCATGGTAGGGCTGTTGATCATCCATATTAGCCACCATCTCGCCATAACATATGAACGCTCACCGTCGGGCGACCAAAAGGCAGATGGATGTAGGAAGGAAGAATGTTAACTGTGTTTTAGCACTGCCTTCGTTGCACCGCTTTCCTCGGGCTACAAGCGGTGCGCCTTGTCATCTGATTGGATTGCAGAACATCGGTTTCAGATTAGATTCGGCGCTGGGGACCCCCGGTCGCGTTGAGAAAAGCAGACAGATCAAGGATTCTACTCCGAGCAACTTAGCCATGGAAGTGAAATTGTCAGTTGATTGTCGGTCGAGAAATATTACTCCAGCGGAATAGACGAGAGATTCGAAAATGCAGTACAGAAGACCCCCATTGTCCGTGATCTCTGTGCTAAGCCTAATTGACCGGAATGTTATTTGTTTCAGATAACCTTGACGAATGCCACGTTCTTATCCCCGGAGACGAGATTCAGTCTAACGTTGACACCGTGTAATGCGCGCAGGCGGCGCAAATCCTCCGCCGAAAATTGGCGGTGGTTCATCAAGAGGTCCACGCGCTGAAAGCCCGAGGGCGCGGCGCGCGATTCGAGCAGGGTGAGGAGGGCGGGGGTGCTGAAGAGGTAGGACCCGCTGAGTGTCAAACTCCCGAGGGCGGGCATGAGGGGCGGCGCGCCGGGGGAGAGTGTGAGTGTTCGCAGAGCACTGTCAAGGAGCGCGTGCGGGCGGAGGCTCCGTAAGCTGAGCGCCTCCAGGCTAGGGAGAAGAGGGAAGAGCTTGAGAAGGGCGGGCGCGCGGACGAGGACGTCGGCGATGGTTAGCGAGCGCAGCGTGCAGCCGGGGCGGCTGAGGAAGTCGCCGAACGGCGGGATCTGCCACTCGTGCTGCTCGTGGTGGAGATGCAGGTGCGCGAGCGCGGGCGCGGAGAAGTGGTGCAGCGTCGTCGCCGAGAGAGGCCCACGCAGGAATAGAGTGTTGGCAGTGAGTAAGGAGCCCGGACGAGGAGCGGACTCTGTCGAGGGGTTCCCGGCGAAGGAGAGCTGGCGCAGGGTCGGGAAGGTGAAGGCGAGCTGCTATCGAGTCCCTAATAGCCCGAGAGAGCGTTGGGTCGGGAACGATATTCTTGCGCAAATCTGACAGGTCGGACTCGGAGATCACCGTCTCAATCATTATTTCCTGCATATGCATTAGCCGCAAAATCCGAGTTTATCGGCGCGCATACCTGGCACCGCAGGGCGTTATAGATCAAGTGTGGGGACAAGTTATGATTCATCAGACGCGCAATCGCTTGATTTGGCTTTGTCATCTGATTTGCTGTCGGCCACGGCAGGCTGGGAGGGCGTTCAGGAAATTTAAGGAAATTTCGGAGAGTCTTAAAAGCTCTCGCCGCAGTAGCCATGGATGAGAACTGCAGAGCCCAAGGGAGACAGATTTGTGAAGGGTACTGGCCCTAGACTACGGTGGCATCATTGAAGTAGGGATCCCCACCGTACAGTATACGGTTACGACCGTAAACATTACGGCCGTAATTGTGGTCCCACCGTCCGTAACCGTAACCGTAAAGAGCGCCCAGAAGCCCTTACGGTTACGGTCCGTCAATTTTACGGTATTTTACGGTCTTTACGGCCGTAATCTGGGAAAAGAATTGTGTAAAATATGGTATCTACTCCATTTCTACAGCTCCCCAGTGGCCAGTAGAGCGTCCTCCAGCGCCTTGCGCTTCAAGCGAAGGTGATTTTTCAGCAGCATCAACGTCCGGATGGTCTCCGGCTTCATACGTGAACGGTGCGGAGAGATCGTGTCTCTACCTCCCGAAAACACCGTTCCACCGCGACTGCTGAACCCGAATTGCTCGTCAGTAACAGGACAGGATTCTGAGAAGTAGTGATGAATACCAGGAATAGACATTATATCGCGAGCCAGTCGGTAGAGGCGCGGGTATTCTGCCCTCCTCGCGTACCACCACTGAACTGGGTCGGCGCCAAAGGGCAGGCAAGGTGCCACTGTGGGACGTCGACTCCACCAGAACACCGCGCACCTCGCGGCCATTATGAGCTAATCCGAAGGCATCAGAACATGTTTTGTGGGCGAACAACAACTGACAGGACATACCTTTTTTAATACGTTCACGAGCAAAGGGCTTCATGTTGGATCCTGTTGGGTTGTAAAACCATATGCACTCCCTTTTAATATTTATACTACATGTGAGATCGGAAAGTAAAACAAACCTCGGTTCTAGTGACCAGACAGAGAACATGGAGAAAAAATGACTTGCAAAATTTAAATAGTTCGCGGCCCCCGATTGGGGTTCAAAAGAACCAGATTAATTCTGTATCGGGTCAAAATCGAGAGGAAAAATGATGAAATGGAGGATACAGTCATTCCACGGTCCTTGCATTTTCTGTGGTCCTTGCATTTTATTTTTCTCTGAGGCCGGAGGCCATAGTTTTGGTGGTTCTTTTTACATAGGGCTCCTCATATGATGTGAATGCATCTCCCACATTTTTCTCAAGACTCGAGGTTGCCCCAGCATTGGGGAAATATGCGGTGCAGCGGGAGGATTTGCACTGCCAACAACTGGGCCTGGTTGATTAGGTTGATTTCAACCAAGAGATATGCCTAAGATGTTCCTTAGCATCATAGGTGTAGACTACAAAAAATTTCAACTGAGCGGGTCATCGGGTGCTGTGGAATGAGACGTGGAAAGAGCCACGCTCACGTGATATCAATATTTGGACAAACCTGACCTTACACACCGCTCCACGATCCCTTGATTGGCAAGGCGGTGAACATAAAATGAACTAGCGCATGGTACAGTGATATGACAGTGAAAAAAATGTTGTTAGAGCTTGCCCAGCAAGAACTTCAGAAATCAGTGGTTCTGAAGCAAACTTGAAGCAAACCAGGATTTTTGAACCGACACATGCACTCTGAGAGAACCTGGAGGTGTAGATACATCCAGGGGGTCATAAAAGGTCATAAAATATACAATTTATCATTCAACAATATTTCCTTTGCCATCTGTGCAAGGACCGATGGTGCCAAAAAAATTGGCTTGAGCCGATTTGCCTCAAACAAGCAAGAACTGGTGTATTTGTCCAAAATTTTTGGTACGCCCATGATTTACATGTCTATACATCCCTCTGAACACTTAACCTCACCCCAAAAGCTTCGTTACTTGGCGAAAGAGCCGGATACCGGAAATCTCGTGCAAGGACCGCAGAATGACTGTAGATGTATTACCGTCGACTCCGACCTCAGCGTGCCACAGGGTGGGATGTTAGGGTTGCAGGGCACCTGCCCACGATTTTCACGGGTTTCATTAACGGTGTACTGCCGCCAGCCTGAGACCCTGCCCTTACCCTGCCCAGACTCGCGACCCGAGCTTCCTTAGACATACGGCATGCGAATTGCGGGTATTGCGCGCATCGGAGGCCCAAAATAGGTCATAATCGAACCACTTTTGCCTCAATCACGGTCCGTAAACCACCGTATACGGCCGTAATTCTTACGGTATTTACGGGTTACGGCCGGTGCATACCGTCACCGTAAATTGTTTGCCCGAGCGCCTTACGGGACGGATACGGTGACCGTAAGACCGTAACCGTATACCGTAATTACGGGTACGGTGGGGATCCCTACATGATTGAAGAAATATTCATCGCCGGAGTCCGGACCAGAGCAGAGCCTATTCGCTGTGTCTCAATGTTGGGCCTGTGTCGAGCGAAGGATCTAGTTCGACAGCAAATCCCTTGTCCAGACCCAGATCCAGCCTAGATCAGTGGCTTCATTTTCGCGGGGCGTCCTTCTCGTTTCACAGGTTGAAAACACATGAAGAATGAAGAAGTTCATCCAGCTTTCACCCATTTGGAGGGCCATTTTTGTTCCTAATTTCTCGAATATTTAACTTGGAGTAAGCTGGATAACGCCAGCTCGGCCAGCACGAAGCTGAGAGCGGTACCGCCGGTACGTGTCAAAAATTGCACTCCAACGGGCAACACCCTGAAAAATATAACGAGTGGTAGAGGACGGGAGACAATCATTGGTGATCAACGAGCCGGTCGGATTTGCATCGAAAGGGAGAGGAGACAACGAGAGAAGACGTAGCTTTGTTTGTTTGTTTCGGCACCGCCACTTAATCCCATCATCCCACTCTTGTCCCAAACGCGATATTGCCACAAACGACAAGCTGTTACTCTCGCTTCATTCCATTTCCACGGTATCTATCCAGCGTCGAGAGCTCTCCCGACTCTTCTTTTCTGCCACTCATCCAATCCGGATCATGTCTATGGTATTCATATCATGGAATGCTGCAATCTTGAATGATAGGATGCAAGTACTGGTGCTTGTTGGACATGGGGTGATTCCTCTAGATCTCGCCTATTTGGAAGGAGGCCAACTGGGTCTCGACCTGGACGAGGCAATGTCAGCTGACATGGTCATTTTCAGCGTTAACAGGTAATAATGAACGCGGCAGCACCAGCAATAAGTAAACTTATCCTGCTACTCTCAAGGAGTCGTTGCAATTATTCCAAAGGATTCCCTGCTCAAAGCTAATTCTGCAGAATGGTATACATGTATTCAATTGGGGAATTTGATTCGAGACGACGGTCTTCTGATTCTCTGAGTTCTTCAGACTTCCACCACCTCGGGTCGCGATTGTACTACTGCTTATAAGCAACATGTGCACCCCATATGTCGTTCCAATAGGGCCAGGGTCACAATGTTCACGGACCAGCCAGAGCACATCTCATCCTGTCAGTTTCAAACAAATCGCGGTGGGATCAAATCCTTCCGGATTAGGACGCGGAAGTTGATTTGTTTGTCCAGGTGCTTGATCAGGTCGAAGCACAACAATGCCACACATTCATGCCTTTGCTTCAACTCTGATCTGGACGCGCGGCCACCGAGCATGCTGCAGGAACTGTCGCATATGGACCGCATAACCCAGCTTCAGGATGAAATGCAGCAGCTTCTCACAATAATGTCCAGCACGATCGCCTATCTCACCTCGCGCGCCAATTTCGTCCAGGTCAGCCCGGACGTTCCTATAACGAAGGAACGCAACCCAGAGAAGTACGATACACCCGAGGTTTTTGAAGGCACTTCAGAGCACCACTATTCCCGGTCTGGCATCCCTGATGATGGTTTTCAGCGAATAAAAAAGAACTCGTCACGGACCTCATTGTCAAGGCGAAACAGGTCGAGTACCTCATCAAATCTCTCCCAGAGCCAGAGCCCGAGGAAGAACAGGTAGTTCAATTAGACCAGCGGACTAGAATGGATCTTGACTTTATACAGGCGAAACGACTGCAAACGCTCGACGATGAGATGACCATAGCTAATGAAGAGTACATCCGGGCACTGGCGCGATCTAGTCTGTCCTTTTCCCCTTGCATTCATTGGACTCCTCAATTGACTGTGATGTTCCAGAGGATCTCCACGCACAAATCACGGACGTACTCCGGCTCATGCTCGAAGAGACCGACACTGGCCTCGCATAGCTGCCTAGTTAGCGTACATTGTTGTGGTATCTGGGCGTGGATCATGCATCCCGCTGTAGAATGTCCAATAACTCCACAGGTTCTGCACGTATTCTGCTTACGACACCTATCTTAATTGTTTCACCGAATGGGAGAAGCACCACTAGATCTACAACGCGGAACGGAAACTATATTGGCTTCCGCCTCCGAATCCACACATTCCCCTTCATATTCGGCAGCCGTATGCCCGCAAACTGCTTGTCCTCCGGGCGCACACCCTCTACTTCGAGCTTCACATCGTAATTCAGCACCACATGTGCAAGCATCCCCTTGAGCGTCGCGCTCGCCATGAACCGCCCCGGACACGCATGCCGCCCGAGGCCAAATCCCAGATAGTCGACGCCGGGCGAGACGAAGTGGTGTCTGAATGCCGCGCCCTCCGTCTCGCGCATCTTCGCAAAACGGAACCCGCCAAACACATACGGCTCCTCGTAGAACTCTGTCCACCACACGCGTGTCAGTTCGCAAGTTTACCTTGCGTGAAGCCTCCTTACCTGGGTCGTGCTGCGCCGCACGGGCAGCGACACTGACGAATGCGCCCGGCGGCAAGTATGTCCCGTCGCCCATCGTGTAGCCCTCGGGCTTCACCACCTTGCGCATCATATTGACTGACACGCGCAACGTCAAACGCGAAGGGACGTAGAGCACAGAGCGGAACGCACCGATGTGGATGCCATTGAACCGCTGCGACTCGCGCAGGAAGCTGTCGATCTTGTACATATTGTCGAGCGCCGCCGTCGACCACCCCGCGTCGCGCACCGCGCGCGCGGCCTCCTCGCGCATCGACGGCACGTACTCGGGGAACGCAGCCAGGTCGTAAAGTGCGTGCGTGAACGTCTGGAATGACAGAGTCTAGACCCAGGATGTAATTCCGGATGACGAGACGTACGAGTGAGGTGGTGTGTATCGCTGCCATGTTGAGCGATAACACGCGAGTGACGATGGAGGGGACCGTGCGCTGCTCAGGCGCGGCTGCCTCTAGGAGCCACGAGATGAGGTCGTTCTGGAAAGCTTGTGGTTAGTCTTCCAAGACAATGTGACATTGCATAACTCACCGGCTTCCCCTCCCAGTCGGGGCCGTGGTTCTGTGCCATGGCGATGCGCTCCTCGACTAGTGGGCCCAGGTACCCGATTGCTATCTTGAGGTTGCGTTTTCGTCGGCTAATAAGCGGCGCTAAAATTCTGGACGCAAGATTTCTAGATATTATGGAACAGGAAACCGGAGGACGCACGGGCGGAGTGCTACAGGAAGCATGCCAATTACTTGCGCAGCAACCATGATATCGACGGTGTTCTGCACGCTGAATTTCAGGTACTCTATATTCCTGCCTGATCACTCATTAGTTGGAGAAATCCTGACATTGCTGGACTCACAGTACGGAAGCCCGATGAATAATCTATTCGTACTCCGAGCAATGATGTCGATCGTGTTTCCCAACACCGGGGCCAGTTTCCATTCTCCAACGCCGTCAATACCATGCTGAAAGAAGACGCGAAATCGGTTACCTGTGCCCTCCAGCGCGAAGATATCCTCAAAGGCACACGCAATCTCGTCGTGCACATCAGGAAATCGCGCCGCCAGATTCTTCGTCGAACCCGAGCGGATCGCTGCCAGATGGAACGTGTTGACGCGCATATCTATTCCCATCGTATAGTCGGTCTTGCCCGAGGTAAGTCAGTCACCGCTCAGTCTTAATAGGTTGGCTCACTTGGACAGTCTGCACGCTAGGGTCAACTCTCGTCTATCTAATTACCATCAAAAATCACCTCATGCACGGCCTCCATAGACGACAGCTCCGCCTCGGACGCCAATCCCATCTCCGCGATCAGTTTTGCGCCCCCAACGACGAGGTCCCAACGCGAGAGCAGCGGCACGCGGAAGACCGACGCGGGGTACTTGTCGTACCCCTGCTGCACCATCGACGTCGCGTTCGCGAGGAATCTGAACGCGTCTATGTAGGACGATAGGAGCCCCGTCGACCCCACGGCGGCGACGCGCGAGACCTAGAGGCGACGTATCCATGAGAATCGGCGGAGATGCGTGCGAGACAGGGCTGAGGGACGTGCGTTTGGGCGACCGTACAGCGCTGTGGCGATACAAGAGATGGTGATTGCGGCGACCGCGGAGAGGATCAGCAGCGGGTTGTTCATCTGGTCGATGGAGGAAGAATCAAGGAGATGAAAGAGACATCATGATTGTAACGGGTCGAGAGGTATTGATCCCATCACCTTGCACGGTGCTACTGAAGGTCTGGCGCCCGTTGGAGCTGCAGTCTCCGAGTTAGACGAACTAGGAGGGTCCATTCTACCTGAAATAAATTCCACCGCGTAAATCGTAGAGTGCGCAAGCACACGACTCGATGCAGATGCCATTTACAGATTCTTCAGGAGAGGGAAAAATGAGAGTGCTTCAAGGAAATGACAATGCATACCATTCAAGAGAGTGCAGGTCGAGGAATATACCCTGTGAGCCTCCGAAAAATCGAGAATTCTACGGACCTACGCGGACACACGATGACGTCATCACAAAATCGTCGATCCGAAAAAATCTAGAACTAGAATACAGTCCATTGCAAGTAATGTACAAGTACACATCTATAACTACAAGCAGCCCATTGATACATCCGATCCATGCGATAGTGAGTGGGTATCTTATCATGTCTCATGTCTCCAAAACCGAATCCGAATCCGAATCCCAATCCCCCACGCTCATCAATAAATCTCCCCCTTATACGGCAGCACCTTCTTATACACCCCAAACACACGGTCCCCGCCCGCGTCGCCCCAGCGGCTCCTCGCGCCCTCGCGCGCCCACACGCCGACCTCCACGCGCGCGGTATGCACGTCCTCGACGACGAGCCCCTGGCCGAGGGGGTCGCCGCGGCGCGCGGAGAGGCGCGCGGCAACGGGCGCGAGCGCGTCGGTGAGGTGCTGGTGAGCGAGGCGCAGCGCGGTGGGCGCGGGTGGCGCGGGCCACGTCGTGCTGTATGGTGGCGGCGGCGCGGGGCGCAGGCGGGGTGATCGTAGGGCGGCGGTCCAGAGGGCGAGCGCGGCGGCGAGCACGGCGTGGAAGTAGAGGAGCGCGAGATAAGTGAGCGCGGGCGCAAGGGGGTAGTGCCCACGGAGGATGGGGGGCGGGGGGGATGGGTCATGTGGGGATTCGTCGAATGTGGCGGCAGATCGGGGGCCAATGGACGGTGGATATATGAGGACGACGGAGGAGGCAGCGTGGAGCCAGATGTCGGCCGCGCTGTGAGGAGAAGTATAAGCAAAGACCATTGGGGAAAGGATAGTCTGCTCACCTGATGAGATACGTGACACCGAGCACCCCCAAGACAAGGAAGAAGGCGCGGGAGAAGAACGCCGGGGCAGCGACGCGCGCTCTATGATTCGCGAGATAGTTGCCGACTTGGTAAACGGAGCCCGGGCCCGGGGAGCTGAACAGCTTGAATAGCAGACCGTACCTGGGAAGTAGGTCAGTAAGATGCACCGGAGTACATAGCAAGCGGCACGCACTGTAGCGGGGTCAAGAGGTTCGGCCGTGCAGAGCGCGGGCGTTGCTGATACGACAGCCACGATCCCGCGATACAATACGCTGACAAGCTAATGAGGATGGGAAGTGCCAGGAGCCATACAATGTTCGTCTGCATCGACGCAATCGTCAGCAACAGCTCTACATGATCGGGAAGCGTACGCACGATAACGGTAGAAGCGAGCAGCCCCAGCAACGGCGCCCCATCACCCCCCATCTCGTCGACATAGAACCCATGTGCGAATGACAGGGTGTCGCCATCGCGCCGAATGGCGAAGTACAGCAGGAGACACGTCGCAAGTCCAGCCGACAGCAGGGCGACGACCAACCCCGGGACGACGACGAGCCACCCGAGGCCCTGCGGCGGGGGTTCCTCGCGGCGGCGCGGCGGCGGCGCCCTCCCCGTCGTCTCGTGCTTGCGCAGCGGCTGCAGCACGGGCGGCGGCAGTGGGAGATGTTTGTCGTCCGTCCCCGGGGCGTGACTCCCCGCATCCACCACCGTAGTGTACGTCCACGGCGTGGCGATACCAGAGCGTGACGACGACGACGACGACCGAGGCGTCGGTGGTCTAACGGCCAAGGCTAGGCTTGGGTGGGACATGGGATGAGTGCGGGTGCATCAGGGGGCGTCATCCGTTTGTGGTGTGGGGTATATGTACGTCCATTGCTGCGGCCGTGTTATGACTCCCGGACGGGGTGGGGGTATATCACCACCGCTTTTTCTGCTGATAATCAGTTTCTCGGGCCTGCGACAGGGCAAAGAGCGACTGACGGATCGCTGAGAAGATCATCGCGGCGCGTAAGATTGCCCTAACAAGGAGCTATGGCAGTTGGATGGCGGATGGCTGGCTCGAGTGTCGACACAGCCCCGTTGGCGAATGTTACAGCCCATGCGGATGCGCAACACCGCCTTGGTTGTGGATGACCGTGGTTGGACATGTCGAATGACCGGATTTCCAGGTGGTGGAACGGCGAGTGGGTCGGGGACGGCCAGCGCGGGCGGGGAGGCTCCCAGCCGTCCATGATGAAGTCGCTCGGGGAACTTGAATCGGGATGAGTCGGAGACATTTGATGGTTGATCAAGAGATCGCCCTAAAAGGAGACTCAGCTCCCACGACTCACGGCCAGTCTCTTGTCTGATTTTCTGCCCGAAAATGTAGCTCATTATAAGTTCTATCTGGGAACCTGCAAAGAAAAATCAGATTCACTGAATTAACATCAGGGACTTCATCGCACTTTGATGGACCGAAACAAATAGACTTGCAGCCTAACAGAGGTAGTGGCGTCGTCTCGAGTTAAATTTGGTCCATTGAATAGACTTACGATTGGCTGGGACCAGGAATTCTGCCGGAATAATCGCGACAGCTCCTTGAGAGTAGTAAGGTATTACTTTCTGATACGTTCCATGCGTATCTGCTAATGCCGAAATCACCACAGGGACTTGCTAGGTGTCATTGGCTTCTCAGCGCCCGTCCAGTTCGAAGGCCAGTGGTTCTTCCCTGAACAGATGTGGGAGGAATCAAGGAGCACGTCGAGGAAGTACTTGCATTCCGTCGTTCATCACTGCAATGGCAGAGTCATGATACGGATAATTCCTGGAATAGTCGAAAGCATTCAAGGTGCTGGTAAGGCACCATGGGAATGGAATCGAGCAAGAGAAACAGCGTCTCGTTTGTGCCAATGTCGTTTTGGACCAAGGGGGTGTCGGCTTTCGAAAATCGGATATAGGGTCGAAAAGTTTTTTTCGACCCTCGGCCAGACCCCCCCCCCCTCCCCCCCTATATAAGGAAGGAGGTTCCCACCCCTAGCGGCGGGCCGCGCTTCCGAGTCATGTGCGGGCTCACAGCCACCACATTGACAGCATCCAAATCCAAACCAAAGATGTTGCGGCCCATCTCTATCGATTCAACTGAGACTAAGAAGACCTTTGAGGTATAAATTACATCCATACCACCCCCTATATGAGTAAATTATATTTTTGGAGCTCCAACCATTCAATTTCAACATTGACTGAGGGTCTCCGGAGTGCCGCTTTGACCACATCTCTGACCCACTCACACACAGATGTCAAATGATATATGAATCTGTTCTCCCATATACTCTCATATATATTGTGAACATGTTTTTGACTGCTGACCACCCTTAGAGGAAACCAGGGCATATTGTTCGCGCCAATTGATGGTGTGTAAGCATGATCCGCTGTCCAAATCGGGATACCCACACCATATTTGACTTCTGAGACCCAGAATTCATCCTCCTGGCATCCTGTGGTGCTCCAGGAGGTATATATTGCAGTTTTGGAACTCCCTTATACTACATGATAAAAGTTTTTTTCAGCCCTCCTCGGGACCCCCCCCCCCCCTATATCCGAAATTTTAATCCCGACACCCCCTTGTTTTGGACAAGATGATGATGTGATTGATGGGATCCGGTGGCGGTGTCAGCACAACTTGAAGCAAACCCAATCATCCCCGTCTCTCTCTTCTCCGGACATCCATGTTTTCGATTCAAATCCACCGAAATATGACCGGCTTTCTTTTCCACTCGCTCTTAATTTTTTTCGCCTCCTTTCCCCCAATATTTTCGCTGGGAGGCTTGCCGTTGCAGTCTGGGCACTGGATCCACCCTTCAACCGTCTTATAAGTTATCTGTGTCTGCTTACTCTCCGAAATTAGAATCATGCATCAGTGCAGAAGAATGAAATATGGACGGGGGTTTCTGATCCTTCTCAACCTCTGAAGGGAAAGTCTGCATTTGTGGAAGAGCAAAACTCACTCGGCAACGGCGCGGTCTTGCTGCTTGATGGTGTCCGGAGACAGCGCTAAGCGGCACCAATATAGTTGACAGCGAATACGCTCCGCTATCATTCCGCTATGAGCATTTCTCCAATCGACGAGGCCCTAGTATGCACCTTTGACGCACTGGCTGACCACAACTCTACCTCACGTAGGCGCTGCAATTTTCGGCCATGGCTGCAATGGCAAGAGTTCTTATACTGACGCCTTCTTTTCAGCCAGCGCTCGCCGCCTCCGACATCGAATCAGATCGCAAGTCCAAATCAAGTGACTGCGCGCCTGATGACTCACATTGACAACTTGGCTCCACACTTGACCTCTGGACTCAGGTAAGCGCGTCCAAGACCTACATGACTCCTGCATGGCGTGGCTAATACATATCCAGAAAACAATGACTGAAACGCAGCCGATGTTCTCTGTCTCCGAGTCCGACTTTTCAGATTTGCGCGACAATGTGGTTCCCGACGAAACGCTCTGTCTCGCCATACGGGACTCGATAGCAGCAGCAGAGTTGCGCTTGTCGACGGCCTCTTCACTCCCGCAAGGATCCTATCTGGAGGTATCTCAGGAGTGCCACGACCTCCGTACATTCATCGCCATTTCCACGTCGCGACTGGCGCCTATCCGGCGCTTACCCTCCAAAGTCCTATCTAAAATCTTTCTCGATACAACCGCATCGGATCGCGCGCCCCGACTCGGGCAGAGCTTCCCCCTCCCGATCTGCACCGTGTCAAGTCATTGGCGAGCGATTGCGTTGTCCACTGCCACTCTATGGACCCATTTTGTTGTCTCGATCTTGGGCGGAGACGGCGCGCTCCGCACGTTGGAACTCTATCTGGCCAGATCCAAAGACCGTGGTCTTTCCCTGTCGATGACTGGGGAGCGACGCCACCGCTACACAGAAGAGGTGAACCCCGCCATCGTCGCCCACCTCCTCCGCGTCTCAGAGCGCTGGGTCTCAGCAGAGGTCCGCCTCCCCTACCGCCTCATCCCCGAATTCGCGTCCCTCCGCGGGCGGCTGCCGGCGCTCGAATCCCTCTTACTCCACTTTGAATCCTACAGCCCCATCGCGGATCTCGATATATTCGAGATCGCACCAAGGTTACATCGACTGTCCGTGCGGGCCCTCAAGCCGAACTCGATCCCGCGTCTCCCCCGCGACCAAATAACGGAGCTCGACTTCGAGCACAACGGCGTGCCCGACCTCATCCGCATCGCCTCCACCTTCCCGACCCTGCGCCAGCTCTCCTTCGCCGGGACCCCCTCGACAGAGTCCGTTCCCCGCCCGGACTCCCTCCTCACCGCCTCCACCCTAATCCTGCGAGGGCCTCTCTCGACGACGACACTGCACCACCTCTCCGCGCCCGCGCTCGCGCACCTAGATCTCCACCGCGAGCAACACGGGTGGCAGATCCCGCCGTTCGGCGACTTCCTCAGCCGCTCCGGCTGCACGCTGCGCTCGCTAACCCTCGACGACGTCCTCGTCCGCGCACCCGCCCTCTTGCAGCTCTTCCCTTTGATCCCGAGCGTAGAGACGCTCACCCTGCGGAACCTCCGCCCGCACGCACTCCTCGACAGTGCGCTGCTCGCACTCACGCTCCCCCCCGGCGCACCGCCCCTTCTTCCCGCCCTCACGACTCTAACGCTCGCTGGCTCCTACCTCTTCAGTACCCCCGCCCTCCTAGCCATGCTCGAATCGCGCGCCACGCTCTCGCGCCTCCACCGCGTCGACCTCCTGATAGGTCATCGCCAATTTTCCGCCGAAGATGTGCGCCGCCTGCGCGCATTGCAGGGGGTCAAGGTTACACTGAACCTTGTCTCCAGGAACAAGACCGCGGCGTTCGTCAAGGTTATATGAAACCAATATCTTCTTCCGGTCAGTCACGAAATCACGGACAGTGGAGTCTATGTACTGCATTTTCTTTCGTCCATTTAGCTGCGATAATATCCCTCGGCTAAGAATCTCTCCAACTTGGCTGCTCATGAATGGCTACTACTATATGCAACGGCTGCGTGCGCTGCAGGGCGCCGCGACCAACTTGAGCCCCAAGCTCATGTCTCGCCGCTCCGCCGTTTCGCGCTATGTCTGCCAGGCCAGGCCAACTGTCACTTTCTAGGATGAATATAAGTCAATCGAGGGTTTTCTGATCAACCCTGAGTCGGCTTGAACGAGGTAAGTATCGCCGATAAACCCTCAGCGAGATGTATTGGTCACTCAACTACATCAAAATTCTCGTACTCTACACCAGGGACATAACTCAAGTAATGTGATCTCGACATCCGCACAGCTCTTCGGCATGGTATGTAGCCCTGGGTTCATGCGCAGAGCGCGGTTGTCCCGCTGGATCACAGCAGATATGCGCCTATCCCATCGCCTACTCCCACTCTTCTCCCTAATCCACGGACGCCTCTCTGCTCTCAGATTCCTTTTGCTCCAACTTGACCTCCTTTACTTCACGAAGAGGCCAATGCACTCGCGAACCTAAATATGTTTGAGATCGCACCGGCGTTGCATCGAGTGACCTTGTTGGGTATGAAGACCATCCTTCGCCTTCCCCGCGACCAGATCCACGAAATCCACCTCGACGCTCAATTTCAACGCGATCTCAGCCGAATCGCGATCAATTTCCCCCACCTCCGCCGCCTATCTACTGGATTCGAGTGTCTCTGTCCAGGTTGCGCGCATCAGGGGCCGGAGAACCCCTGATGGAATTGGCGGGGCTGCGAGTAGACTCGCTAGACCTCCCATCCGAACGAGAGTCCCCGTCCAAATCTGGGTTGATACCGTGCCAGGAAGATGGTGCGGGTGAAGGTGGGTTATACGCAAGGTAAGCTTCAAGCGGATGGACAGGGTAGGTTTGTTTGTTTCCCCTGATTCACATGACTGGCGTGCACCTCGGTTCTGGGGGAACTTTCTTCCTCCACCAGTCCTTTGGCGGTCCTCCCACACCCCTGGAATCCTTATCTGCATTCTACATCCTCAAACGCCGGTCCGCAGTAGACGAAAGCTCCTTGTCACATCGGCGGCCCCTGCGAAAGGTCGCCGCACATCCAAATCCAAATGTGAGCACCCAGATTAACTTTCCGAAATAATTATGTCTGATTCCTGGCATTATAGCATAAGATCTCCCCGGTTTATATCATGTTTCTACAATGTTTACGTGGATAGAAGAAATTGCTTCTGTTGCAAGCGTCCATCGTGAACGAGCCAACGAGGAACCGCGTTCCATCAAGGCATATAATTGTGCATCACTTTCGTGTTCCCACTCAAGACACGTCGTCGAAAGCATATCCGCCGCAGGTGTAGCATTCTTGATACTCCTCCCCACTCCTCACGCATATCTGCCATTAATCATCATTCTTGTTGACACTTTCCCCATATCCTTAGTCACACAAACCTTGCATTCCAAGGGCAAAACTCGTATCCATATAATCCAACCCACAGCATTCTCAGACTGCGCTGGGGATGGATTTTGGTCAAAGTGTTCTCTATTTCGTCTTTGCACTGCTCCCGGGCGATTTGTGTGTCTGGTGTGAGCCGAACCCGATGATTATCCAAACATATGTTGGCTTCATTCAGAATTACAGACAGGCACTTACTTTGTTTCAATGACTCCTACCCCAAATTGACGATGCATTCTTACGCGAGATTCAACTTTCCTCCCCGATGTCTTCAGTGTTGATCATTGGACTTTCCTAAATTTATTTGGACTTTAAATGCTGGTGTTGCAGACACGGAAGTGGGGGGTTCCAGTTGGGGCCTAGTGAGTGTCAGATTAAATTCCTCCCTTGGGATAGATAGGAGCACAAGTTTTTGCTGGAGCTCCCCGCAGAAATATTGGCAGCTGTGGTTCAACTACCGAGCCGTCGGAGCTTGAATAATATGATCCACCTATTGCATTGCGAGAAATAGAATAGAATGTTGATAGAATGGAAGATTTTACCTCCTAAGTTAGTGGGCTCTGCCGCAAAGCGCGTTATTCTGAAATCGTCACCGGAACGCAAGAACACGTGCATCGTTAAATACGGACAAAGCGCAACAATCAAATATCACTTTGCCTTCTGCCACCACGATGCCCGCGAGTATCAAGGTCTCCGACTTGCCCAACCCGACTCTTCTCACAGACCCGGCCCATATCGCGTTCCTGAAGAAGAAACAGGAGGAGGACGATGCTACGCTGGAAGGGAAGGCAGCGCAGAAAGTACTGGAAACGACCACAAGGGCCAACGTGAGCTCATTCACGTTGTCGACCAATTCTAGTTCGTATGATATCACCCAGACGAAGAAACGTAAAGCGGACGCGTCCAAGAACTCCACGTCCACGAAAAAGCTCAAGAAAGTCGCTACTGACGATACGCCGAACGATCTCTTTAGTATCACCCTTCCGGGCGACGAGGACGCGACCGTCGAGATATTCGACACCTGCGACGAGCTCCGCCGTAAAATCAACGCATTACTTCGCACCGGCACCATCACCAAGGCCGCCCTCCTCCGCGACATGTCGCACGCCGCGTACGCCGACGCGCCGAACATCCAGTCCAAGCAACTGAGCGACTTCCTCACCAAGACGGGTCCCACCGGTGGGAGCACGAGCCGCGTCTGCTACGCGTCATACGTGTATTTCGAGAAGAAGCGGATCGCGGAGGGGAAGGCGAAGAGCAAGCACAGGTGGGACATGGAGGAGAGGTGGGGTGGGCAGGGCGGCTTGCCCAAGCGCAGGGAGGAGAAGTATTTCTGTCACGTTGATGATGAACTCGTTCAAGACGCGCTCGGGTCGGTGCGTGCGATACCCGGGGGTCGTTTTTAATCCGTGATCCGCGCATGTTTACGTTGCTATCAATCCGCAATCTGTTCCAGCTCCCCAGTATGTGAGGAATGCCTTGTGACATTCTCGCTCAGCGATTCTAGTCGTGTGCAAGCAACACTCTTTCTTCAACGCGCTTGCCATTCTTCCACCCAGCAATCATCAATTCGCTTAGCGGGATCCGCCTGGATGCCAATGCGGGAACTCTTACTTGTCAACCAATGTTTTCCCTCCGACAAACCACGCTTGCTTTTTCGGGCGTTGGATTCTTTATCATCTATGGTACGTCTGATCACCCGGCTTTTTTGTGCTCTGAACTGATAGATGATAGCATGACAGCTTGAGCCTTCATTATTACTCTGCGCCGCAGCCCCTCCACACGCGCATTATTTTCTCTCTGTAATGCGCTAGGGACGACCAATATCTATCTACCGAGGCACGTACACTCCCTGCAAGATCACCGAGATCTGACTTGATCACTCGAGCGTGGATTGCATCGAAATAATACTCAACAATTCCGATGAAATCGAGCCGCGTTCAGCGCAATTAGCTTCGATCCAGATCGCATAGGTCGCCTCACAACCACAAAATGATCCTGCGTACTCCCGCTCCTCACGGACTGAGCACACCTCAGCTTCTAGATGGGCACCGTACCTTCGTCGGGACTTTTTTGTCGCCCTCCGAGTATTTATTAAATATTCCTCTCGATGAAACGGCCTATCGCTCCGCCGTGGTCCTCGAGCTTCGATGCGCGGACACACGGCAATATCGCACTTGCGGGCGCTTTTGCACCCCTGTTCTCCCCTGTTCCCTGGGTCCCGGTGGCGAGCGCAGAAGTGGGGCCAACACCAAAACCATCGCTGTATAGTACTGTGCAAAAATTACTACTATTTTACAGGGTTTTGGAATACAATTTACATCCAATTTTGGGTCGTGGTTGGCAACTTATCGTCTCAAGTGACATCCAAGGATATGGATTACATCTGCCAAACCGCTCGCAACTGATGAACATTGTGAGTGTTTGGCCATGACTTCACATTAGTTCGGCTATCGGCACCTTCTGGCCAAACGAGTATTCTGGTCAACCTGGACTTCTGGAGGTACAGAAGGATGTCAGATTATATGATTCAATGCTGGGACCATTGTTGAGACCACATAGCTTTCTAAACACTGAATTAACACTGAAACCCGAGGAAAATGTGCTATTCAAGCTCATGGTTCTGGATGTCTTGGGAAGAAATATGGGGCTTCAATTTTCCCTTTTAGAATTGAAAGAAACAATGGGTTATAGTATTCGTTCAACATGAGGCGGATTCTGAGTGTTTTCTGCCCTCGGAAGGTGTAAGTCATTTCCGTATATGGATTCCGGCATGGAGCGGGCATCATTGTTCCAATCTTTTCCATTATTATCCGCTCCTGTTCAAACGACGAAGTTCAAAAGATTTTAATATTCCCCATTGCTGTCAATTGCGAGTTGAAATGAAACCCAACCCAAAAGAGATGCAAGCCGTCACCAAAAGATGTCAGCATTTTTTGCGCCCGGGCCGAGTTGTATCAGAAAACCCTGTTTCCAGTTGGTGGATGTCATCGAATATTTTTTGCACACTATATGTGCCATAAACAAGGTGCGTTCGATCCCCGATCTTCGATACAACATTGACTTGATCCAGTTACCTTAAATCATCGCCGACCCTCGATCAGCCCTCAGATACCATGCCCGTTCATTTCGAGGTGACGATCTGGCATTTTTCTTTGTATTGACTACTATCAGCGACTGCCTACCCGGCCACACTAGGTAGTCGGCCATTTGGGCAATAGAAGGCTGCAGGCTAAGACTTACCATCGGGAGTGTATTGGAGGATGGAATATGTAGGACCTCTGACGTTGGTCCATGTCAAATTTGGAAGGAACGTGATGAGTTGATCGAAAGCTGTGCTGGGTTTTGGCATCGGCCGAAGAGTGAAACCATCATTTTCTTAACTCCGATCCGCCACTTCACCTCTTTCTTCACCAGTTCTCCACCGATTCGCGACTTTCGGGGCTCGTTTTAATGCCCGGACTCTCCCCCTCGTCCTAAAGTATCTGTCAACCCTCGGAATCTCGTTCCTTGCTTCCCGAGAACCCAGAAGCAACCGCAGTCCGACATCTTGAGGTCTGATGTGGCCGCGCGATATCAAGTCAAGGATTTGCGGTACGGGTCTGAGACTTGATAGTACGCATTGCGATGGCTTATACTTTCTTTTTAACGGTACGCTATGATTGCATGGGCTGGATTACCCTCTCACTGCTATTCAATATCACAAATCACTCACATTCTGGAGGACGAATATTCAGATTTTTTGTGGGGGTTGTCGGTATGACCATGAAGGGACTGGGTGTCAGATACGTCCAAACACCTCCTATGAACCCCACGATAGCTTATTTGGGACCGTCATACCCTCTGACCGCTGCGCGACACGCCGTTTGCTCGTGGTATCAATATCCATGTATCAAACTGCGGTTTACAAAGACACATATGTACCCTCCAATAGCTCGGATGTACACACAATATGTACCCAATGATACCTCTTTATCTATTATTCCACTCTAGAAGTCGCAGCGCCCCCAATGTGAGCCGGGACGACGTGTTTATACGGGTGGCCGACTAGCTCGTCTATTGCCCCTTTGGGCATACGGTATACCGTCCGAAAGAAATTCGTGGAAGCCCCAAGACAAATGTCCTGTCCTCCAATTTTGTTTGGGTGGCTCACAGGATGCAGGTTTCCACCCCAGACCACGTCGAACTACCTCGGACGTACTACATGTCTCATGCCTGGGCGAATAATGCTAAGGTGGCCGAGTACCCGGTTTCTGATAGTGACTAACTGATTGTTGTTTAGACACATCTTCACTTCAACATGGTCTAACTCGATGTACTTCAAATTGAACCGCTGGAAGGTCAGTTTGTATTCAATACAATTCGGACTGATCCAACTTACCTTCTTGCATCTCTGCGACCCTGAATCGGCTGTCTGGACTCGCTTCCCCCAACACTCCGGCTTTTTTTCTTTTGCTTCCATTACAGCTGTTTCCGAATATGTTGACACTTTATGACAGGCCATATCAGAATGGTTTTTAGTGCGTGGATAAGCCCCTTAGAGCCCCTTAGTTTCAAAGACGTCCGGACTTGAACAGAACTGCAGGGGACCGATTATCTACTGCTTCCACTAGAGAATGGAAGCGTTAGATCTTCCGAAGTACGATAGTACAGGACCCCCGAAAGTCTTGACCGAATTTTGATCCCTCAGACATCCATTGAATGTGGCTCGTGAACTGTGCCTGGACCGTGTTATGCCGCCCAATCGGTAGGTTCGGAACAAGCCCCGTTCTGACGATGCCGTGCAATGCCGGGACGGAACAATACAGAACAAACAGACCAAACATGCCTTTGTCAGTTCAAGGGGCTCAAAAGGGGCTTGCTTCAAACTCCGTCAAATAGAGGACCTAGGAATCACCGCCTATTGCCACATCGCGGCCTCATTCTGCCTGGGTCAGTTAGCAAAATTTTTAGTTCATCAGTCTGGCTACAACATCTATCAAGACTTTGTATGATTTGGACTGATATTCACCGAGCTCGACACCTTGAAAAGTGGCTCAAACACCACCTTTCTTAAAGATATTTATTGTGAGCCAGAAAATTTTTTTGTCCCTGGGCCGGATACCTTCACCATATATGGAGTCAAGCATTACTCCAATGTATTCTGGGCCCTGTGTTCAACGTTATATCACGTCGATCCTCCAGAAATCAGTGAAATCACGCACAGTGTCACAGACTGTGACCTATCCGTTCTCGTCACATCCAGTTGCTAAATATTAACTATGCTTTGAATACAAGCTATAGAATCACTTTTCGAGGGCGGATAAATGGTGGATGCTCAGGGATATGCTAACGATGCAATTTTCATATTGAATGGGGAGAATATAGACAGAATGGCGTCAATGGAGAGGTTTGGCCTCCAAACATATATGCGGGCTCCAGATGAATCACAATTGGCCAGAATAAACCTCCAAAGCATTGCAGATAACATATGAAACATTAAGGCCTGGTTTCCGGGCACTACAGTCCTTTCCTCCCTTCCTACAAGAAGATGCCGTGGATTTAAGGACTCAGGAGGCGAGGATATCCAGCTATCTTAATACCTCTCAACTCCGTGTTTTGGGGTCCACTACGTGAATTTTGTGTAGCATACTACGAATTGAGGCTCAAAAAGTCCTGGAATTGTGCCGCAGGTCAGCAGAGGACGTGTCGAGGTCAGGATGATGAGTGTGACAGGATGTGACTATCCGTTTCTCCCACTTCGGTGAGCACTGGGCCATGACCCATCACTTTAAAAATGCAAGAATTCTTGAGGCGATTCCGAGGACGACCCTGAACGATTCTCTCTGCAATGACCCATTGCGCCATATCGTCCCTAGACTTGTAGAGGATGATTTCCGAAAATGGAAGAAGAAGCGATCAACATGTAGATTCAAGAACAGTGGTCGGCTAAGTCGGACATATAAATGTAGCCTAGACGGCCCAGGAATATGGCCGCAGATCTCCAGTTTATACCCAGCGATTTGAGGATATATTGAGTGCGTTGTGAAAGGATTCATAAGTCCTTTGTTTGGCGGAGTTTGAAGCAAGCCCCTTCAGCGAAGGGCCGGCTTGCTCCGAACCTTGTCCGAATCTACATCTCAGCCACGCACTTACATGTTTATCTTTGTTTACTGCATACCCGTCATAATTCCTGTCACCTTTTTACACCGTCCCCTCACGATTCCCCTCCCTGGAGTATCACTGTCCCTTCACTACACCATTCCCTTCCCTTCGTTTATTCCTCTAATCTAATGCCTTCGCCAACACGTCTCTTCGCACTCGCTGCCCTCTTCGTCTGTGCGGTCTCCCTCTGGTTTCCTGTCCATTTCCGTACTTACTGGTTGGCCGTGATGAACAGCGGCGTCCGCGCAGTTTAAGGAGGTCTTCCCCGGACTTGCTCCAACTGTCCACGATGCTTCGATCGAGGGCTCGGCATACCTCACATACACCGTCGTCAGCAATGCGACGTATAACGTGGCGGCGTGCCAGGACTGGTGTCGCAATCACGTTGCCGGCTGTGGTGGGTCTCTTCTCCCCGCTTCGCTCTTTCGCTGATGCCCGGCCCAGTCTTCGTCAACCTGTACTACGAATTCAACAACGAGCTCCTGGATTTCGTCTTCTCCGAGAAGTCGAACCTCAAATGCGCCGCGTACAGTGACATCCACAGCGCTGTCGAGAAGACCAATTTTGGCGGACAATCGTCGTATCCTCAAGTCGGTGCTCAGCTCAGCTCATTATATCCCGCATTCTTTTCTAACCAACTGTGTCTTCCCAGGTCGGCACCGAGCCGGTTCCCCTCACGTACATCACCCAGAGCAGTGGTTGGGCCCTCAACAGCTACTACGAGCCGGACGCGCCAGATGGGTATGAGCTGGTGTTTGGGCCCACTGGTGGTGCGAATAACGCGCCCGGGGTGTGTCTCTTCTCCTCTTCTACCTCCCTTCCGCCTGTCATTCCTTTTATACCTAATGCTAACCCGCTGATCAGTACATGGGCTTCACCTTCCTCGAAATGTACGACGTCAACGCGTGCGCTGCCCTCTGCAACACTCGGGGGGCTGACCCCGCCGGAGGCGTCTGCAAGTACTTCAACATATGGCGCGCGGTCGTCTCCGGCGTCCCCACGACCTACACTTGCTCCATGGTGCGTTCCTCCCTCTGTTCCGCTTCTTAGCCCGTGGTGACCTGTCCTGCCCAGTACTTTACTCCCGCCGACGCATCCACCGCGGTCAACTTCGGTCAGGGCGACCTCGTCGTGACCTTCTCACGGGGCTACAAGCGCCTGGATGTTCCTACGCCGCCAGTGGACTCGGCGGTGCCGCGAGCGACGCCGACCCTGGGGGCCCACGGACGCAGGCTCAAACAGGCCACGGTAGTGCCCCGTGCGCCGGGGACGAAGCACTGGGGACGCTCAGTCCAGCACCGGCGCTCAAAGCCTGGAGAAACTCTCCGTGCGTAGGGGACCACTTCCCCGACTCGGCGCTGCTATTCCTTGGAATGCCACAGACTTTGGGAGTGTCTTCTCTCTTCCCTCCGCTTGCACCCTCTCACATTCGTTTACATGATACATTCTTTTTACTTGCCTAGCTCTACGCATCTTACGGTTAATGAGGACATTTGGTCTGTAGACCCGCCTTTAAGTCTTGAATATCATTATTGTGTTTCATTTTGTGACGACTGCCGTCGAGGGGAATTTGGAGTTTGGCACACAATTGAGACCGAGAAAGACTGAATCATCGTTAGAGCTCTTCTCGAAACTACATCGATCTATGGGTAGCCGACGAAACTTGTTGAAAATAAATGGCCAGGAGAGTCTGGGCGCCGCAAAGTAAAAGAGAGTCGTTTTGTAAGGAATGATTACGGGTATGTAGGGAGCGTAATTAATTAAAGAATGTAAATGGAGCGCATCACTTCGCGCGGAATTTCCTGAGGTCCACGGCCACGTTAGTGAGCATGCAAAGGTCGTGGCCATTATCATACTCGACGGAGAACAATTAATTACGTCCCGAGGAACGCGCAGATGCGGTACATGTCCATGAATGCACCGCAATTCCCATAATCTCCCAGAACATTTCCTCGTCGTCCCACGCGTTGAGCAACTCGACGTAAAAGTGGTTGCCCGTCTTGTTGAAATCGACCAGTTGTTCAACGTCAAGAGTAACAGTGAGAACGTGATCGCCTTTTCGAGTGCGCTCCTGGAAGCGTCGACTAGACACACGATTAGCAGAAAGACAACCACATGCATCACTCACGAACTCACTGGAGCCAAGAAATATGCTCTGAGCAGTTTCCGGGTTCCCCAACTTTGGCCGCCCCCTGTCAGCGGAAAATGAGCGTCTGGACACACAAATTGCAAATCGAGAGCGCGAGAGGCACATGCGGCAGTCTTGTCGCCACAGCCACCAATTGCACATCCTAAAGCAAAGTATGGGCTCTGTGGAGAGGAAAAATCAGATTCGGGACATAACACTCCGTGTTATGTCCGGATCAAAACTCCATTTTCAGAAGCCGAGCTGATCGGCACTGCCTCCTTCTGCTCACGCGCCCCCTGGCACCTGCGTCCTTTTTCTCCCCTGCTTCAAAATTTCAGGGAACACTATACTATGTAAAGACACGTCAACGAACTCTCAATGTGCCCTTAACTGCTCTGGATTCTCTCCGGCGCGTGTTTGTTTCTCATGCTCCAAACTTCTTGTGACTCTGGATCCTGTGAGCAGTTATACGCTAGATGATTATGTCTCTTTGAATCTGGGGGACCGCTTATTCGTTCCAGAACTTCTTGGAATAGCCTGCAGCTTTCCCAAACTTATTTTTCACGCTGCTGGACTTGACTCTTCACATTTTGTGATTTACTCGCTACACCTACAACTTTTCACTGTCTTCTGGAAGCCACCCACTGTTAAATCGGTACAATTCAAGTCTAATCGGCACTCAAAAACTCTCTGTCTGTGGTTCGGACCTGGTATTTTCTCGTGATGCACTTCAAGCCATTTCTTCACCATTGCAGACGCCACGAGCCTCGAATAGATGTCATTATTCTGAATGATTTTTCCCTGGGGTGAAAAGGTCCGCAGCGCATAACGAGGCCCCGTGGGTTATTAGGTCTGCTGCACTGCTTGATTATCGTTCCCAGTACGTGTGGTCTATCAGGTCGTACTCGTTGTAATCTGGAGACGGATATTATGTCCTATACTTTGCTCCCTTCCCCATTCTGGCCCTTGTTGAAACTCAGAATATTTGGGAAATGCGCACCAAGTGCGCCCTTGTTGATGCATGCTATTTATGCAGCTTGAAGCTGACTTTGCAAATTGAAATAAAGCCTACTACTCGCGACCAGCACTATGAGTGACTCGGATGGATTACACGGGGATTCTGGCCGAAAGCACAAGCACTCCGACACCACAAGCTCCAACAATGCGGACACTAGGTCTAATCCCGCACCTCCTGGACCAGTGCCTGCACCTCACAATAACACGCATCATCCCGATAGCTCCCTCTCCGGAGGTATGTCGACCCTTCCAGTTCTTTTACAAAGTCATTTGATAACACCGAAATATTCTAGACCCTGTTCCGAGTCGGGAGCCTACCAAAAAGCGTGTAGCCCGGATATATCCTTTCTTCGCCTCGAACACGCAATCCCAGCGGCCCCAAGCAGTTCTCCAGGCTGTCTTCCTCGTTCCTCCCTTTGTGACTGGCAAGTCAAGCCAGAAATCCATGCCCGGGTTCATTTCAGATGATAAACTGGCGGAACTGTTTGCGCACCTCAATCTGATAGCACCCCCCTATCGACAAGAGCATCTTTGCTGATGCAGACCTTGCAGACAAGCAGTCCGAGGAGCCTGAGGAGCCCGCCGAAGCTAAACCCGGGAATATGTCTGAAGGATTTTTGCAGAGTCTTGTCGAGAAGCTCAAGTCTGAAATCAAGGGATGTCATGGTCGACCTGACACATGTGAAAACGGGACCTTTTGGCACAGGGTCCGTGATCCTGTTTTTGCGCTGGAAGCTGCACGCTTGACTGCGATGGATACGACCGAGGAAGCAAGCGAGGACAAGCCTCCACGCGGGATGAATCCGCGCGAGCTCTATCAGCGCGATGTCTTTATTTGGTTACCCGGCCTACCGAAAAAATTACCTGGGGAACTTAATGTACTCTCGTGTCCTAAGACAAGTTGCAGAGTAAATTTAACTCGGAAAGGCGAGTGTATATGTTTTTCACTTCAATCAGGGCCTAAAATTATCCAATAAGGATACAATTCAAAGCCCACCGCCCGGCGTACGAGCTCTGCATCGGGAGGATTTTCTATTGACAAACCGGCTGAAATGCAATGAGTGTGGTGGACATTGTCAAGGAACGGACCCGCACGTCGTTAGCCAAAAGTCGCGGACACTGCAGGAATCATTCCCAGGTAGGCAGTATTTATTATAAATGTTCTGTGCGCTGATCTGGATCCAAAACTTAGCATATATAACATCGAGAGCGGTGATCGATAAACACCTCATGAGTCTCATGAGGCCCTGCTTCGCAACACGATTTGGACCCAAGCCCTTCGCCGCGATGCTGTCCGAGCTGCACCACCTCGATCATGCACAGCGAGAGCTCATTTATTTGGCATCTGTCAAAGCGTCGCCTACTTTCGTTCGGTCTCCCGAGCCTTTCTCGTGATTTGATGATAAACTGCGATTCTCTGGCTCAGAGTCGTCGGTGGGCTATATCAGGGATGTGTTCGTTGATTGCCTCCGTGCACACCAGCAATTATGGAAATGGTCGGCTATACAGAAGGTTGATTAATAGCGAAGACCGCCATAAGTGCAGTTAAACAGGTGGTTGACTCACCGTTGCAAATCCTGGAAGTCCGAAGGGGCATTGGAGTGGCAAAGTGGCATTTGATAACACGGTTCGGACTTGTCATCCGTCTTCGGTGCATGAGGAATGAGGTGACTCTGTGCAGCAGAAAATACCAAGACCCCCACCAGCGCGTGGCTAGACTCGAGTGGACTGTGATTGATGTCGTAGGAGGAGAAGAAAGGTGTGGACAGCCACTGATGTGATCGGGCCTGGCATGATTTGGTGTTGTTATGCTCACGTACGACTCTTTGCTCCGCTCCTCCATCTCCTAAACTTCCCGAAGGTCTTGAAGTACTTTCCACGCGCCCAATGTCCTCTCATCCTCACTTTCAACTTTGGCTAGACTGCCAGCGGGGTTGCTGTCGAATTCATTGGCTCATTGCACCGGTGGCACAATCCACTCTCCGCATTGTGAGTGGCATTCACTCAACATTCACTTGCATCTAACTAGTCCCCAGTTTCAGAACAACTAAAAACAAGTCGTCGTTTTCAATTGTCGAATCGTTGAGTGAGAGGTTCAGTCCTTGGCTCACCAGCTGATCTAGCTTAATTAGGATTCTGACTTGTTTGGTGAATGGCTGGCTGAAAGTCGTCGTTTGAGCGAATTTAACCCGACTTAATAGTGGGTCTACGAGCATTAGATGAATATTAAATTATGTAGCAGTAGTATGACATACTCTAAGGGGCTTAAGCTGGCTTAAATCCGGTTAATCAATGCTACGCTAGATCATGTTTAGTTTAAGCCAACGAGAGCAGTATTTATTCTCGCCCTCGTATCTCCTCCCTCTCCGAAGACTTCTACTGTAGCAGTCTCATTAACACGCTGCTATGTATACTACTCTACTAACCTCATCTTGGGAGCAGAAACCGTGCTCGAATAGATTGAGGTGCCTTTTCTACTTCTTTGCGCTAAGGATGCATTGAGGAAGAAATTTAGAGACGTCGGGTGTCCTACTGAATATTTGGTCCGCCCTGCAGCTGAGAGTCATTTTCTGAGTCCTACAACGGTCTTAAAACCAAGGGTACGAGGACTTAGGGGAGATGTGGCTGTGTCGTGCCATGATGGGATCCATTTTAGACAATTTAATCATAACACCGGTACTCCCAGACGGAGTCGGAAACTGGGCCAAATTGATCCTCTTGAATCGCAACAGAGAAATCTCTGAACCAGGGCCATATCGGACAGATTGCGGAAAAGACTTGAGCTGTCCCACGTGATCCGAACGCGTCCCCGGGACGCGCTAAACACGACCAAATGCAGGGCAGGAAATCCGCAACTCTGCCAAGGGACTCGCGAACCCCATCGGAATAACATCGAACCACGCCCATTAATATACTTAATCTCAAACTAATGTCGTACTATCTACCCCGGTGAATCAATGTTATGTAACCGGCGCCACTCTGCAATCAGATGGAAAGGCTGTGCGTAGCCGAGTCACTTACTTGAATACTTCGCATCTTACTTCCTACGTCCAGCCGTACGGTGAGCTCTCATAAGCGGAAAGCTCATGGCTAATGAGGAGGAGCAGCCCCACGATGACGGATTCCCAACATAGCTTCCGCGTCTCCGAGTCAGACCTTTCAGAATTACGACACAACATACTTCCCGACCTAGCAGTCAGTCTGGCCCTCAAGGACTCAATTCTAGCAGCAGAGCGTCGTTTGGCGAACGTTGCCTTCTCCGATATATCTCCTGTGATAGACCAGGAATACCACGAAATCAGCCGATATATCACACTCTCCTCGTCCCGGCTCGCTCCCGTGAGGCGCTTGCCTCCCGAGCTGCTGTCCAAGATCTTTGGCGCTGTGGCTACCGACCATCCATCTGTCATCATTGGCATTACTCCACCGGCGCCAATCTCCGCTGTGTCGACCTATTGGCGCGCGGTCGCAGCGTCGACACCGGAGCTGTGGTCCGACTTTGGGATCTCGCTTTGTGGCGGGGATAAAGCGCTCCAAACATTAGATCTACATCTCAGCAGGGCCCAGCACTCGAACCTTACCTTGCGGATCACGGCGCAGGAGTACATCGACAACGACACCCCAGTTAATCCTACCATTGTGACGAGACTTCTTCACGCATCCGAGCGCTGGATCACAGCAGATATGCGCCTATCTCATCGCCTACTCCCACTCTTCTCCCTAATACACGGACGCCTCTCCGCTCTCAAATTCCTTTTGCTCCAACTCGACCTCTCTTCACTTCACGAAGACACCAACCCACTCGAGGACCTAGATATGTTCGAGATCGCACCGGCGTTGCATCGAGTAACCTTGTTGGGTATGAAGACCATCCTCCGCCTTCCCCGAGACATCCACGAAATCCACCTCGACGCTCAATTTCAACGCGATCTCAGCCGAATCGCCATCAATTTCCCCCACCTCCGCCGCCTATCCTTCGACGGCAGTTGGAACCCCCGCAATCCCTCCACTTCCACCGCGAACCATATCCTCCATCTCCCCACCCTGGTCTCGTGCGGCCCCGTCACGCTGAATACCCTCCACTATCTCTCCTTCCCGGACCTCGTTCATCTCCACATCCGGAGCGAGCGCGTCAAGTGGGAGCTCCGCCCCTTCGCCGACTTTTTAACTCGTTCAGGATGCTCCCTGACGTCCCTAACCATCCAGAACATTCTGGTTCATGGGAACGACCTGCTAGCGCTGTTCTCGCTGATCCCCGCGATCGAGACGCTCAGCCTCGTCAAACTGCCGCCCAACGCGCTCCTCGACAAGGTGTTCCGCGCACTCATCCTATCCCCCGGTGCCTCACCCCTCCTCCCAGCGCTAACATCTCTGAAGCTATGGGGATCATACCTCTTCACCAATACGGCCCTACTCGAAATGCTGGAATCACGGACCTCGTCGGCCGCTGGTGTCACCAACCTCCAGCGCGTCGAGTTCATGATCGGCCATCGTGAATTCTTGACTGGCGATGTGGAGAGGTTGCGGGCGTTGCAGAGTGTCAAGATCAACTTGAACCTGCTCAACGGAACCAAGATGCACATCAAGGTCATTTGAGGCACATCTACCCCAGTGGGGCTTCACCTTATGTCTGTCAATCCTATCCACTATTTCCCTTGTTTTCGCGTGCATGTCGGAGGCCGGATTAGAGCTACATGTAAGGAGATCAAGACTGAAGAATTCTACAACAGCCGCAGTTTTCTGAGTAGGCTCTGGCGCCGATGCACTCTCTAGGTCCGCAGTCTGCGACAAGGGCCTGCCACTTTATTGCGATCGATCGACACCCCGGCCCCGACCAATAACTCCGATAGCCACATCGCAAAATTAACATCTTCTCTGTGCGCAGCAGGCATTCAGAATCCGAAGAAACGGACAAGTTCGGCGACCTTCGCGGCCGGAGCGGGGTTCAGTGCTCTTCTTCTTTTTTGTATCGGGATTCATAACGTCGCCCCTCTCGTTTTCTCTTACCGTCGCTAATGAATCTCGGCCCGACCGGAAGTAGAAAATTCGACTGTCTAGTCTGATTCAGCCGTCTGGGTGGTATTGGTTCATTCGTGATGACAAGCGGTCATGTGGGGGTCGCGTTTATTCAGGAACGTGAAGTCAGGGCGAGAGCTGCCGCCTTACAATCTACCAATTGTCCCTCCAGTAAAATGAACGGGGATTAATGCAATGATGTCCTCGGTCGCCCGCTTCTGGGCCTGTGGGGCTGAACTTACACCGCCTGTCGGTTTCAAGACTTTTGCGGTATCGATCAGTACCCCGGGTCCGAATATTGCACATAATTCTGATCGCCACATCAGAGAATTCACACCTTAAGCGCACTGGTCTCCACAGGCATGTAGATCTCCGGCGCATACCGCTCGACATTTCGCAAAAGAATACTTCAATCGATTAATATCCCTAATATTTCAGTGTAACCGGCGATCATTGCGATGGGGCCAGGTTTGTCCAGGTCCGACTAAGCCCAACTCAATCAGAGTCAAAACCGGCCTCATTCAGGAGGAGAATGCTCATATTACTGTAGAGTTGTGACATGCGGATGGGGTCGTGTTCAGCTTTGCACCTCGCAATCTCCTTGCGCTGGCTCAGCGCTGTTTGCGTATTCAGATGGCGGCCAAGAAAGCGAGGGAATCAATGCGCACCGATGTGGGTATACGCGGTTGGCGACGTCGAGGCGCGTTGCCCACTACTCAAGGTCGAGGTCGACGGGTGAGAAATCGGCGAAGTAGGCGAGATTGAAGCGGACGCGCGCTGCGCCGAGGTAGCTGCAGTCGAAGTCGAGGCCGTAGTCGAGGTACTCGAAAAGGAAGCGCTAGTCACACTCGAAGGCGCCCCCGCGCACGCTTCGCAGCCGGCGCGCCCGCGGGCTTCGTGCGCCGGCTGCGCTTCGTGCCCTGCGCCTGCGCCTGTGGGGTGGAGTCGTGCGGCGAGTGAGTGTGAGGTATCGGAGTCGCGTAGGTCGAATGGCTTATTGGAGTTGTATGCGTTGTTGGACTCGTATGGGTTATTGCAGTCGTATGCGTTATTTGAGGGGGGTGAGGGTACATTAGATTCGTCGTTGCGTTTCCGTTCGTGGCGTTCATCGCGTGTCCGTTCGGCGCGTGCGCATGTCCGTTCGTATTGCTGTTCCCGTTCGGGTGCGGACTTGCAGCGGCGGCGGAGTTAAGGGTCAGGGCTGGGAACGGCGCGCTTTGGATGAATAATGTGCTGTTGTCGGCGGTCGACCATATAACTGACACGGCGGAGGAGCTGGTGCCAGCCGGCCCGAAATGGGCGTAAGGACGGCAGAAAAAAGCAGCTGGCATCCACGAATTTCACCAGGCAATAGGCCGTTGGCGGCGGGCGACGATACATACGTCGGTGGAACGCCCTGGTTCCCCGACGCACACCAATAAAGGGCACGCCGGCTCACCACTCCCCGGTCCACGGAAACAATCTTTTGTGCGAGTTCTGGATGCGAGTCAGGACAAGAACGGCGCGCGTGGGCCAGCTCTGTCCCGCGTACTATGATTAGTATCAAGACCACGACACGATAGGCCCCCAGCTCGCAAACTAGACGGCCCAGAAAAGAATCTGCACAATCAGGCTTTCGCTGCCGTCAAGCATTTACCGAGCGGATATTCGACAGTATTCGACCCACACCCCATACATTCTTTCCTTTTATGAGGTGGACGGTTCGCTTTTGACGGCATCCTGTATCTTGCTATTTACTTGATATGCTAGTTGCATTCCCGTAGCAATTTGAGGGAGAGTCATGGCGGTGTAAGTACTCGCCTCTGATCATGAGCCGCGGCGAATTCAACAAGGCCGACATCCAGCTGAGCTTGTTTCGAGAGCACTCAGTGAGTTGGACTGCGTGTGTGCTGCGCGTAGTCCTGCGAACAGTCAATTCAGAAGAGAGTCGCTACGGTTTGCCGGAGGATCTCCTGCGTGTGAGGGTTCAAGTCCTGGTCGGGGTGATAAGCTACGCCGAAAGGCGGAGGTTTCCGCCGACCATCAACCCCTAAATCCGAATCCGAAGGATTTCTGCCCGACGGGGAGATATACCGACGAAAGAAAGGCTATAATCGACAAAGCTCACGCTGGAGAGTTCCTGTGACCTGAGGAACGTAGGCTCATGCATGAGTTTATGATGATGCAGGAGGCAGTGTTCGCGTGGAATGATCAGGAGCGCGGTATTTTCCGTCATGATTTCTTCCCGCCAGTAGAGTTCCCTTTGGTTGAGCATCACACGTGGGTAGAGCGAAGTATTCCCATACCGAGGGGACAACTCGAGAAGTTCTGCAAAGTAATCAAGAATAAAATTGATGCTGGAGTGTACGAACCATCCAATGCTGCCTATCGGAGCAAGTTCTTTGGAGTAATAAAGAAGGATGACAAGAGTATTCAACTAGTGCACACTTTAGAACCGCTGAACGCCGTTACTATCGCTCACTCGGGTATTCCACCGGCTACAGAAGAGTTAGCTAACCATTTTGCAGGCAGAGCCTGCGGTGGTTGTCTCGATTTATACTCAGGATACGACCATAGGGACATTGCTGAAAGTTTAAGAGATTTTACTACCTTTCAAACACCCTTTGGAGCCCTGAGGTTAGTAATTTTTCTAAACACATTCTGACAGCCCCAGAGCCATGTTCTTTACCTCTATTGTCGAAAGTCGCGTCCAAAGCTCAACAACGCGTGAAATAAATGGCTTGTTTGGTCGGGATAAGGCTGGATGTCGCAAGATACAATAGATGTGTTGATACGACTGGTATTAGCCTAACCATGAAATCTTGTATTTTTGCGATTCTACCAAGATCTTTTTGGGACTACTCTCTGCAGGCTTGGAGACTTGGTGCCCTGACCTCTTGAGCCCACCTGATACCATCTAAAATCAGGCTCACGAACTTATATTCACCCAAATCCTTCGATCCGTCGGTTTATCATTTGCCTCCAAATTTCTGGAGCCGACACCTGCCGGTTTTTCCAATGCCGCTCTCCTTTCCGACATCTGGCTCAGTTTTGTGTACAGGTACATGCGAGACAAGGCGAAGCTAGAGAGGAAGCATCCCGGACAGTTGTTGCAAAACAAGGACGACAGCAATATTTCCAGGCGCCGTAAATCAGTGCGTGGTTCATGGTTCGCCACCAATGGGTCTTGCTGTTCCTTAATGTCTATTTCATTAGCGGCACACCAAGCGCAAGCGAGATCGTGGCGAGCATCTTCAGGTTGAAAACCTGGGGGATCGACGAGAACTGGAAGGCGCGTGCGGAAGACTTTCTCGGATCAATATTTGAAAATAATTCCCATGGATTCTACACAGTTCAATCCGTAGCGCAGCACAGGTGAACAGTCACAACGAAAACTGCCGTTGTTGTCCGATCTTTCTATTGTACATATTTATCCAATAGGAGGCCAGTCTCACCATAGTCACGTCCGTGCGTCTCCCTCACCACTCATCCTACCCATCATCTGCAGCTCGACAGCGCAAAGTCAATTGCAAAAAAAAACATTTGCATTATGGATGCACGAGCTTTTGAAGGTCCGAATCACGGTCACGTGTCCCCCCCAGATGTACCAATATATGAATTGCAGGCCTTACTATACCCGGCGGCGGTGCCCGGCTCTGGGCGCGCACGACATATTGACCAGAGCTCTTGCCTTTATTGTGCTTTGCCTACAATGTGTCTTTCGATTCTTTTGCCGCGTTCCTCCTCTGTCGCCGTCATCTCTGCCTCCATGCTGCAGAAGGAGCTCTTCACCGACAGCGGCGCCGGCACGCTCATCCGCCGTGGATACAAGCTCTTCAAGCACAGCAGCATCGAGAGCCTCGGCACCGACCGCTTCCGCCAGGTCATCCACGACCGCGACCCCGAAGTACTCAGCGGCTTCCAGAGCGTCGCGGGCGTGCTCGCGGACATGAAGAACACCCCGCACACGATCTACGGCGACGAGCCGCTCGATGTCGTCGCGCTTGTCTCGCACCCACCCGGCGAGGTGCCCGTCCTGACCAAGCTGCTCCCGTCGCGTGCGGGCGTGCTCAACAACGTCATGGACAACGTCTTCAGCGCGATCAAGAAAGATCACCGGCGGCTGTTCTGGACCGCCCAGGCGGACGACGAGAACCGCGGGTGGCACTTTGAGCGCGGGGACGGGAGCTTCACGCGTGCGGGGAAGAGCCTCTTCTGGTAGCGCGCCTGCGACTCATCAGGCGGGCGGTAGAAACGGCGGGGGTGGCGCGCGGTAAAGAAAATGTTAATGGTACCAATTATCGAGTCACGAAGAGAGGAGGATATTTAAAACCATCCCCTGAAATACAGGAGCCCTGCGCGGCCCAAGGGCGGGAGAGACGGCGGGAGACAGGTGCATTAGAAAGCGGTGATAGTAGGTCAGAAGACAGTGTATGGCGACGAAGGCGAGAAGCGCACGTACAGATTCTCTAATCGAGCCTCGAGGGATATATTGTAGGGACTGAGCCACGTACAGACGACCGAAACGGCGGGGCTAGGCAAAGCCCCCAAAGTCGGGAGTGCGGGGGCAGAAGGGGCATGCTGCCGCGAGTCTTCTGTATATGATGGAGCGTAATGTACGCAATCCATCGCGATGCGCACAGGTGCTGGGGTGCGCAAGGGTGGCACAAAAGGCGGGAGCGGCGGAGGCCATAAAACGGGTGGAACATCCCGAGCAGAGGGTCTAGGCACACCATTACAGGCTCTAACAGGACACAGGGAACGGAATAATATGTTGGAGACATCCCGCCGGCACTGGTGCGCGTAAGGAGCGCGCAAGCGGCGGCGGCAGTGGCGGCACTAAAGCTGGCAGTGCGGCCCGACAAGCGGAGGAGGGAGTGCAACGAGGCTGCCCAACGTTCGCGGGATTGTGGTATAAGTCGTCCTGCGAATATCTAAGGGAGGAAGGGAGCAGGGGGCCGGGAAGACGAGCACAGTTGTGGGCGGAAGCTAGTGTTGGGAAAGTTCGGTTCGACCTTTCGGTTCGAACTCGAACTGAACCGAACTGAACGCGAAGTTCAGGTTCGGGGTTCGGAAAATTGCTGAACCTGAACCGAAGTTCAAGCTCGGGGTTCAGGCAACTCCAGCGAGGTTCGAACCGGACCGAACCTTCGACCGATATTATGCACCTGGAACCACATTTCGGTCGAAATTTGATGGTTTCACATGGGGAAAGCCACCTATATCTACCCTAGTAATATCCCAATTTTTCTAGGTGGGGTAGCGGCAGTGTGAATATTGTCCTGTTGGTTGATGTCAACCCGATGACTTTTTGGGTGGACTTGGTTCAGAAGGAAATGTGTACAAACGTCACCTGTGTCCCTCCAAATGGTCAGAACCATCATTTTTCAATAGAGGGAAGGAAGCCCCAGTCATATGTACTCAATATCGTCCACGGATTCTGGTCATTCAACGGCTTTAAACGGTGGGGAAAAAAATCGAGTTCGAACGCGTTCGAACCTGAACCGAACCTGAACTTGAGGTTCAAGTTCGAGGTTCAGCAAATCTCCGAACCTGAACGGAAGTTCGAGTTCGGGGTTCAGGGAAAAGAGGCCCTGAACCGAACTGAACCGAACTTTCCCATCACTAGCGGAAGCAAGCTGTTAGCCGTGGCATCCTAACATGTGTCCACAGGCCGCCATCACTGGCGGACACGCGCCGCCACAACAGTGATGGCCCAAGAAATCAATCAACTGGAGGAACCCGATCATGAAGACCCACTGGATATACTTACGTTGCATGATACATGATGCATATCTCTAAGCTGACACCGTATGATGCATCACGGCACATCTCTAACCACAGTGCGTGATGTATTCAACTGCCACTATCCGCTGTGCAATTCTCGTTGACTCTGTAATCAATTCTGGTTCGTCTTCTAGAAGTGACCGGAGGAGTACATACGAGTCGCAAGATCAGCGCCCAGTCTAGCTCGTTGGGCTTTTGAACAAGTTTGGAATTCATATCATGAAACGCGGAAACGCCATCTCCGTACTTGTTCAGGGCATCGCACGAATGTTGTTCTGCGCACCAGTAGCTGCAACGGTCTCAACAGGCTTACGATCAAGTAGGCGAGATGAAGTTTCGTTGGTATACCCGGGAGACTCCTCGTTGAGATCATCATATGTTCTTCAAGTTCTTAACCTCGAAGTTCTCGGCAGGGATGAATCAGAAACGCTCGGGCCTATCACATACCAGATAGTCGATAACTGGTCAGGGTTCACGAACGCATGTGGAAATGTCTGAGTCGCTAGGGCTCGACGGAGAAAGATCCGGTATTTAAGGTGTTGTACTCCGGCGACTCTCTGGCCGGTCGGGCTAGTCATACGATTCACCATGGACAATACACATGCTCGCCGTCGACGAAGGGCAACCAGGATTTTTTGTTCTAGCATACGGACGCTGCTGAGAAGGTATAAAAGGGCCTGGTCAATGAAGTTAATGCCTATCGACAAATCATCTCCTGCAGACCATGTTATACTCGCTGGTTCTGCTCTCCTTTACCATCTTCGGTCTGACATCCGCTTCCCCTTTGTCGGCCGCCACATGTTTACCCCCGGCGGCGAGCAACGTCTCGTTTTCTGTCCCCAATTTCACGACAACAGACGGCTCGTTTCCGCCTGGTCCCAGGGAACTGGGGGTATCAGACCCGAACAGCCCTTTTGGGAGCATCTTTTGGGTAATTCCTGCGCAGGTTGGAAGATGGAACCTGGTCAAATCTGGTTCGGAATTTATAATCGAGTTCGTCTCCTTGCCCTACCTCAACTCGGCGGCTGACTTTCGGTATTCTTAGGCATAGCCAAGTCCCTGGCAAACTCTTGACCTCTGTTCAAGGCGCTGGGGATGTAGAACTTGCGGATGGACCCCCGGAAGCACAGTGAGTTTTGATTCTCGACCCTCGCATTTCTCGTCGCTGGCATTGAAACATTACTTTACAGGAAGTGGAAAATTGCATGCGCAACATGCCCATCAAATGGCCTCGCGACTGACTGCACATTCGAAAATTTCCGCATTCCCAATGTCCCAGGGACGGATATTTGTATCCTCACGCAAGGTATACCGGAGCTGGGGAATGATGCGCTTGTTGGAGACTGCAAGACAGGCGTCGATGGAGCTGTCGGTACCTCCATCCAAATCAACTACGATTTGTAGATCCTCCAGGGTTCGGCTCTTCAATGCGTTTGACGGCTTGAATGAACGACCATCGTGAGGATTTAACCTAGGAGGAGGGATCGTAAGGCTGTCCGCTTTCTCATTCTTTCGATATATTCTGTCGAATTGTGAAACATGCATTGCAGGTATGTGCAATGAGAGATTAGCATTAATTGTCCATGAATTATAGTAAGTTGCTCATGCCCGGAGCTCTTTTGAACTCTTCATTCGCCTACCGCGGACGCCGCTCCCGAAGTCTTCCCTCGAACGCTGTACACTGTACCAACAACCGAGCCAGCGTCGCCCGCTCGCAAGCCTCGCGGATGAACATGCTCTGGTTGCCGGATTCAATTATCAGCGCCATATCTATGATGTGGTAGAGCATTGGAAAACACCGACCTCGATGAGTCGGCGATATCCGAACTGTGTCGCCGCCGGGTCGAAGCACATGTGAATAGATTCGTGGAACGCAGGCGTACAAGACGCAATGACGGACAGCGGGAGCCACTGGCTGTCCGCTTGCCGATCTTGAAGTGACGGACGTCGCCCAGCGGCCAGCTCCCACACCAGAGCACCCAGCGCACTTGCGTCACTGGAGAAGCAAGGTTGAATAAAGTACCATGAGAGAGCAAGCTTAATCACCTCCTGATGTTTGTCGAACGCGAAACCGAGGGGCCGTCAGACAACTTCATCGCGTTCGAGAGGTTAGCTGCGGAAATTCATTAGTGAAGAGGAAAACATGACGAAGGGAATGCGATCTACTCAGTTTCAAAACTCCTTGCGAGCCACCATGTCGAAGAGGCCCGCCCGCGGCCCCAGTTCCTGTGAAAGAGTGCGCTCGCGGGACGGGATCCGTACCCCGAGGAATCACTTTTGGAATCCGTGGATTATGCTGTCCATGCCTATAGCCTGGATCATCTGGTAAGAGGCAACTGCACTTTTTAACATCACACGAAGACATTAAAAATATCTACAGGGGTGTCCTGTACTTTGCCATCTTCATTCTCGTTTTTCTTTGGCGTTCCGGTGCCACCGATGAGGCTGATGAAAATTCTCGGCCGTCCCCACATCAAGAGTACGGCCGCCGTTATTCCATCTGAATAACCCCTCCCAGTCTCTGCATCCAGACAGAACGATAGCTATCCTCGTCGTCAATAGCCTGAATCAAGGTTCAAAGGTAAAATCCGCCACTTTACTCTGGCATACAGGCATCACGATCAGAAAGCGAAGCGAAATTTGAATCAAACGGGTACAAATTGCACGAATTTCAGTCTATCATAAGTCCCTGAATTTGAAGGACGATAGTTCAAGACGTCACAGCCGCCTGTCTCCGTCACGGCTTCAGCGGAGTTCAGTCTCCGCCCTTTTCTTTCTGCATATAATTCTCCTGTAAAGCTTCTCTTTTTCTTATTGTCGCTTTGGTGTGCGATCGATCGACACCCTGGCCCCGACCAGTATACATACATAACTTTGCTCGTCATACCGGAAAATTCGCTTGCTCTTTACACTGTCCCCCGCGGGTATGTAGACAATAACAGCTAGCACATTCCGTGGCCTAGATTTGGGACCCTGTCGCGGCCTAAGCGGCGTCCAGTGTCCTCCATTTTTTGGGGGGCCTTTCTCGTTCAAAATTCGTCACTCAACGGTCACGCGTTCAAGATGTACGTCCCATACAGTACAACTTTGAATCAGATTTCCTCAATATCGCCAGAACACACCTGACACATGAATAGAAACCCCACGCCTCACGCGACGCCGCCGCTCTTCGAGTCCGGGCGCAGCGCGGCAGCATTCCCCGTCGCATCATACGACGGCGCCGCCGCATCATAGCCCGTCGTCTGTGCACCTAAGATAAACACCGAGCTATCAGCGCGCATCCTGAATCCAGATATACAGCAACCACAACGCACTGGGCTCGATCCGTGTCTGCGAAGGCCCTGCGGTGCCCCAGAGCTGCCGATACGCCTCATCCACCTCCGCCTGTCCCTGGCGGGCGACCTCGTGGTGCTTCTGCACGCCCTTATTCTCCCAGTCGTCGATCGCGCCGAGCATCGTCCCGCGCGCCTGCTCGCCGATCCCTGTCTCGTGCATCAGCTGGACATCCGGCGCGGACAAGAACAGAGGATGTACCGTGGACGAGGAGACACACATTCCTGGGGCTTAGGTCAGCGCTGCGGGCTGCGCTGTAACTGCAATTTAGGCGCGCACCGGAAAGTGCCCATCATGCCGGGGGCGCTGAGGGTGGGTCTAGTCGCGCTGTTGACGGGGGGAGGGGGCGCGGGGCGCAGGAGGTTACTTGTCTCGGTGGCGGAGCCGTGCTGTGTCATGGTGGTAGGGGACAAGGATAGTTGGTCGTGGTCGCTGCGGGAGCTGCCGTCATGGTGTGGGGTGAATCAGTGATCTTCGTCACGGTGTGACGAAATGGGTCGCGATCACCTGACCGATTGAGTTGACCAGCATGTCGAAAATAAAAGTTATTGTCGCCGGAGACTATTGAATATTGAGTCAGCCGGAGCGTGTCCCGTATAGAATCACCCTCGCTTTTGAGGTTGATCGGTATTGAGATGACCCTACTTTTTTTCTGATGTGTCGCCCGCACTTTTTACATGCGCGGTGTTGAATCGCCCGCAATTTTGGGTTGGGTGCCCTTGAATCACCCTTTCTTTCCGCGGGAGTGGTTCCCATTCACCGCAACAAATGTATGGGCCAGCCAGTCACGCTGAGAACGATCCTCGAAATTTCCTACACTCGGGACAAGCATTTCTCAGTGCAGCTCGTCTCGCGCCGTGTCGGACTCGGACTCGGACTAGGTGCAGCGTGCGAGACACCGGCGGGGTGTGTACCAAGTGCAAATGATGCTCCGTGCAGGGGTTGCATGCGGGCAACTTGCAAGCAGAGGAAGCGCGGGGGCGGATGGAGGCGCAGAGGGCGGGCGAGAGAGCGGCTTGGACGTGGCGCAGAGGCCAGACCCTGGGCCCACGAGGGCGCGATCGAAACTCGAGAGAACTGCGATGGACTTGAAGCAACGTAGAAGCGAGTGACGCGCAGAGGTGCATATGCATGTCGCGCGGGAGGACGTCACTGTGGATCGGCGCTTCAAGGCGTGAGCACCGAGCATCGAGCGGCGGGCGCAGTCCCGCGGACAAAAGGAGACGGCTACAGGCGACGCAAGCGAGACGGGCATGACGGCGGCGGTGGACGGTTTCGGTATCTGCTTCTTCGCTGATGCGGCTGAGGCAGGCAGTTGATACTGTGTGCAAACCCAGATGAAAGAAGACGTGCGCTGCCAGCAAACTTATCTGATCATCCAATTAAATGTTCGAGGTAGACAGTAAGACGTGCGTGGACCGCGGAAGGAACCTCGACCGATTGTTGAATATTTCTGACGCCAGGCAGATTAACCAGTGATTGCCACACCGTCCGTTTACAGCCCAGATAGATCGAACACAGATAGCTGCGTGCGATGGGCCTGCGGGGGAAGAGACAGGGAGCGTGGGTTGAACATTACGAACAGCGAAAGTCGCGCGAAATATCGATGATCCCAGAAACGTTGAGGAGTAAGGTCAGCCACGCAGAGCCAAGATTCGTCGAGAAGAGGGGGAGAAACATGATTGAATGCCAGATGACGGGGGGTGTTTTATACCTGACTTGGCCGCAGTTCCTCGTTCTGCTGTGCAGTGCGAAAGATGCACACAGGAAGGATAACCAGATAACTGACACCAAAATATGGAAAAGATATGGAAAAAATATTTACAATACCTTTTGTGTATCTTAAGCACTGGGACTTTGAAAAAACATTGGGAACATTTAAAAGATATGCTTAGATTAGAATAACCTTGGAGTATCTTCTGAATACTCTGGTCAACAGACATGCAAAAGTTATTGTAAATATTTTCTCCATATCTTTTCAATGTTTCACCATAGGTTATTTGCTTATCCTCCTTGTGGCATGCCTTCCAGGAAATTTCGACCGCTTGGCACAGCTGGTGAACATGTGACTTGTCTGTTCGCGTCGATAGCCCACATTCGTCCAAATTGAACAGCACGCAGTCCCGGGGCGGGCCGGGTTAAACGGAAAACCACGGACACGGTGCGAAAGTTACTCGCCTGTAGGAGATGTTCAAAATTTGCAGGCGCGCACCGCAGCGCGTCGGTGGATTGCCCGTGGTCGCGCGGTACCGAGGTCCGAGTACGTTGTGCACAGTTTATCTTGCGCGGAGGTTCGACCTCATCGGGACGTCTGTTTTCAGCGCGGGAGGTCCGAACACGCCGAATTTATTGAGCAGAGACCTAAAAGTTTTGCGGCGGAATCAAAGTGCATCCGGACCGCCATAGGTCACCGCCTGTCGCGGCGGTCCGTTTTTGTGCGAAGGAAATGGCTGATTTACTCTATGAAATTCAGGTTTGGGAGGCTGTGAGGGTAGTAGACGTGAACGGCAGACCACGTTCCGGAGTTTGCCGGGGGCACCCCAGTTCAAGCTAAATCTGCGAACGTATGGCATGTCTAATTAAGGGGAAACCAATCATGAGAGCAGACGCCTTCGCATTTGATCTCATTGACTGGATCCTTTGATCTCTCGCATTCGCCGGCGAGCTGGTAATCCGTTTGACCCCGTCGGGCCATAAATCACACAGAGTAAAATTTCTTTCAGTTAATCGGACAGGTAGACTAGGCCGAGATGTTGAAAATGGGACAAACATCGGAATCAGGCAAATCGCGGCACAACCTCCTTCTGTATGAACTCCTCCAGCGATCCAAATTTCACTCCGAGCGCGACCAAATCCGGGTTGGGGACGGGTGTGCTTCTGTAATAACCGATCTTCGCTTGACTCAGGAACTGAGGAGAGAACAGGTTAGCCATGGGAAAGGGGGACGTCACAGCGCAAACATACCATCTCATCTAATTCGAGAAGCCCCGCAGTCGCAAGGGGTGTGAAGGTCACCTCTTTCTTGATGGCTACCCGGATATCAGCCGCCTTTCAAATCTTAGAAATTAGACGTACCGGCGGCGATCGCGGCGGCCATCTGCGGGTACGTGAACCGCATGCTGACCACAGGGAACGCCTTTCCCAGTACTTCCTTGGTCGGGTCAGTGTAGTTTGAAAGAAGCGCGACGGCGGCGGCGCCGAGGTCGTGGGCAACCCAGGTTGCTTGTTGCATGTCCTCTGGGCCATACTTGGGGATGGGGATCGTGTACCCAGTGTCGGTCTTTTGGAGCGATCCGATCCTGCGTAACGCGGTGTTGATGAACACTGTCAGCGACAAACAAGTATTGGGACGTACTTCCACAGGTTCTCAGCGAACCAGGCTGTGAGCAACACGGCGTATGGGACGCCCGAGGCCTTGAGGTAGTCCTCGATGACGCCTTTGTCTGTTGACACGGGATGTTGGTGAGATGAGGATGAAAGTGAACGCGAAACGGTTTACTGTCGGCGTGGTAGACATGCTTGTACAGTCCGTTGGATAGTTTTGTCGTGTTCGGCAGGGAGCTTGGAAGGCGGTAGTTAGAAATCAACGGGCTTGGACGCATTGCAGGCAGTGAGGGCCTACCTCCAGATGAAGAGCTTCACTCCGGCGTTCTTTGCCGCGTCGACAAGATTCTTACCCTGGGTGATCTCTCCTTTACCCTTGGGGTCGGCGGGGAAGACTTCGGGATCCCAGAAGTTGGTGTTCTACACGGGACAGGTTAAACGTCTGAAGTGGAACAGCGAATAAAGATATGAAAATTGTGCGCACCCCGAATACAGCCTCGCTCCCACGGACGGCAGCCTTGACGGACTCGAGGTTGAAGAGATCTGCTTTGACTACTTCAATTCCCTTTGCCATCAGAGCCTTGCTTGCGGTGGAGTCGAGGCTCCGCGAGACCGCACGAGGTGTGTATTTGCCGTCGGCGAGAACAGCATCGAGTACAGCGGAACCTGGGGAGGTAGGTTCTGTGAGTCCACGGTTATAGTTATAATCAAAACAGCCAGCTCACCCTGTGTCCCAGTCGCCCCGAAGATGGTGATGATAGGCATGATTCTTGTGTATTTGCTGTGATGAGTTGAAGAGTGAAGTTGTGTGAAATGCGACAGTGTCCACTCCCCTTTTATAGCCAGTCTCTTCTCGGTGCGAATGTCATCTTGCCTTACAACGCTGTGAGTATTAGGCATATCTCATCGTTGCGGAAGACCGCCCTGTGAACCTACCCCCAACGTCGGCTGTCAGAATCTGAAGGCGGAGGCGGTGTTCCGTGAGGGCCCAATGACATAGCATTTCTGACTCATGAACACTATAGCTGACAAATGGATGAGAGCTAATTCCAAAAAAAAGCAGTGCGGGGGCTAAGGGAGGTAGGTAGGTAGGTAGGTATGGTGCGGGCCACCTAGCCGCCGCTAGCCGAAATTAATTGGCCGGAGAAAAATTTGGGCCTATACACAGCCACACTGGACGACATTTCTTGTTTTTCCACCCGCTTGTGGCCAAATCCACGGGCAGGTTTTTTAAAACTCACCCAGTTTTGATTTAAATAAAAATCCCTCTCCCAGATGTTCTTTATCGCAAAAAGAAACACTTTTGGAAGAGGGATAAGAAATCTGAGCAAAACTCGGCCCGGAAAAACTCAAGCACGGGGTAGTGGCAGCTAGGTGGCCCGCACCATAGCATTACACGTCACGGTCCCGCTTAGGAACGCCGGTTCCAGGAAGTATCCCGGTGTACTATAGGCTTATTATGTACAGCATCGTCCCTGACCGCTATATTTCTCCCAAGTCGAGCTCACGCACCCAGTCTCCCTTCGCATCGTAGAACTCAGCTGAAATATAAAGGCACAATTATGAGGAAATGAAACATCGATACCTCTTAGTCAGCTAATCTAAAAACCGGAGTTGCGTAAAAAACTTGAAGAACTTCCTGTGCAAATTTGGCCACGAGGGCCACGGTCGATCTTTCGTGCACCATGGATTTAAAGGACTCGATTGTATTAAGTTCATCCATGAGACGGCGCAAGGCTGGTGCAGAGGTGAAGAGTTTGGCCAGGAATGCGGTGCGCAGGGCGGGCGAGGCGTCGCAAGCTAGCAGGGCATGTTCCGGTGTTTCAACCTTATTTTTGCAGAACCGGCACACACGTCTCGAACGATCGTCCTCTCGGGGTTTCAAATGATCCCCGTATCGCAGAACTTCGACGGCCAATAGATGAGTGGACCGCAGCAGAGAAGTAAGAGCTTCTCTGTGTTTCTGAGTCTTCACCATTGATAAATAGTGCTGTAACCGAAGCGTTTGCGGTGCAGGAGGTTTGTCTTTCTGTGGTTCTCGACGTCCCTGAATCAGATATAACTTGTCCGATGAGTCGACCTCGCCTTGAATTCATTTTAACATCAGCCCGTCAACCATTTCTGTGTATTCCATTACGGATTTAGCCGTAGCGTTCGCAAAATCAGGGGCCGGGCATGGAAATGGAAGCTTGGAGGCGGCAGACATTAGATCCCTTGCCCAAGATTTCTTGCCCGTGGAGGAAAAAGGATATCCTGGCCCGGCGTGCAGTGCTGCAGATGAGCAATCCCTGGAGAAACCCGGAGGTAAATCACCAGAACGTTGACGCTGACTGATAACCCACGCGAAGCACGGGAACTCGAGTGGACCCATGGTGCGTCGTACCGTCGGAACTGGCATTAGAGCCTGGTATGTTGTGCGTTTTCTAAACCGGATTGATTCCCGGCGCTCCCGTTGACTGGGTGAATTCCAGCATGCAAGCTCCCTGAATTCTAATCGAGCACTGACAAAGCGCCGACGGCTGATTCAGATTCTTGTATATCCGGCTTATAACAAACCGAGGTACGAGGTTTAATCTTATAGCGTCAGTTTATAAGAGACTATATCCGGCTACCTACGCGACTAGCACCACTGATGTGCAAATAAACAGAACGTGAGCGGCAAAATATCGACCCACTGACACTCACCTATTGAGGTATCCTCCTATCGTGCGCCCTTCCCTCCACGGCGACATTCCGTACCTTCGCCTTCATAGGCGCTTTCAGGCTGCCAGTCCGGAAACTTCCTCCGGACGGCATTGCTCTCGCCCTCCAGCTACTCCGCTCGCGTCACCACGCACTGCGGGAATGTCGAGTGGGACCACACCGGATGGCGGCGTGATACGTGTCGAGTACGGGGCTGTTGCAGTTCAGTGGTCGGTCGTGAGATTATACTAAGCGCACTCGGAGGACTGATATACGAAAATACCGCATCCGACGGGTGCCAACGGGCGCAGCTCAGATAATCTAATCACAGCCTGTAGGTTTAATCTTCTCTGGGTGCCGGGATGGATTTAAATTTTGCCCTGCCCTTCCAGAGTAAGGCACAGCGAGACTCTTAGAAATATGGAGGTTGTGAGATGCCGCCGGCTCTAGTGATTGATGACTCTTTTGGGAGCCGAAACGGAACCAAACGTTTTAACAAGCTGCCGGCATCTACCGCAGCTGGTAAACACTGATACAGAAAACAGGCAAAAAGGGTGAACACCTGGTCTCAAATTTCCCAGTGTTCGACCTCATCCCGAACCGCAGCCAAGAAATCCTCAGTCGTCTTCACCGGCTTCCACCCCAGCGCGCGCGATCGCTCCGAGTCCGCCCGCCCATTGTTGCCGAGGAGACTGTGCAGGCTTGGCTGCAAGTCATCAATGTCAGTATCGAAATCCGGGAGGCGTACTGTAACATGAAATGTAACGTACCAGACCAGGGAAGTATGCGTCCAGGTCTTCCTGCGTGAATGGACGGCGTGCTCCCGCGCGCGTCTCCACGACTTCCGCAATCTTCCCCCACGCGACGTCCCCGTTAGTGACGAAATAGTAGCCGTGCTTTCCGTGTGCCGCGCGGCTGGCTGAGGCGGCGATGTAGAGGGTCTCAATGAGGTCAGCCGCTAAAATGGCGTCAGATTGACTCAGACCGGGATACGCCCAAATACGCACTTTCAGAGACATCAACAATAGCGATGCGGTTCTTCCCCTCGCCGACGAATCCTGCGGCACCGCGGGCGAACGAACCACTTAGAATGCCCGTAAAACCAAGGTTCGTCATGTTCTGCACGCGCGCTTCGGCCAGGATGCCGCGGGGTGTACCGAAGACAATTCCGGGCAAGACGATGTACGACTCGATGTACCCTGGTGGGACAAGTCGTTATTACAATTCGAAAAACAAAAACATGAGAGGCTGGAACGGACCTTGCGTATCAGCGTCGATAATTGCGAGGTCGACGTTGCGGTGCGGCTGTGTAGCGGGGAGGGTCTCGATCTGTGCTATATCCGTGTCCTTGTATATCGTTTGCGAGGAGAACATGCCCTTGGCGTCGTCCGCGAGACATCCTAGACTGGTGTTAAGCGGAGTTCTACGTGTGGTTGTGTTGAGAGGACGTACCAGTTCCTGACTATCGCAAATGTATCGGAATATGTAAGGTGGCGATGGATAATTGCCTGTATTCGACTCTGCTTACCATGTGAAGCAAGGTCGGCTTGATGCCAGTAGTCTCGAATCGGTTTTTGAGGCCTCGCAGAATAGATTCTGCCGCTTGCAAGTTGTCGGAGTCTGCCTATGAGTTGCCATCAGAGGCCGTACTCTGCCGCCGAAGCATGCCATACCAAGGAAAAGACCACATCGGCAGCCGAAGCTATCTGCTCGACCAGCTCTGCGTCGTTGTGCGAGCCAGAAACAATGTTGAGTTGCACGTCGAGCGCCCGCAGCTTTTCCGCTTTATCAACCGAACGAACGAGTGCAGTGATGTTGAGATTTGGATCATTCTTTTCGAGGAAGCGCGAGAGGATGGGGCCGCCGATATATCCTGCCGTAATTATCGTGGGTCAGTCCAAATGATGATTTTAAATATTAAGTACCTGTTCCGCCGATAAAGAGCATGTTTTTCATGTTGGAGAAGAGAACTGCGTTGCTCAAGATTGTTGCTTTGAAGAGCTTACACCTATGGCCGCTTTATACGCAGGCTCGACCGTCCGGTCCGTAAAGAAACCTGCTCACCAAGCGGATGAATAAGCTTTTCATCCCGAGATTTCGGCCAAGGCGAAATTAGAAAGCCTCATGAAATTAGTCAAGGTCAAAACGCATGTGATCGACTCCGAGATCCGCGCCCAATTTCGGCTTGGCCGACATTTCGGGCTTCTCCGTGTGAGAAAGCTTTCTAAAGCCACTTACGAAGCGGGTCCCAGTTACATTCTGCGAGCTTGAAATCGTTTCATCACAGAGGCGGGCTCATTTATGCATCTGTCAAGAACACTCAGCTGTGAAAGAGCCTGTGGAACGGCTTTACCTCCGCTCATTTGCCACGAGACAAATAAACTTCACGTCAACCTTGGTAAGAAGGCACGAAGTAGAGACTGTCGGCTGACTAGGCGGATGACAGTCACAGAGCGTGGAGATACCGAACCGCCGGAAGGGGCTTGTGCACGGCCTCATTCCGGTGTGGAAAGGGAGGGTGGTGGACAGGATACGGGTTCGTGTGCGGCGGGGATGCTTGCGACGATGGGAAGCAAGGTCAAGCTGCATTCCGGGACGAAGTAGGGGTGAGAGGCAAATTGCTTGCTGAAATGAGTGTTGAAGAAACAATCTGAAGAATACAGGGACAAGAGTGTTATTGAAGGACGCATTCTATTCCTACTCAGGACATACATTGAGCGGGGTGCGCAACTATTTTGACTATTTTCCCTGGATGGGTCTGATATCTTTTTTCTAAAAGAAAAACAGATCAATAAATTAGATCTGCCCAAAAAATCAAATCACGAAGGAAAGTAGAAGCCAGCAAACCATGCGAAATAGCGACGACACCGCTGATGCCCAAATTGCGAGTGGGCATTGCGAAGACTGAGAGGCGACGTCTCTGACTGGGTGTCGCCTGCGCGTCAACGCGCAGCTGAACAAATCTGGGATGAGCAAAGTGAGTGACTCAGGTCTTCAAGAAAAGGTCGAACGATCGGATATGGGACAGAAAGTTCTGAAACACGGGTTTACGAACGTATGTGATACTGAAAAGAAATTATCAACGAAAATACTGGTGAAGGATGAAGGAGAGAGGTCCAGAGAACAGACAGGTTCAGATAGACGCCTTTAGCACGCCGTATACATCTACTGCATTCCGAATTGTGAGAATGTTGCTGAGGACAAATTGGTCGTTCACGAAGTGAGCGTCGAGGATTGTGTGAGTAGATATGCGCCAGCTAGTATAACCAGACTGCTCAAGCACAGCGCGAGTGAGACGGAAACGAATTCAAGTCCAGATGCGGAATACGATGCACCGGTGAATGAGCACGCAAGCAAATCTCAGCACAAAGGCCGGCGATGAGGGGCAGTAGGGCCGTAAACGATGCAGACGGGGTGCGGGAAAGATTGAGGAGATACGCCTGCGGCCGAAATAAATATTGGGAGGACGAGTATAGCGAGAGGTACAAAAGTGCACGCACCCGGTGAGATCGGAGCCTTCACTTCTACCCTTTTCTGTATTCCTCCTCAACTCGGGTCAAATCAGGATGAGCGGGAATTCGCTGTTTACAAGCGAGAGATTGTGAAGGATACCTAAGAACAGGTCAGGGAACGGCCGTGAGGTAGAATTGATGGGGAAGAGAGGCAACGCACCAGCGAAGTCGGAGTTTGCGATGAACGGCGCGCGCAATGTACGTGAGGCCCAAATACGAAGATGGAAGGGAAAAGAGCGCAATGGCGCGCCTGCAATCGCAAACGGGGCGGGTAGTGTTGTCGGGGCAAAGCGGGACGGTCGTTGGCACTGCGGGCATGCGATGCTTGCGTACATACGGGGAATACGGTTGAAGGACCAGGTGAGAGCATGGATCCAGAAGGAGCAGAGCGATAAAATCAGGGGACGTTCAAGCAAAAGCGCCAGGTGCACCAAATGTGCACGCACCCCAGGGCTGAAGAAATTCTTCAAGCGTTCGGCTGCACGAAGCGGAAAATATAGCGACCAGTTTCCCACCAGAGAGAGAGCGAGGAAGCAAGCCACATTGGAGTCGGCGGACAGATTCGAAGATGGGAGGGATTCGGAAAGGCGGCGAGCATCAGTTTTTGGCTCCACCCGTACAAACTTTTGATAACCGCTGTAATTGGATTCATTACACAGTACATAGCTGGCAATATGTATGTATGTGTGTATGATGCGGAGCGCGCACTGCCACTGCGCATTCCCAACGCATCGATTCCGCGCGCACGATTTGGACGGATGTGTCCGAGGACGAGCGTACCACACACCCTTAATGTGGCGCTGGACCTCCCCGGTTCAGAGGCGTCCCCACGTCGTGTCGTGTGAGCGAAGGCACTGCCGGACTCTGTCCATATGCATGCGGACTCTCAATCCTATAAGCGTGGGTGCAAGGCGGACTCAGACTCGGTACAGCGAGACACGGGCGGGGCGTGTACCATCGCATCCCAAATGCTAATGCAAATGCAAATGATGCGCTGTACACGGGCGGCGTGCGTGTGCAGTGCGGGGGGTGCATCCGAACGACGTGCAAGGAGAGGAGGCGCGGGGGCGGAGGACGCGCTGAGGGAGGGCGACGGGGCGGCCTGGACACGGTGTGCGCCGCGCGCGCAGGGGCTAGACCCCGGGCGCACGATCGAGACACGGGAGGAGGGCTACGGTGGACTTGAAGCACCGCGGGCGTGGAAGCGGGGGACGCGCGGAGGAGAGGCAGTGACGACGGACTTGGGGCGGGGGTGCAAACGCGACCTCGGCACTGCGCGGGGGACGGACAGACTTATGCAATGCAATGTACACTGGACCCCTGGACGCGAGTAGCGAGTACCGAGTTTGATGCAGCGCACGGGCAGGGACGTGGGACTGCAGTTGCATGGGTGGAAGCGGCGCCGCGGGGCGTGCAGAGATCAGGTGCCAGGTGGACTTGAGGCTTGAAGCGCGTCGGGCGGAGGAAAGGGAAGGGCAGAGAGAGGCTGGACGCGGCGGCACCGGCACCGACACCGGGCGTAGCGCGGGGGCTGCATCATACTGTACACGCACGGGCAGATACGGATGGTCCGCGTACGACAGGATCCAAGCGCGGAGGGCGAGGCCGCCACTGCGATCAGGCGAGATGAGATGAGACGAGACGAGACGAGATACAGATGAGGGCGCAGCGCGGCAGACGGGTGGGCACGAGTGTGGAAAGTGGATCGTGGAGGAGCGGGGTGCATTGTAATGCATAATGTCGGCCCGCACCGCAGCGCGTCGATGGATTGGACGCGGCCGCGCCCGGCGGCGAGTGCGTGGCTTGATCGGATCCCTAGCAGCTGAAGTTTAAATTTGACAGGACCCTGATTAGTCCTGACTAGGCCTGATTAGTCCTGACTACCTGTCATCTTTGAGCTCCTCATTAGTTGTGGTCCTTTGCACAACGTGACACCCATCTTGTTCTTTGCTTCATCACACATCTGGAAGGAATCTAAGAAAGACAGTCGTATATTTCTTTGGGTGTGGGGACCGGTGGTCACATCCGTAAGCCGCCAATGCCCAGGTCATAGGGCGATGGGATGCCAGAGAATGCACCCGCACCGAGCCCTACTGTACGTACTGTCTGAGATAAGTACATAGACTACAAGTGAGCGTCCAAACATGCTGTGAGAAAACATTGACTAGGCGTGGGTGGGCAAAAATTCGTCGTCCGGGATCAAGGAAGCTTGTGGCTGACGGTTCAGCGAGGAATCCGTTGTAGAGTGTCGGAGCGACATAGTGGCAGGAAGAGGAAAGGGCCGGTCACATGTCACTCCACCGTCACAAGATCGTGCACCGCCCTTCGCAGGCTACATACGGTGCATTCAACTTGGTGCCCCAACTTAATTTGTGCCCCAACTTGATCCCAAGTTGGGGTCGAAGTTGGGGCTCAAGTTGGGGCTCGAAATTCAAATTCTGAAATACCCTATTGTGCATTAAATTGTATTCCCACACTTCGATCCGAAAATAAATCTTCGGGTAAGCATCCAATTCGCGGCGAATCCCGAGATCCATCCCCGCTACGTGGCGCTCCGTCTTGCTTCCGCTGTTACGCCGGCGCTGTACTCGCTCGTCTTTCAAATTCAGTAGTCCATTGCTCCAGGCGGAGCGTAAAATAAGGGTTTGCTCGACCCTTCTGAAAGGATGTCGTCAGTGTGGGTCCGGTAATTGCCGGTTCCCGCGACATGTCCAGCCTCGTCCGGCCGTCGCCGGTCCAGCACAACCCTGTTCCAAACTCCGGAGCCCGATAAGCCCTCGTGCGTCAAGGTCTTGGTACAAATGATTCCATATACGCGAAGCAAAACGAGCTTAAAGACAATTTGGACGACTGCGCAAGAATCAGCAACAGCACAGGCTCACTGAAACTCGTACGCCAACTCACCAGTGCGGTCTATGGTGGCTGATTCGAATTTCGAAATCGTCACTATGGAGTGCCACCCGATGGACATCATACGAAAGGGCTTGAGCGGCGTTCTCGGCTCTACTGCATGACGACTGCCATACGTTTGACTGCATTCCAGCCTTCAAGCTTCAAGGGTGTGTGGGGTCCAAGGTTCTTATATGGGCCCGCCCACCTCTTTTTCCCGTTGCTGCGAGATGTCTGAACCCACCGCTACCAGCCCGAGCAGCCCCCAGCCGACCATTCTACTTGTCGATCCTGTCACAGTGTGAGTCTCTCGACCCACAAGTGTGGAGCCCTCTCATAGAGCCTTTCCCCTCCTCAGGATTGGCCCAATTGTGCGCATCTTTGATTGCATACTTGGCGCTGATAGGTTTTCATGTCGTGCAGTTTTTAGGAAACTCGTTCAATTGGATGCTCATGGGATTTCTGCTGATGCAAATTTGTATGTATCCCGCTCGCTCTCTATTTCAGGATACCTGACGTGCCCTGACAGACACATACTGGCGAAACTTCCCAAAAGACAAAACCACGGTTAAGCTCCTGGGTACGTCCTGTCCTTCCTGCCCCAGTCGCGCTAACAGATCACCTGTAGTATATACCGTCTGTGTGCTGGACCTCCTTCAGACCGCATTCGGGACACATGAAGCGTGGTGGTTTTCAATTCAAAACTGGGGGAACGTTAGTGCGCTCCAAGGCGACGCATGGACGTCAGTGATGAGCCCCATCTTGTGCGGCGTCAGTGAGTTGGACATTGGTCGGTCATATTCGTTCTAACGTTAACGCGCCCTAGTCTCGGCCATGGTGCAAATATTCTATGCCCTGTAAGTATCTTCTTGTGCATCCAATTATCCAGACGAGTAATTTTATCATACTCAGGCGAATCTGGACCTTGAAGCGCAATGCCATACCCCGGTTATTGGCCATTCTAATTATATTGGTATGCCTGTTTCGTTCCACCATAGATACGATACGCTAATGAACATATAAATGCAAGCTTGCACTGGGCCAGAGCCTCGCTGCAATTGTCGCGTCTTCGGTGGTAGGAATCAACTCTGGAATATGTATTTCGTCTAAGCCTCACCGGGTTCCCCTCGACAGCTCCAGGAGTCTCTCAATCAGGAGCAAACTCCTTCGCCTACATCCTGTCTTCTCGGTCAGTACTCATCGCACGAGATCTCGAGCCTCCAATTCACTTCAATAGTTTTGGTTGGCGGGAAGCTTTGCTACGGACATTCTCGTAGCGGGAGGCATGATATGGATTGTACGCTCAAATTTTCTCCCAATATCAACCGGTGACGACGCCCACACAGCTGTACACCGCACACCCGACGCTGCCACAATATAACTCGAACATTGAGAGCATACTGAACCGGCTGATGCTGAACACTATTCAGACGGGAATGGTCACAGTCCTATGTGCGGGAATTGCTCTGGCTCTCTTTGTCGGATTCACCAACAGAAACTACTATTGGGCTTTGTGGGTACACGTCCTCCGTCCTTAAACACGTACTGATCTATTACGCTCAGTACTTACATCCTTGGGAAATTGTATGCAACTGAATATACTCGTGGATACCCACTGAGCTCGCTATCGCAGGTACTCCAACAGCTTCATGGTCACTTTGAATTCCCGCGCGTCGCGGAGGCGCTGGGACGGTTCTGAGTCGGTCAGCGTGGGTCTCCAGAGATCTCGCCAGACTGACAGGACGGAGGACAGCGTCATATTCGCGTCGCCGAACACGAAGGACTGCAATTCGGTACGGTACTTTCCCTGTGGCATGTCTGAACGCATCCAATCGCTGATGTGCTGTTCCAGACGACAGAGTTCAATACCGAAGATATACCGGGTCAAAAACACGCGCCGTACGCTTCCACACCCGGACATACCTCATCGACTTATTGCCGCGGAACTCCTGGCGCCGTGTAATAAGCCCGGGACCATACTCCCGGTCCTTCGAAGGCTGTGTATTTCAGGAATCGTTCTGAAGTTGTTTCAATTAGCATACTCATACCGGACCAACGCATCTAGGCCGTAATACGAAACTGTTCCTTGAGAACTTCAACCTGATGGATTCCATTTCGAAGCTAGGCTGCATGTGAAGGAGTTTCCCTAAGTAACGGTGCGCGGTCTGACGATAAGCATGTACGTATGATTTGGAATGACTTGATTCTGGGGCTAATCTGAATGGAACGACCGCGCAATCGCGTGCAAACTTGGACATCGCGGAAGGAGGAAAGGATTTAAATCGTGACGGTTCTCTTCCTTTGTGACTCAAGTGTCTGTCGAATATATGTGATTTTTACTGTGCGAGCATTGTGACAATTGTGTCCAGTGCGACGCGGTGGATTAATTTGCACATCGAGAACTCAGGCTATTCCCGCCTGATTCCACCTCAAGGCCTGTTTTCCGTTGAGCTCTCAGTAGCATCCTCACCCTCACTAACCCTAGCAATCATTAATGATGTCCCCATAATTGTTCGCGTTAAATGTGGGCAATCTAAATATCATTCATCGCATCCGCCCGTCCGGGAAAATCCGGCACCCGCCTACGCGAGCACCACGACGAAGCCCAGCAGCGCCCATTGCAGCGCAGCGCGCGGGAGCGCCAGAACGCACGCTATCGCCGCGAGGTTTGTCTCTTCCTTCCCTGGTGGACCGCGCGTCAGCATCGAGCGATCAGTTGGCCATTGGCTTAGCAGCGGCTCGTTTGGCCAGCTGCGTACGCGCTGATGCGGACGCGGCAGCTTATAGGACGCGGCAGATTATAGTCATGCCCATATGGGCGGCGGGGTGCTGCCGCGACGATGTGCGTGCGCAGCGTCACCGTGGACGTGCTGGGATCACGACGCACGTCTTCCCGTCTAAATTCTAATTGGGTAACGTTAGGGGCTGACTCGATGACTAGGAGCGCACTTGGGTTTATGACACACGGGACGGCGGCGGGGATGCGGCGCGTCAGGCGAGCGCCCGCGGTGCATTGCGGCGGCAAACGCGCGCGTCACATGGTACGGCGGGCGCTGCAGTGGAGTCGCAATACTTACAGGGGTGCGGCGGCAGCCAGTTGCGTGCGGGGAAGAGGCAGTGTTGGTGGAGAATGAGAGACTAACCCTAGCCGCAGTCCGCAAGCCGAACCACGCGGCGATGCAGAGAATTGATACGCTCCCGTGCCTTTGCCTCAACCACCATGTCGCTTCTAGCTGGTCTCTCCTCCCTCGCTCTGGTACCCCCGCCCACGCAAAGGGCTGGACTCGACTAGTAAACTGTCTGCATCTCCGCGCGTCGTTCTCGCCCTCGCCCAAGCGCATCTTGGACATCCAAATCGGCAATCCGATGTCCTCGCATTGCGCAATCGAACTCGACCAATGCCGACGCTTTATTCCACACGGAAGCACCCTCCCACCTCCAAAGCCCTCGCCCTCCCTTCGACATCAGAACGTCAGATCTTGAGCTGTCTTTCCTGCTCGGTGGGTAGGGAGGACGAGGGGCGGGTATCTTCCGAGCCGGCAGGGGAGACTTGCAGGCATTCGTCCTTCGGGCGCAGGCTTCCCCCTCCCGCCGGGGCATCCCCTTCTCCCGCGCCCCAGGCATCTTCGTCCCTTGGGCGCCGCAGTGCATCTCTCGACCCGCGCGTTGAACAGGCCTACGATACAGCGCCATCACCGTCGTCCCCTCGGTCTGGCCCTCAACCACCCACCCATTCTCATTCAAATGGAATCAAATTCAGTGTATTCGTACTACTAACATTGTCTCCTGCTTTCACTTTCGCATTAAACCTGTATAGACCCCGCCTTTCATATTATAATTTAGATCCCGCACCGTGTTATCTCGGAGCATGTCCTCTTGCTCCACCTCTTTATTCCATCGTACGACTGGAATCCCTCGTCATTATTATGCTATACTGTAATTCTTTGTGTACGATTTGTAGCCGCAGCCCAACAATGGCTACCATCAGAGCTCAGAGATGGCTCTAATATATTTCCAATTCTACGTCCCCGCAAGACAAAAACTCGGGCTGATGCAATCGGGAAAATCTGGAAGAGATTTTGGATGTGGCTTCGATCCCCGAGGTATGTAGTCTAGGTGTAGTCTAGGATGCGGCGTTCCCGTTGCGCATACAGACAGCGCCTTTCTCCTGCACAGAAGACCATCTAGTCGCTAAGTTGAACATCGACGACAATTTTTCCAACGCGCGCCTGTGTCCTCCGCGCTTCGCCGCAACTTGCCACCCACAGCAAATTACAGCGCGCGCGCAAACATGGCCGGTCACCAACAATCTCCAGAGGTTAACTCGTTTCCTACACACCAAATATCTCCACAACGTCACTCTTTCCCTGCCAAACCTTCATGGATGAGGAGGATGTGCCTCAAGTACCCCACCTCCGCGACGCGTATATCAAACGACCCTTTGGCGCTACAGATTTAGAACTTCACACATTCTATTATGATGGATAAACTTTCAGTTTCGAAGGTATTCCGCAATTCTATCTGTTTTATACCTCTCTCATCGTCGCCCATGCCCCAAAACACCCTATTTTCTCAGGGACCAATGACTAAATGCCGGGTTCTTTACAGTTTGACTCAGGAGTGGAATGGCGGGCCCAAGTATGTCCATCTGCTTCTTATGAAGCTACCTGAAACTTTTTTTGGTCAACCTTGTCCTCTCACTGCTGCGCGGCCCTCGTTCGATTTGCGGTATGGACCCCGTCGCGCGCGTCTGGCATCGGACGCACCCAGTTCTACCATTTACCTAGGTCCAGCATAGCTTTTTACTGCCTACAATACAGTGTTTGTCTCCCCGAACATTATCATACACTGCCATGGTACCGACTGAGCCGGTAACAATGGATGTGCGTGGGTGACCAGCTTCCCCATAATTGGCTTTTCGGGAGTTCCGCCCGAAGTAAATTCATAGCACACTCAACATATCACGAAATGTACCCCAAGTTGGCTTAACTTGCTCACCGGATGAACGCCTACCATCCAGGGCCTTGGGATGATCCACAAAATCCTCGAGGGAGTTGCTAATGGGGCAAAACCCCTAAGGTAGCCAGGTTCCCAGCGCGTGATAGTACCTAGGTCGAATCGATTTTTATTATTATAAGGAGTAGCGCTTGAATCGAGTCTACTGCAAGCCTTCATAAGCGATTTACTGTATTGGAGCTGCAGGCAAGTTCGGCACCTACACCTTAACTTTACTTTCGCAAATCACCTTCACTCTAGCAGCAGTTAGGGGCTGGGTAATGAGTTTCAAATTCCGCCCCCGTCCACCACACACTGGACATAACTCAGCTGATATGATCGAAAACTCTGCAACGTTCCCTGGCATAGAGTTCGTACGGCATGTAGCCCGTGTTATAGCTGGGTGCGGTCGTACCGGGTCTGTGCCTTTTTGCACATCCATCACTTATTATTTTGAACACAGGGGTAAATTAGGCTGAATGGAGCCCAATTCGTTGGCGCAGGAGACTCCGGGCGCGGCGGGAATGTTCTTGGTTCAAATTGTCGTCGTCGAAGAGTTCAAAGTCGGAGTTAATCTGACGGACCGCACGTGATCCGGACGCGTCCCCGGTACGGGTCAAGTACGACCAAACACCATCATTATACGAACGCTGCCTGCGGGAATTCTCACGAAGCAACAGAAAATACAGGCTGAGGGTGGGACTGCCCATCACTCTCTTTATAAAATTGAGCCTGTCTGGCCGAAGGCGTATCTCCGTATGGTTAAATTGCGCCACATGACCACAGCACGGCAGATTAGCACTGTCAAATCGGCATCGGCGGCATCCGGCCGGCATACAGAAAGCAATCATTATATTCAGTTCTGCTCGCATGCCGAGCTGCGAACGCTTGATGGCTGGCTCATTAAATGAAATGCCGCTTCTTGCGGATCTTTTTTTTTGGGAACTTATTTACTTTATAAACTGTTTGCCCTCCTCGGCTTCGCATGTAATAGTCATTAGAGTTGGAATCAAAGTCAGCGTTTACTTCAGCTTTACCACATTTCTGACCCTGCAGATTGCAGAGCATTTCAATTTTCAAAGCAACTTTCTTAGATTGCTCTACAAAAATTCACAAACAAATGAACTGAGCAAGTGGGAGCCGGCGCAAAGCACCGGCGACCGCTTGTCCTATATATCATCATCAGACGCGCTACCTGCGCTGCTGTTCAGCACGCTGCCCAGGTAGTTTACAAGTTTATAAATTTGATGTCTCTCTACGTCGAAACGGCTTAGGATGTAAGAATTCTCGACAGACCTAAGTGAATAACAAAACTACGTAGCTAAAAACGCGTTACACTCAACCGCATGTCAGATTTGAGTGTACACGAGTCCTCAACGAAAAAGAACTTGACGGACAATGGGGCAGTAGGTATGGCGTGAGTACGCTGCCAGGGCACTTTAAATACACGGTTTTGTGCAATATACGTTGGCACAGAGATGCGGCGAAGGATCATGAATCGGAGGGCACTGAGTTTCAAATGGCGTCGGCTTGTGATAACTGCACGCACATATGCCACAGTGCTGACATTCTCGGTAAAAAAATATAAAATCACACGACAGACTAGACACGCTACTCGTTAATTTATAGATGCTGGGGATGGTGGGTGGGGGACGCCGCAGCCTTATCGGTGCGTGTTTTAGGCGCGGAAGGTCTGAAAACGCCGAATTTATTGGGCGGAGACCGAAAACTTTTGCGGCGGAATAAAAGTGCATCCGGGCCGCCATAGGTCATTACCTTTTGCGGCGGTCCGTTTTCGTGCAAAAAAAAATGGCTGATTTACTCTATGAAATTCAGGTTTGGGAGGCTGTGAGGGTAGTGGACGTGAATGGCAGACCGCGTTTCGAGTGTGCCGGGGGCACCCCGGTTCAAGCTAAATCTGATGATATATTTCCAAGTCTGCGTCCCCGCAGCCCGCACAACTCGGCTGATGCGATCAGATATTTTGTTCCCTCATAAGCTATACGTGTACATCCGTTTGGGCTACGGCGCATGGACCTGTCGGTGTTCTTGGTGTCAATGCCCGCAATAGGTGTTCGCTTACCATTCGCTTATGTACACTAGGCGTTCAAGCCCACGATAGGCGTTCAAGGCAGTAATAGGCGTTCGGGCGCACAATAGGCGTTCAACGAACGCCTGTGCTACTAATCTTGTATGTACTCCTAAATCTGCGAACGTATAGCATGTCAATCTAAATTAGGTGGAAACCAATTATGAGAACAGACGCCTTCGCATTTGATCCCATGGCTGGATCCTTTCATCTCCCGCATTCGTCGTCGGCGAGCTGGTAATCCGGTGGACCCCGTCGGGCCATAAATCACACAGAGTAAATTTTCTTTCAGTTAATCGGACAGGTAGACTAGGCCGAGACGTTGAACATGGACACAAACACCGAAATCAGGCGAACCGCGGCACAACCTCCTTCTGTATGAACTCCTCCAGCGATCCAAATTTCACTCCGAGCGCGACCAAATCCGGGTTGGGGACGGGTGTGCTTCTGTAGAAACCAATGGTCGCTTGGGCCAGGAACTGAGCAGCGAACAGGTTAGCCATGAGCAAAGGGGACGTCACAGCGCAAACATACCATTTCATCTAATTCGAGAAGCCCCGCAGTCGCAAGGGGTGTGAAGGTCACCTCTTTCTTGATGGCTACCCGGATATCAGCCGCCTTTCAAATCTTTATAAATTAGACGCACCGGCGGCGATCGCGGCGGCCATCTGCGGGTACGTGAACCGCATGCTGACCACAGGGAACGCCTTTCCCAGTACTTCCTTGGTCGGGTCAGTGTAGTTTGAAAGAAGTGCGACGGCGGCAGCGCCGAGGTCGTGGGCAACCCAGGTTGCTTCCTGCATGTCCTCTGGGCCATACTTGGGGATGGGGATCGTGTACCCAGTGTCGGTCTTTTGAAGCGATCCGATCCTGCGTAACGAGGTGTTGATGAACACAGACAGTGACAACAAGTATTGGCGTACTTCCACAGATTCTCAGCGAACCAGGCTGTGAGCAACACGGCGTATGGGACGCCCGAGGCCTTGAGGTAGTCCTCGATGACGCCTTTGTCTGTTGACACGGGACGTCTGTGAGATGAGTGTGGAAGTGAACCCAAACCTACTGTCGGTGTGGTAGACATGCTTGTACAGTCCGTTGGATATTTTTGTCGTGTTCGGGAGGGAACTTGGAAGGCGGGAGTTAGAAATCAACGGGCTCGGATCCATTGCAGGCAGTGAGAGCCTACCTCCAGATGAAGAACTTCACTCCGGCGTCCTTCGCCGCGTCGACAAGATTCTTACCCTGGGTGATCTCGCCTTTACCCTTGGGATCGGCGGGGAAGACTTCGGGATCCCAGAAGTTGGTGTTCTACACGGCGCAGGTTAAACGTCTGAAATGGAACAGTGAATAAGAGATAGAATTGTACGCGCCCCGAATACAGCTTCGCTCCCACGGACGGCGGCCTTGACGGACTCTAGGTTGAAGAGATCTGCTTTGACTACTTCGACTCCCTTTGCAATCAGAGCCTTGCTTGCGGTGGAGTCAAGGCTCCGCGAGACCGCACGAGGAGTGTATTTGCCCTCGGCGAGAACAGCATCGAGTACCGCGGAACCTGGGGAGGTCGGTTCTGTGAGCCCACGGGTATAAGTATAATCAAAACGGCCAGCTCACCCTGGGTTCCAGTCGCGCCGAAGATGGTGATGATAGGCATGATTCTTGCGTATTTGCTGTGAGGAGGTCGGTTGATATGAAATGCGACAGTGTCCACTCCGCTTTTATAGCCAGTCTGTTCTCGGCGCGACTGTCATCTTGCGTTACAGCGCTGTGAATATTAGCATATCTCATCGTAGCGGCAGACCGCCTTGCGACCCCTAACGTCGGCTGAAGGCGGAGGCGGTGTTCCGTGACAATGACATATCATTTCTGACTCATAACGCAATATACCTGACAAATGGATGGGCAGAGTGGGAGTTAATTCAAAAAAAAAAACAGCGCGGGGACTCAGGGAGGCAAAAGGATATCTTGGCCCGGCGCTGTGGTGCTGCAGATGAAAAATCCCTGGAGAAACCGAGAGGTAAATTCCCAGAAGAACCTGGCATGCTGTGCGTTTTCTAAACCAGATTGATTCCCGGCGCTCCCGTTGACTGGGTGAATTCCACCATGCAAGCTTCCTGAATTCTAATCGAGCACTGACAAAGCGCCGACGGCTGACTCAGATTCTTGTATATCCGGCTACCTACGCGACTGGCACCACTGATGTGCAAAATAAACAGAACGTGAGCAGCAAAATATCGACTCACTGACACTTACCTATTGAGGCATCCTCCTATCGTGCGCCTTGCCCTCCACGGCGACATTCCTTACCTTCACCTTCATAGGTGCTTTCAGGCTGGCAGTCCGGAAACTTCCTCCAGACGACATTGCTCTCGCCCTCCAGCTACTCCGCCCGCGTCACCACGTGCTGCGGGAATGTCAAGTGGGACGCACATCGGATGGCAGCGTGATACGTGTTGAGGACGGGCCCGTTGCAGTTTAGTAGTCGGTTTCAAAGCTCGTAAGATTAGACTAAGCGCACTCGGAGGATTGATATAGGAGAATCCGCATCCGACGGGCGTCAACGGGCGCAGCTCAGATAATTTAATCACCGAATGAAGGCTGACCAAACGTGTGTGGACTTACAGTCGCTTCCGGAAACTCGGAATCTCAGTACTCCCGCCAATGAGCCCGATGTTGGGCCAGAACATCCCTTGGAGATCAAGCGGAAGCAGCAAAATCGACGCGGCGATCGTCTCGGCGAGGCCTTCCTGCATGAGACCTGGATCTCGAGCTATCAGCGGAATCAAGGTGAATAAATACTGGGACGCATTCCTTGAGGTAGTTTGTCAACAGTTTCCCGCCCACATCCAGCCTAAGATATGCGTCAGTGTTGTCGGGAATCGGTGCAACCCGCCCACCGTTCGACAGCATCCCACACGATTGTGCCATCGATCAGGGGAGAACTACGGTAAAGCTGAAGCCAGAGTCTACGACAGTATACATTCCGGTGGCGAAGACCCAGCTGCTCGAAGAGTGGGCCGTATGGAATTAGAGAGGTTGCTGCCGCGAGGCGTGAGGGCATTTCGGGAACGGGAGGAGGACCAAACTTAGTCGGTGTTCGGTACTGATATTGGAACTCACACTTTTCAAAGATGCATCGGTCTTAAAGCTCCTGGATGTTCGGGAGATTGAAGCAAGGTTCCGTGATCAAGAGCGTGGACTCCGGGGGATTGGCCTCGACATCAAATGGGAAACTGAAAGTGAGAGAAAAACGCTGGAGACTCACATTCACGCCATCATCCGACACAATCCCATCCCAGATCGTCTTCTGTCCGTCTCAGTCAATAATGTAGCCCTATGTCGGGGGAGAGGAAAACTTTTCGAAGGGGAAGCGATAGTTTAGAGACGAATAGTCTCAACATGTACTCAGTTTGGCTCCAGTGTAGGTTGTTCATGGCGCATGCACGGTAAAAGGCAAACGGCAGGAGCCACTCCATTGAGAGATCCCGCGCAAGGATTATGACACGTAGAGTGTCGTTGAATCTATGTCCCAGGACGGGGACGGAGGATATTCGCTGAGCGTCATAAGAAAGCCAGAGGTTAAATGGATCACTGCGCGTGTATGCAGCGCGTCGACCTGGTATTTTCTGCTAAGACGGAGGGTGTATCAAAGTCCGTTCTGGTGGGCGCCGGGAGGAAAAATCTAGCGAGCGAAGCTTGTCAGATATGTAAAGTTGCGAGTACGAAGGTGGCAGACGCACCTATAATCGAAAAGGGCCTGTAAAAAAACCTTCAAATCACGGGCGTGATCGCTCAGGTGAACAACGGGGCATCCATCCACGAGTTCAGCATCCTCGAGTGAGCATATCGTGAAAGATCGGCGACTCGCGTGACAAAAGCCCGCTGTAGATGCGAAATAGTGTGCTTCCAGCCTCAAGGCCCAGGGTGCCATCTCCGAATTAGGGCTCCGACCCGTACGTCGATGCGACGGGTTGACGTCCGAACCAAAGCTCTTCGATCCGATGGTATCCGCTTGGATAGTGGGCATTTTCGGATTCCGTTCGTAGCCAGGATCTTGGCGGATGGACATCGCTCGTATGTGGAAGTAAAGTGGAAGTGGAGATGCAGCTGACCTTGAAGCAGCGGCCCGGGAGCCAACACGTGTTCCATTGCTCGGATCAATTCGGGTTCAACTGGTTCATGAAGCAAATTCAGCGCACGACATCGGATAAACAGAAACGAAGGTCATTGGAGACGGCTTCATAGTTCTGAGATTAGGACAATTCGGGATTTCCAAGTGAGCTGGGCTGATCCCGTAGACGAAAAATTCAATTTGCATTCAACGAGGGAGGATTAGACAATCGTGGAAATCTACCTACCTACCTACCTACCGGCAGGTCGAAGTCCACGCAGGACTTATTATCCAGACCGGAGCTGAAATACTAACCCTCGCCAAATTTAGCATTCGCGGCACAGCAACTCCGTGTTCATCAACATTCCTCTCTCATATATTGGGATTGCATGTGGTTGGTCGGCTGTGCTCTCGGAGACCATCGCAACGCTGCACGGCTATCTCACATCCTCCCTCTCCCATGTCCCCTTTGACTCGCCAGCGAACGCCCGCAAGCATACACAGCTGGTGGTCGGACTCCAACCCGACGGGCCCAAACATCAACCTGCACGCCGCCGCGAAGCCATTGATGCGACTCATGTACCATTGGCAGGCCGTGGATTTCATCACGAAGAATTATGGGATTCCGCTGTCGAGGGCGGATGTGGAGATTTACGCCAGCTATCTCGGGTGTGCTGTTATTTTACTGAGTGCTTTACTGGTGTCTGAAGTTTGGCGTACTCATCCTACAGGTTCAAATACGTATCGTCATTGACGAAGGCGCTGGTGCTACGAGAGCTGTACACGAGAGCGAAATCAGAGAACGACGCGCGGACTGCGACAGACTCACCGGTCTTGTATCTGGTCGACGAGCTGCTTCACTCAGCAGACCCCGAGGTCCGGAAAGGGACATGCAAAATGCTAGGACGGCTTGCGCGCCACGAGAGCACGCTCGCAGCCATCATCGCCATAAAACCCTGCGAGCAGCTCGTACCACTCTTGCGGTGAGTGTGGAAGAGGGGTCCTGCTGCTTATAGCTCAGCAATGATCATGTTTTCAGGGACCGAGATCTCGAGGTCACGGCGAACGCGTTGTACGCACTATCGTGGATCGCCTCATCGCTGGACGGCGCTCAGGCTGTCTCCGACGCCCACGTTATAGACTGCACGGCCCAGCTGCTTGAGTCCCCGAATTCACGCGTCCGGATATTCACGTGTAGGACGCTCGGGGAGCTAGCGCGCCACCGGAGCATACTGCCCGCCGTTCTCGAAATCAAGCCCTGTGTCCGAATGGTGTCGCTTTTGCGGTGAGTTTGGATTATTATTTACTCGACGGCGCGTTGACTCGCAAGCAGGGACGAGAATATCGAAGTCATAGAGAGCGCGGTATACGCACTGTATATAATTATCGCATCGCCCGCAGGCGCAGAGGCAGCCGTGAACACGGCTTTGTTGGACCGCCTCGATGACCTACTCGAATTCCCGGATCCCAGGCTACGAAACTGGACGCGCAAAATTGTGGGAGATCTCCGGGCGAGCAGACCATGTGCTCTGCCGGCGAGAGTAGTCGTTCCACAAACCATTTGGGCAAATTTGTACCAGCCCTACAGCAGAACTCTTCTCGGCGATACGTAAGGCTGATCAGCACACCGTCCCATTTTTGTGCGCAGCCAATTTAAATTAATTAGAGGTCGTATAGTCCATCAGGCGTAGCTGGTCTTCGGAATGGTAACATCATCAGTGAAAAGTAACTGCGAGGATTGCATTTCCTACCCCACCAAATCGCATCCATCGACTCAGGGCGTTGATTAAGTCTCGGCCTCCAATTCATTGTGGCCTACTGAGCGCCGACCTCCATGCAACGGACACAGCAAAAAGGATGGGAAGGGTGCGCACCGCGCGACTAGAACTATGATGCAGAGGACGAACTGCGCGATCGATCGGGGGATGGTGGGAAGAGATAGGGGGCTTGAAGCGCCGACGCGCGTGGGAGGAGCGGAGGGCAGTGTCGCGGGAGACCGTGATGTCAGTGTGGATCGTCAGCACCGAGCATCGAGCGGCAGTCCTGTGCACAAGACGGGATGGCTACGGGCGACGTGGGCGATATGGGCATGACGGCGGCGGCGGCGGACGGTTCAGTTTGTGGACCGTGCGTCAGCATATGCATCGAGCGATCAGTTGGTCATGGGCGGCGGCGGCGCGTCAGGCGATGACATGGAATCGAGACGCCCGCGGTGCATGGCGGCGGCGGCGAGCGCGCGTCAACATCGGGCGGAGGGCGCTGCAGTGGAGCCGCAATGCAAGGGCGCGGCGGCTGCCAGCAGCTGCCAGCTGCGTGCGGCGAGGAGGCAGTTGCTATGGATACCAGGGTGGGAGGGTGTGGCTGAAAGAACCAGTTCTGAGTTGCAGCACCCGAGAGAAACCGACGGCGACATTGATCGAAACGAGAAAGGCGGGTCGGTCCGAAAGCTGAGCCACGTGGCTATGCAGAGATTTGGTCGCTCGCCGCGGCAATGACGCTTTCTAGCTGACGATCAGTTCTTCCCCTCGCTCTTGTCCCCCCGCCCACGCGAAGGCCTGGACTCTACTACTGGGAAAATGTCTGCATCTCTGCGCGTTGCTCTCGCCCTCGCTCAAGCGCCGCTGCGCAACTCGGGCATCCAAATCAACAATCCAATGTCCCCGCATTGCGCAATCTATGTAACTCGACCGATACCGGCGATTTATTCCGCTGGCATGTACCTTCCCAACCTCCAAAGCCCTCGCCCTCCCTTCGGCATCAGAACGTCAGATCTTGAGCCATCTTTTCTGGCTTCCAAGTTCTCTCGGATCGATCAATCGCTAACTCCGAGTTCCATTCGCTCAACATCCACGCTCCTCCAATCTCCAATCTCATATCCGTGTGCAGCCCACGCAACTATGAGTGACGTCCCGAGGCTCGCTATCTCTCCTCCCCCTCCCTCAATTCCCCTGTTCAAGTTTCACCTCAAGCCGCCTGCTGCCCCATGCGCATATCACCCTCACCCTCCGGCCGCAGCGCCGGCACCAGCACCAAGTTTCCCCCTACGTCGTGGCCCACCCGCACCCCATCGCATTTGTACCTGTGTACCGGTCACCCATGCTTTCAGTTTTTCCGCGGCGCCCGCGACAGGCCACCCACGCCGCACGGTCAATTACAGCGCGAGCGAACAACACTCCGCATGGTAATCGTATAAACTATGAAGGCTGCTGTGTATATCCCTGTCCATGACCACGAAATTCACCGGCCCTAGGCGAGCAAGTCTCCCCTGCCGGCGCCGCAGGCTTCCTCTTCCCGTCGCAGGCATCCCCTTCCCTCCGGCGCTGCAGCGCATCGACCAGGCATACGATGCAGCGCCATCCCCTTCACCAACTCAGGCTGAGCCCCATACGCCAATTCTCAAATCAAATCAAGGGTATTCGTACTGCTAATATTGTCCCCTGCTTTCATTAAAGCTGTATGTACCATGCGTTGTTTTGACGCCCATTATCTGGAGCGGGGGCACCCTCTTTTCGCATTCTGTTTTGATTTCCCCGCGCAGAGTCGGACGGGCTTGAACGACGATTCAGGTCTGAATAATATATGACATGAAGGCTGTTCTGTACATATACCTGGCCACGGAAGCCGCCCGTCCGTCTGATATCGTCTTGGTGTTCGACAATTATAATATGTGAACGACGAGTGCCTCGGTCGAATCAATTGTTTTCTAATAAGGAGTAGCGCTTGAATGGAGTATGCTGCAAGCCTTCATAAATTATTTACCGTATTGGAGCTGCAGGCAAGCTCGGCACCTATACCTCGCCTGTAGTTTACGCCGCTCTAGCACCAGTTAGGGGCTGGGTAACGAGTTTCAAATTCCGCCCCCGTCCCCCGCACATGGGACATAACTCTGCCGATATGATCTCAACCTTTGCACCGCTTCCTGTTACAGAGTCGGTGCGGCATGTAGCCCGTGTTATAGCTGGGTGCGGTCGTACCGGGTCTGTGCCTTTTTGCCTCTGCTGACATCCATCATTTATTATTTTGAACACAGGGTAAATTGGACCGAATGGAGCCCAATTTATCGGCGCAGGAAGCTCCGAGCCCGGGAAGCATGTCGGGAATGCTCTTGGTTCATAATTGTCGAAGAGTTGAAGTTGATCTGATGGCCCGCACGTGATCTGGACGCGTCCCCGCAGGGGTCAAGCACGACCAAATACTATCTCTCACAAAGAAGCAACTGATAAGAAACCAAGTACGGGTGCCATTCTTCCACTAGAAAAAATGTGATATTCTCTGCCTAACCCGGCTCCCCATCCTACAAATCGTCATCAGACGCGCTACCCGCGCTGCCGTTCAGGAGGCTGCACAGGTAGTTACAAGTTTACAAATTTGATATGGATATCTATCTAGCTCGAGATGGGTTGGGATTTAAACATCCTCAACAGGCCTAAGTGAATAATGAAGCTACGTAATTAAAAACGCGTCCCACTCAATCGCCTGTCGGACTTGACTGTACACATCTCCTCAACAGGAAACAGCTTGAGGGACAATGGGGGCAGTAGGTATGGCATGAGTACGCTGCCAGGGCGCCTTAACTACAGAAGCATGCTCATGATCTGTTTTGTGCAATACGCGTCCGCACAGAGATGCGGCGAAGGATCATGAATCGGAGGGCGCTGGGTTTCAAATGGCGTCGGCTTGTAATAACTGCAAGTACATATGCCGCAGTGCTGACATTCTCGGTAAAAAACATAAAATCACACGACAAACAAGACACGCTACTCGTTCATTTACAGATGCTGCATCCACCTTTTGAATTGGGCGGCGGTTGACATGCTGGCAATCGCAGCCACCATCTCCCGTCTCTCGCTCGAGATTGTCGCTAAGGGGTATGTCAATAAAAGAGCATGTCAGATCAATCGTCTCGGTTCCCATGATTGCAGCGAATACGAACTTTGCGTCCGGGAATGTTCATACGGCAATAACTTTCGTTGGATGGCGGAAGAAGCTCGCTCAAGCTGCGTGAAAGGAGCGAGTCAGCGGAGACGAGCCAGGGAGCCGTGGGAGCGAACACCCGCCTGCAAGAACGCGCTGGGGATCTCACAGACGCTCTCGAACACGCCGTGCATCTTGTGCGAGATATCCTGTTTCTCCCGCCGGTGCCCCGATATCGTGAACATGCCTAATGCAGCGGGCTCCTCCGCCGGCCCGAGATCGTAGAACACATTGGGCGCACAGGACCCCTGAATCCCCCCCAAAAGTTGAATATATGTCCCAATTTACACAGGGATTGGATTGGTGACGCACAGTACTATGCCGCATCCAGGAGCCGCCTCCGCCATCCATGACGGCGTCGCTCGCCTCCGAAACGAGGTGCTGGAGCTCCGCCCACTCCTCGGCGCCCACCTCGCACATGCTGCCGTGCTCGTCGATGACGAGCCCCGTGGCTTGGCCCACCCCCGGGCCACGATTAAACACGAATGCGGCGCGGAGGCCGCCGCCTCTCATTGCATTGGCCGAAATCAGTAGGAGGACATCGCGAGACGTCGGGATGAAGGGAGAGGGAGAGGACATGGTTGCTAGGAACACTGCAGAGGCGGTACCAGTTAAATACGATGATCACTGATGGTGGGAAACGAGTCGCAGGATCTCTTGATGAACATCGACCTGTACGGGCGTGTCGGGTTTAATAGGGCTAATACAATGAAAATGTGCATTGCTTTAGTTCGCGGGATTCTCCAGCCTACACAAATCGAGATCATTATATTTCGTACCCGTGTGGGCTAAAGCACTCCCGGTCCCGGTGTGCGGATGCTAGAATTTCGCCGGGATTCGTTGGTACATAGGGCCCAATCGGGCTCATAGAAAATTCCGGGAAAAGGATAGAGGAGTCAATCGGGGATCCGGGGCTACTACTGTAGCTCTATAGACTAGGATTGACTCCGTATTCGCCAGCGAATGTGATGAACTGTACAACAACGCGAGGTACGAGCGAAAAAAATGTTGTAGCGTCTGTTTATAAGAGACTATGGTGGCACAGGCACTTGGGTGGCACTGGCACGTCGCTTTCTTCTCGTCTACCTTCTGGCTTCCCGGATCCCCGTCGTGGCATACAGCGAGCCACCTGCAATGACCCCACCTTGCTCGACCCGATGGAGAAGGTGAATGCGAGCAAGGGTGCGTCCTACCTGCCTTCCCAATCGCTCGGATGCTGATTGCGATGCCGGTGCCACTGCACAGTCCTTGGGCTCCTGCAAACGGCTGTCGCCTCGTCCGCGCCTGCGCCTGCCTCGTCCGCTCTCCCGCCTCGCCTCGTCCGCCCGCCTCGCTCACGGCCGCCTCGTCCGCCCGCGTCGTCTGGGCCCCGCGCCCGCGCCTCGCGTCCGCCATCACGCCTCCTTCAGCCTCGCCCACGCCCACCTCGTCCACGCCCATGTTCACCTCGTCCACGCCCGCCTCGTGCGCGCTGACGCGCCTGCCCACGCACCCGAATTGAAAGTTCAGTTGCGTGGGCAGAACTCTAGTCATCGACGAGACTTGAGTTCCGGCGTGAAACTTGAGTTCCACCTACGCAGCTTAATTCTCACGTAGGAACTCAAGTTCGGGTGCGGGACTTAAGTGGTCAAAGAGACACGCGTGGCGCAATGGTGCATGCATATTAACAGAACTTAAATTATAGATTACTGGGGGAGGCTCTCTACAGCGCAGCAGCAGAACTCAAGTTAGGGGTGCCACAACTCAAGTTCCGCTGGCGATAAATTCTCTTAGAACTTAAGTAAAGCTAATAAAGTATTTGATTTATTGAATCGGACTTGTCGAAACGGCTGTGTCAAACGACGTGGGAAAATCAAAGGAACCCCTTCGCGTACCCTTCACGCTGAAGCCTTCACCCTTGAGAAGGCCTTCACAATCTGGAGACCTGAATTTGAAGGCCTTCGGGCGAACACTGATGTAAGCATCGCAGTCGAAGACTTGCGAGTATTTTCCTTGCTCCTCCTTCCACGGGCATGCCTCGGAGCATCCGGACCTCGTTTATGGCCTGTCACCGTTCCTTCTCCCGCTCCATCCCCACTCTTTGTATCATCCCTCACCGATGCCGGGCCAAGAGCTATCTGTCCGCTATGGCTATTCATTTTCTCCTCGCACCATTTATTGTTTTGTATAATTTGACTCAACGTTTCGCAGATATACTAAACCGTTCACAATCATATTTTTATGTCGTCTGTCGATCCACGCCAGCTTCCAACGGAATGTCAATGTCTGGCGCGAAAGCATGTCTGCATGAAATGGTAATTAATCTATTCCTTGAGCGACATATTGGTCTGACGAACCGAACTGCATCTTGAATTGCATGCTGCCAACCGATTTCAGAACCCTTGTCCATGGTCAATTGAATCGGGATGGCTGTTATAATGTGTAAGTATAATCATCTGGCAATAAATATAGTGCTTACCCCTGTAGTTTTAATGAAATTAGGATAAAGATGACCAATGGCGGCAGCTGTTCGACCATCTGGTACAAAGCAAAGCAAAAGCACGGTATCAGTTCATTTCTCTTTATGCCCGATGTCGCCCATGTCAAGAGGTTGTTTACCCAATTTCTCATGTCCATCAGATGATGATTTCACGGATGACCACTTACATATGACAATACTCAACTCTTAGACGGACTTTATCCCTACCGTATGCCTTAGGCACGAAGGGGAATTACAGCTGATCTCGAAATTATTGAGACGATCGAGATGGTTTTTTTGTGTTCCCAAAAAGGAAGTTTTGTTCACCTGGGGCAAATTAAGCTGCATTCTGTGTTGTGGAGTATCCTTGAGGCTTGTAAGCTCTCGGTTTCGGTAAAATGTGAGTTATTGAGTGCTGGAATCGGCCGAAACGATCCGATCAGCCACCATGACACATGTGAGGTAATCTTGCTCGCGTCGTGTATTCCCCGCGTCCCACGTCGTAGTTCTGGTCGGGAAGGTCATGCTCCGGGCCTAGACCATCGATCGACTTGTCTGTGGCTGCTGAACTCAAGGTACAGTACTGCTTCCCAAAATCTTCCTTTTTGGGAACAACCCAAAAAAAATCTGATCGTCTCAAGAATTTCGAGATCGGCTGTAAAATTGGATGCCAAAAAAAAATAAAAAAACTTTCAAGCAAGTGTTGCGATCAGCATCGGCGCGACGGCCGCCGTTCTGCCGAGACTGTGTTCAATGGGCCTGTCCTGTTCCTCTAGTGTAGTGCAGAGTCGCTGCCCCATTTACGAGGGATCCCAGAACTGTATTAACTGTCTCAACAAATTCCACCTGCCTGACGACAATCTATCAGATTTCCACACAGGAGAGGGGAATTTCGCTGCAGAGGATCCGGGTGCCTGGCTTGCCGAAGCTCTACCTAGCCGGGTTTCCTTGCTCTGATCAAGCTACTAAAATCTTGAACTCTTGCCAGGAAAGTGACCAGTCGGGAGAGTGACAGACATTGCAAGACCGAAGAAAATGGGATGTGCACTTCAAGTTGGCCCGAAGGTTGACTTTAATCTCTTTTTCGATGTACTAGCTGTTTGATTTTTGCTTTACGGATATCAAACATCGGTCCGTTTAAACCCGCCTCTGAATCGAGGCCGCACCGCTTAAAATTATGCAGATAAAATCTTCCAGTTTACGGGTTCCCCCTGCGCGTTCTGCCAGCGCTGATGGCCCGAATCAAAATTTAAATTAGGAATCATGCTCCATGATATGAAAGAGCAGTATATCTTGCCAGGTGTGCTACTCGAAGTTCTGTCAGAGATCCACATCCCCTGCAGCTTTGGCTCGGGCATCTCGGTCGTCTCAAAGCATTCAAAATGCAATCGATATGACTCTGGGAACGAAGAGGCAGCTCAAGCATCTCCCTATCTTGCTTTAACCTAGGGGTACTCCTTTGCCCAGATCCTTCCGACCACTGCGTAATCCCGAATTTGGTTGGTTGTTTTGGGTAGTCTGTAACTTCACCCGTTGACTCTCCGGTTGCAAGGAAGTAGTTCGCGGCACAAATATAGACATTATCCACGTCTGTTCTCCTCCATAATGAAAATATAGGCATCCGGCTAAGCCACCTGCATTCGTTCCACCAATAATTGCAAGGCCTGACGACCGTCCTCCGGCTTGTTTGATCCCAACACTCGTGTAAAGCGTGGTACTCCGGCTTTCCATCCTGATCTTGCCAGTGCACACGAAGAGTCTTCGCTTCGACTTTGCTTCCTCCTCCATGTCCTCCCTGGCTACCTTCCAGAGGCCGAAAGTGCCATCAGACGCTGTCACAACGATGTCACGGCAATCGTGTGCGGACCTGGCGAGGTTGGTCTGGAAGAAAGTGCAAGCAACAACCATACATTGGAATTAGACATGAATCTGTGAACTTACAGCTTTTTCGCGAATATTTTACGGATATTTTGCTTTCAGATTGTGTAGAATCACACGTTCCTTTGTTGGCCGTAGTTACATATCACAATCCAAAGCAGCTTTATCTAAGCGCCTTTGGTCCCTATCTAACCCAATTGCTTTGGATCGTAGAACCTACTCTTCAAATTGAACCTAAAGGTTCAGCGCCCGCCTCGAAGAGGCCCAACCCCAAGTCATATTGACCAGTAGTACTACGCAGTAGTCGCTCGAACAATTATTGACCTGCGGCACGGTGAGAAAAATCAGTTCTTTGTCAGGAATGTTCAACTGCGGATGGAGTAAGTTGATAGGATGTCCGTGTCAGCCTCTTCACCTGAGCTACTTGAATCGGGATGGCTACGCGAGTACTGTGATGAGCGGCTCTCCTGTGGATTCAACTACGCCGCAGTTGAAAGAGGCCAGGAAATGGGGCAATACACAGCCACAAGGGAGAGCATGCAGGGCGAGAGGCCAGGGATAGTTACTTCAGTTGTGTCGGAAATACAAGTGGACCATGAGTACGGAGAGAGTTGAGAATCTCAATGTAGACTCGAACCAGTCTATCGGAATTCGTGTGCAAATCAAAGACAGTCATTTGATCAGTACCCGATGACTGGAAGAAAATCCGCGTGATTAGTAAGGTCGGGAATTGCCGCAATGGAGTACATAACTTAGCCAAAATTCTGCACGATCTGGCGTCAACTTCTTCCTTTTACAAATGTGAACAGACAGTTTTCTCGAGCTCGAAATTCTAAGATGTTTTCCAATTCGAAGACCTTTAGAATTGATCCTTGGCTGGCCCGATCTTGGTTTGGATCAGGGGAATAGGGGTAACTACATGCCTTTCTCTCCCGTCGCGACACTGGACCCGGAGCATCTGAAAGTTGCCGCGCAGACCCTTTGCGAAGGATTTATCGTCAGACTCACGGTCTTTGCGTCTGAAAGGCATGAGGCCCGTATGAGGGACCCGCAGCGAGATTTGGTGGATAGCCCCTAAGTGAAAGCGGCTGCAGAAATTATGCTATAGGGCACTTAGTTTAATGGTATTGAAAATTGAACAACATGGAATGTCTTACAATTTTCTTCTCTACAAAACTGTCTGTTCGGATTTTACGAGAGAAGAATTCAGCTCTTGGGTCTTCGCGGAAAATGAGAAGTTATTTTTGACTCGGTTCGAACTGCATTGGGCCATTCTAGCCTGCGATGCAATCCTCGATAAGTTTCCGCGGCTGACAGCCACCCAGTCCACACATTTTAAACACACCTCACATTTATTCCCAGTCCCGCCATCTCCGCCGTTTTCGGCTCATGGGTCATCTGAAAGTGGACATCTATTGATTGGACCGCATACATACCATATGGATAGATAGATAGATCATAGCAAATACATCAGCCATCCATCCGGTGGCGTTCCCTCCGTCCAAGGAATATTGCAGATGCACAGCGGCGGTTGCACCTCATGGATCAACCTGTTGATTGGCCCGGTATACCCAGCTGACCGCGTAGCGTCCCCTGATCGTAGGGCTGCAAGCGTGCCAGGCCTTGGGGACGCCACCCGCATCTAATCACTCAGCAGACCAATGGGACGCGCTTCACTGGAGATAGATTTATGCAGGGTGGCGCTGCACCATCCTCAGGGTGCTGCCCAACCCCTGCCCGGCTCCGTGATCCGGCTGCGTGCACGCGGATTCGACATGGACAGATGCAAAACAGCGGGGATCCCAGCCAGCCAAATAGAATTGACCGCTGCACAAATCAGTTGTTATTCCGCATGGACCAGACCGGGGAGAATATAGTACCCACCGGGATCCGAGCTTGATTGCTGCTCTACAGCAAAGACCTCCGTTCGGAAGTCTGACTTCGAGAATATGCCACGATGCCACTTCCTCGTATTAGAGAACCAAACTAAACTAGATGCATACTCAGACCTAAGAACAATAAAATCAACAGCGAACCACCATGAAACTGAACGAGCCGATCTTAAGTCCCGGGCGATTTTACCGGCAGCCGGTCTTAAGTACATGCAGAACTTAAGTTCCGCGCACATGCGGGCAAAGCCCGCACAGCACGCTGGGGGGCGCCCTTGACGCACTCGCGACTTGAGTCCCCGATGCGGTTCTTAAGTCCCCGCTAGGATCTTAAACTTAAGTGCTGACCGAACTTAAGAACTTCACTGTAGCCCAGACCTTAAGTTCCGTGCACATGCGGGCAAAGGCCGCACAGCACGCTGGGGGGGCGCCCTTAAAGCACTCGCGACTTGAGTCCCTGATGCGGTTCTTAAGTCCCCGCTAGGATCTTAAACTTAAGTGCTGACCGAACTTAAGAACTTCACTGTAGCCCATACCTTCAGTTCAATTCAAATACATGTCGGACTTGAGTTCTACAGGACTTGAAAACTTGAGTGACTAAGCAACATTTCAGCGTCTGGGCCTGGTGGCTGTGCAACGACGAGCTACGCAACCAGGCTGTCGACGGACTTTCTGAGCATGGGCGGTGGCGCCAGGACACATAATGAATGTCTGGCGGGAAGGTGCAGGTCCCCAGCGGGCGCAAGCGAGAGAAACAAACGAAAAGGTTTGTGTATTTTGCATGATGTAATACTAGAAATCCTTGTACGCCCTATGTAAACCCTAAATCTTGGTGAATGAAGAGAGACACATTGATAGACAATGGTACTCATCATATCATCCATCCACTTGAACACTACATCCCGCCACCCGTCGATCTTGATCACCAACTCGTCGAAAGTCGCCGCCGAGGCCCAATCGTGATGTGCGCCCGACTCTGCACTCTTGAAAATCACGTTGGCGTTGGGCTCCAGCCGCTTGAACATGGCCGCTTGCATGCGAGCGAAGGCCGCTGCACCATTCACGCCCCCGTTCCGCTCCTCCTCACGATCCCCGATTCTCGCCCACACCTCGCCGTCGCGTCGGTACCTCTTGATGACACGCATGAGCTCCGCATGCTTGCGTTCGTACTGCTCCAACCAGCGGTACATCTCCGCCTCGGCGCGGAACCACTGAACTCGATCACCTAGTATCTCTTTGAGTCTGGCCAACAAAAACCATACAGGCACTCACTTTCCCTCTTGTACTCCGCCATTTTGTCGTCACCCAGATTTCGGCCGCTTGTCAGGCTTTCAAGCCAAATCCAGCCGTCTGACTTCCTCGGCTTCTTCTTTCCGCGCACCTTCGTGGCCTGCTTCTGCTTACGCTTAGCGGACGGCGACATCCCCACGTCGCTGTTGCTGTCTTCGGCCTCGGACGACGAAGACGACTGCATCTCCACGTCCTCGGGAGCGATGTCCTTGAGACGTTTTTTTGCGCGCGGAGACCTGGTAAAGCCTATGTATGTGTCAGTCCAGGTAGAAAATATGCTTGACTGCAGGCTTACCTGAGCGCTTCAGCGTCTGAGTACCCACCAGGAGCCTCGGCTCCTCGTCGTCCCCTTCAGCAGGCATCGGGTTGGTCCTTTTCCGAGCCACCGCTGCGCCCGATATTGTCACCCCGCTCTGCAGGTACCAAGCAGTGCCATCGAATAATCGCGAATTCCCCTTCGCGCGATGTAGATGTGTTTCTTTCCTCCGCGTGTCCCAGTGGCTTAGCGGCGGATAGGGCTCGTTGGCCTCCTTTTCCATGTGGCCGAGATGGACCAGGGCAGTGCGCGCCCGGTTGTACATGCAAATTTCGAACATCTTCATCCTCTCCGCTTTGTACAGGTTCCGCTGCGAACGCGAGATTCCCGCCTGGCCCCGGTAATCAAGATCCCGAGCTTTCTTGACGGCAGACAGCGCCAAAGAGGCAGCTCGGACCGCGAGGATGCCGCTGGTCGCCTCGCTGCACCACAATGTGATCTCGGCCTCGCGAAGGCGCGAGTCCTCGTCGTTGGCATCCAACCCAGTCGCAGCCCGCTGCCCGTGCTTCATGCGATACGAAGGTAGCTGGATGGCCGTGAGCTCCGGCTCGTCTGCGCCGAGCGCGCTGAGCTTCAGCCGCGGGTAGATACCCAGCTGTGTTTCCCTGAATTTCTTGAGATCCAGATTCAGGGAGTCGCGCAGTTTGGTGATCGTCGCCCAGGTTTCTTCCAACGGATGCTCGCGATGGTTCTGCAGAAGCGCGATCAAAAAATATCTAAGAACCGTCAGAAAATGTTTCCAGGTGAGCAATGAGGACGCACTGCTGACGCTCAAGCCTCATTCCGTCGTGGATCCACTTTGCCACCCGTGTTTTCGGAACCTGCCCGTTCTCGCGTGTCGATTTCTCGTGTTCTTCGGCCAGCATGGCAGCCAAAACATTTTCGACAGTCAGCACTAAAAACTCATCAGCTCCAAATACACGCTGCCACTCAAATAACGAAGGGTACCTCTGGTGGACTCATGCTGATAGACACTCCGAGGCTTGCCACCGGCTGACTTCGTAGTCAATCGCGACAGTCGTGACCAATCAGCGACTTCGGCGGTATGCTGCCTGCTGAGATCCTCGACCACAGCCATGTGATGCTCGAAGAGCCGCAGCGAATCAAGTCGCTCGTCCGCAAGAAGTTGTGCTGTCAAACACAAAGTCAGCAATGTCAACGACCCGCAAACGACGTCTGCTTACCCTGACGAAGTACCTTCAGCCAATTCCAGGCGTCGATCACAAAATTTATGATGTCGTGCCGGGCAGCCCCATTGCTTTGTCGCGTTGAGGAGCCCAAGGGGTTCAGAAACGCCCAAATCACCTCCGCGGTCTCTCCGTGGAAATGGGCCCTGCATGCGAAATGCACCGCCTGCCAAATCGTCTGGCAATCGAGTCCGTGTCCATTGATATGATCCGCCGGAATCTGGCCTTCCACAGACGCCAGGAGGGTATGGAGCCAAGTCTCCTCGGGAAAGAGTGTGACCGCCCGCTGAACCAGGTTCACGCAGAATGAACACCAGCTGTCGTAGCTGCACACGGTCGGTGTATATGATGCCGGACCGTGAGGTGGTGAGTTGTAACGTTTCAGATTCTCGCGTTGAGCATAAGTGCCCAGTGCAAAACTGTTCGGGAGAGCGAAAATCAGTGCGGGTTCTCATCCCTGAGACGTAATGACTCACGCTTCACCCTTGAGCATGTCGACGAAAGACCCCACGACAGCGTGATCGCACGCGCAAGCCACGACGCCACTGACGGCGGTGTTCCCGTATTTCACCGAGCCCTGGTGCCGAATAGACCCAATGTGCGCCTTACAAGGTACCTCCTGTCGATTGTGGCCAGTCATTTGGGTCCGTAATAATAAAGTCGCAATTCACGTACCTTGTCTTCATCCTGCACTACGTACTCCTTCGCTATCCTGTCGTACTCGTTTTGAGCCAGGAAGTACATCCTCCCGTCCGTCAGGGCTTTGTCGCTACCATCATCGCGTTTGTAAAATAGATTGGCCTTGAAATTGCCATCCAAGGTTAAGAACTGTGAAATGAGGTGCCTGGGATTGTATTAGCTTTGTCTCGTCGAAACCCAAGCGTGCCACCAACCGTAGATATCTTGGGACGTTGACTGCCAAAGGCATATTCACGCCCCGTTCTGGACAGGCCGCACATAAGAGACCGAGGTATCCCCGGGGACGATTGGGATACGGACGGTCGGCTTCGCCTGGGAGTGGGTCTTCCACCCCGTGTGCATGCCCGCGCCGCATGATAATATCGAGTTCCTGGTGGAAGCGAGTGATAGCGAGGAAGTTCTTGTATATGTCCTAAGACGAAGGGTTTTAGCATTTTCGTTTCTATTCGAGCTTATTCGGCGGGACTCACCGGGACTGAATCTGCAAAAAAAAGATCGGCCAGGCGCTGCAGGACGAGAATGAAATTGTGCTGCATGGGCTGCATGCGCGAGCCCACTTGGGGGTGAGCAGCGGGTGTGCGGACGGGAGAGCTCGGTGAAGGTGTGGGAAGAGCGAACTGGGTACGGCGGCGGCTGGGAGTCTGCACGGTCGCAGTGGCTGCCCGCGGTGTAGCTGCGCGCGGTGCTGGTGCGCGTGGATGGGCGGGCACGACGCGTACCCTCTGGAACCCAGGGAGTGGCTGCAAAGCCCAGGTGGGACGGCCGGGCCTCCCGCGAGTAGCAAGATACGGCACAACCCAATCGTGCCACGTCTGCTCTGCGTCCTGCAACACGTACTTGGCATGCGGGTTGCGAACGGCATAGGCATTGCCGTTTGTCTTGAAGTAGACGTCGTACGCCGTACGATACGCGATCAGGGCTTGTCGTGCGGGAAGATCGGGAGCCGGAGTTTCTCTGCGTACAAGGCGATCATTGCGCATCTGGCGAGGGGGATTTCAGTAGGCTAGCGGTATGATGTGGCATTGCGCACAATGTTACTCTGGATTTTACCCAGCTGGCCGAGGGTGCACATGTTTCCCATCACGACGCGCAGTTTTGTGGGTGTCCCAAAGGTGGTCTCGAGTTCGTGTGCGGAGAATAGCTCGAGCGCCTTGCGCAGAATAGCGCGGTGGCGAACATTGGTGCTGAGGTCAGGTCGATTCAAGGGGCTGAAGAGGCGGTTGGTTCCTTGGGAGGAGATGCGCAAAGTCATGAAGCAAGGTATGGATTGTTTCATGCTTCAGCTCAAGTCAGTAACTTATATACTGCCTCAGCCTGATTGTCTTCGTTGCCACATCACCTTTTTTGGGAACCTGTTTTGGTCGGTGGCATGAACCTAGTGTTTCCTTTTCCGTCACAGTACAATGTGCACGCGCTTCGCCATTTGTTTTGGCGCGTGAGTGGCATTCCCTGCGTCTTCCTCTCACCCAACCTCACGCACCTTCAGTCTTCGCCTCCCCGCACCGACTTCCAGCAATGCCAACAGCAAAAACCAAAGCATATAAACCCAAAGAAATGTTCAAACCCTACCAGGCCGATGGTGTCCCCGATGTAATGCCCTTCCCGAAGCTGGCGCGTGTTGCCACGACCCGAGGGCAGGAAACCGCCGTGCCAAAACTCAACGCACACCAGCGAAGCTGGATCCTCGACATCGGTATCCACGGTCTGGATCTGCCCAGCCTCAAGGGTAGCGCTGCCAAGGCCGTCTACGACAAGGTGAAGGTCGACGCCTTCGACGCCAAGGCATTCCAGCATCGCGTCCAGCCCCAAGATCGCGTGGATGAAGCTCAGATCCCCGCGCTCGCCGCCGCTTGGAAGCTGAAACACCCTCGTAAGACAAACAACCGCGGCGGCGACAAAGAAGATGATGACGAGAACGATGAGGAGGAGGAAGATGAGGACGGCCGCACTTCTCTCTTGCGCGGATACACTAAGGCGGGGTGGCGAGTGGTGAGTCGACCGAGTCGTTTCTTTCCGGGCGGCACTTCTGACGAACAAATAAAAACAGGCGATCCAGAAGGTTATTAGTAACAAGCGAACAGCTGAAAATACGAGACGCAAGCAGACCGCCAGTGCCAACACCAAAGACGAGACGATCGAATCCACACCGGCGGTTTCTGCTACTACGTTATCGAAGCTGCTTGGCCTCGCCGCTTACTCCGGTCGCGACGAATTCCGTGAAGATCGCCACGACGAAATAGAGGCGCATGCGAAGACTCTGCCAGGCACAATCAATGCCGGTGGAAAGTTTCGCAAGGCTGAGAGCGAGCTTTGGGAGAAAGAGGATCAAGCCGCGTGGGCGGCGGCGGCGGCAGATGACGAGGACGTCGACTGGGTGGAGTAAGTTGTTCGTGCTGTCGGTTTCTTTCCGCACTAACTTGAAACTTCCCCAGTCGTCAGAGGATGGTGGCAAGCGGTTTCAAGCACATGGTCGACACCCTGCTCGCCAGCAACAAGTTCCGCCCTTTCGTGGCGACCATGGTAATGGGTTGGCTGAATGAAGACGGCCAGGTGCAGCTCGAGTGGCAAGTGGGCTTGTTCACTTTCTTTGTCTATCACTTATGGTGCGAGCAGGTCAGAGGCCGTTCCCAAGGGCATCGTTGCCAGCCAAACATTTAAGAAGACCTACCCGCCGCTGGTCAAGGAGTACCTCAACAGCATGCACGCGTGGGCGGAAAAGCCTCTTAAAGGTACGAGACAGTAGTGACACGAAGATCTTGTCTAACCTGTGCGTATAGATTATGGGGCCAACCTTAAAGGTTCCGCGAAGGGTGGTGCGCCGGTGTTTCCTCTCAGCGTCGAGGCACTGGACGACATCAGTCCCAACAAGCTAGCGGAGGGGGTGAGGACATTCTTGGTTGAGTCATACGGTGCATTGCTTCCGTTTTGATGAAGGGTTCATGTTATTGACTTGACACCACAGAAGCTGCGTTTGGAGATCAAGAGATACCGTGGGCGACAATTGCCACCGACCCCGACACGTATTACGACGCTGCAAAGTTTCAGCTGGGTCTCACCCACGACGGTGTGATGGGGTTGACGGGCATGCAGTGGTACCAGCTGGCTACCGCATTGGCGTCGGGCGCGGGTGCGGGAACTTCAGGTTTCTTCCGCAGGCCGCTTCCTCAATCGCCACCGCCTCCGCCTGAGGGTTCCCCTTCGTCAACACCTCCTCTTCCTCCCCCGCCACCGTCTCCGCCTCGGCGTTCCCCTTCGCCAGCGCCCCTGCCTCCTCCGCGTCGTTCCCCTTCGCCAACGCCTGCTCCTCCTCCTCCGCCGCCACCGTCTCCGGCTCGGCGTTCCCCTTCGCCCGCGCCCCCGCCCCCTCCTCTCTCGGGCCCTGTCAAGAGAGGGAGGAGAAGGCCACAGGATGGTGCGTCGGCGGCGCCAGTGCTGCAGCCAGCACGTGCGACCAGAAGTTCCGCCACTGCCAGCTCCGGATCTGGGCGGGCGCTAAGGTCAAAGAAGCGCGAAGCTGAGGACAAGGACACCGGACCCCGTTCCAAGCGCCAGAGGCGCTGAGGTATGTTCATAAACTCGGTTGTTGATGAGGAGCTGACAAGAACTTAAGTAGTATATGAACTCAAGTTGCGTCGGGACTCAAGTTTCGCCTGGAACTGAAGTCCCAGAACTTAAGCACTTCACTATCTTAAGTTCTGATCCTTTAGTTCTACGAGACCGATATGTATTCACGAAATCTTATGTTTTATGCTTCTCAAGTCTTACCTTCCGAGGTCTTGAGTTGGCAGATCCCCGGTCTTAAGAGTTCCTCGATCAGAACTTAAGTCCGAGGTTGGCCCTGGGTAGTGATAATATTGCGGAATATAGCTATACAATACAATGAAACGAACTTAAGATCAACCAAAACTTAAGTCCGCCTGCCGGTAAAATCACCCGGAACTTAAGAGGTGCTAATCCTATACTTGAACCACCTTGCAGAAAAACCGACTCATCGCAGTCGTGTGCATCCCTGGTATACAGCCCCTATGCCGACGAGTGCATTCCTGCCAGATGGAACAGTGTGGGTTGTTTGGAGAGAAGGAAGGGAGAAACATACTACAGATACTGCGCAAGGCTGGGAACCAAGGAGCGAGCTTTTCGATGTAGCATCGCTTTCTCGTAGTCAGGAATCTGTATCGTCTTGTGAACGAGGTCCCAGAGGAAGCCGATGCACTTAAAAGTGTCGCAAACGGTTGCGTCTTGAATATTAGGCAAGGTGTACCGCGTATAATAACTATGTGTGGGGTTGAACCTGGAGTAAATAAAGCACGTCAGCTGAGAGAGGGGAGCGGTAAACATCTGGGAGAGGGTGACAACTCAACTTGAGTATTTCACGCAGCATGCAGCATGCCCACACAAGCGTACTCCGAGCTGTCGGATCACCGCTGAGATCCTCACAACCGGAACTGCAACGCATTGCGAGCTGAAAGAGAGACGGAAAAAGTGGTTGCAAGTGGCGAGATGCGAGTCTGACCGTGAAGATAATACAAACCGTTCGAAGACCGTCGAGAGAACGACCTACCGCAGACAAATAGGTCACTAATCGAGTCAGTAGCAATTGGAGGAATGGGCTGATACAAAATCAAGACCGAGGGGAGCGGGCGGAACGGATGCACAGTACTGGTGCCAAATAAGGACGCAGCGTCGAACAAGCGGGAGTTGATTGGCAATATAAATCTGGCGCGCGACGTCACAAATCTGTTGGAATGTCAGGCTCAGAGACAGACAGCCAGATGCTCTGGTCAGATCCGCGAACATTGCATACAAATGATGGAAGGGGGGTCAAGCTCTGTGTAAGCAATATCTTCGGATGAGAGGGAATATGGACAGATTCAAGGATACTTGAATGTATTTGATCCTGAGTAGAGCGCGTTAGTGAGATCAACCGAGGTGAACGGACGGGGAATCATATCACGGGTATCCAATCGCGGGGCACATTTGGTGATTGATGAGCGTCTCAGAAACAACCAAGTACCACAGGCATAGACATACCTTTTGCAGGAGGCAATGTACCGTTTAATATCATCCTGACTGAGCTCGGCGATAAAATCGGAATGTAATATCGATGAAAGTTAGCATATGAGCTGGGGTGAGCGACTGGTCAGGGTGGGATTTGGCGCAGGAGAACTCATGGGGAAGAAGTATTAAACGAAATGCGAGTGGAGCTGGAGGTAAATCAAAATCAGTGCATACATGTAGCCAGCGGTTCGAACTTAAAACATGAAAAATAAACAACAAAAAAGAACGCACTTGAAGTCCGTGAGAATTAAGGCCCGAAGTCAAAGGAACAGAAAAGACGTCCAGAGTGAAGCCAGATAGAGCCGCAGTCAGCGCAGAATGGGGGGAAAAGTCAGACAGGATAGTGGCATGGGTTGAGAGGTCCGCAGCAAGACTGATAGGGTCAACATACAGTCTTATCGATGGTTATAACTGAGCCCGGTTGGAAACTTCAAACGACGACCGCGATAGGCTATAGCTCCGAATGAAGTCCGGGAAATAGAAGCCAGTACACAGTCAAATATGCACAGAAAGGAGCAGATGTTACACAATGGTCAACTAGGATAAGCATAGATGAGTTCCTAACGAGCTGCAAAGGGAATGGTCAGCGGAGATGATAAAGGAGAGACGACGCTGGCAATAGCTCGTGACCGTGGGACTTGCGGCATCGTCGGCATGCATGCCGAGGAGCGGCGACATCGGCGCGGTGGGTGCGAGCGAGGAGAAGGTGGGAATATGTATGTCTACAGCCTCCTTGGAACTTGCGGCGTAGAAGCATCAGAAAAATACCTTGTGGTTCACCTAGCACACACCTGAAAACTATCATTCATAGTACTGCTGATCGAGGAGATAAAGAACTGGGAGTTCCGGGATGTTCCGGTGTAGCAATAGATGGCGAGATTGCCATGCAAATAAGAAACTTGTCGACTTCGGCCAAGCAGCAAATGTAACCCACTAACCTTTGCACCAAAATGGATCACAATACTGCAGCACAGATATACCAGCCACTCGATTGCCACGGCCGTCTCTAGAGCTTAACACTCAAGAACAGACAGAATACACAGAAGCCAGAAATTCAATTCCATACAAAAGATTTATCGAAGTATGTGGCTGCAGGATGACACATTGCAGAGCTTGACGCCGTGCGGGTGAAAAGGAGCAAAGCCTGAGGTTCAAACCCACGGCCACCCGTGTGCATATAGCCACTAATAAGTCACAAATCCATCCAATGAGCCTGACGAAAAAGACTACGATCCTAATCCTAACCTCGATAAAAAGTATTACAAAAATTGGCGGAGACAAGTAAATCGAGAGGTCGCGAAAATAGCAGTATTGTTGGTTAAAAGAACGATTACATAAGTACTCGTAACAAACTCTGCCCTCCCTAGTCCCCGCGCTCTTGAGTTCCCTGCCATGTGCCCGCCGCAGATACTCCTGCTTCAGATTTGGGATAGAGAGATATTTAGTGGATAGTGAGAGCGCTGTCGAGGGCGCTGGGTGGATGCGAACGGGTGGAGGTTGGCGGAGGGAGGAAATAAGTGACAAAAGTGGCACCATTCAATAATAGGCGAGATCAAGGATCTGGTCGCCCGTCGAATAAGGCTCCAACCCTTTCTGTTTTTAACCGTTTTTAAACGGTAAAAACCGTTTATTTTTCCGTTTAGTTTACGGACCCCAGTAAACGGTAAATAAACGGAAAAGTAAACGGTAAACGATTATTTTTTTTGAGAGGTAGGGATTGGGCAATGAAACTTCAACTTAGGCGGTATACGGCGTTTTGATATATCATCTGCCCGCTAATTAGCGGAGGACCATGATATATCCAGACCGCTAACTTACCATACTCCGGATATATCAACACAGCCTCTGATTGGCTTTTTCTTTAAAGATCCCTAATCCTAACACTAACACGAACCCTAACCGCTAACCAGCTAACCCGAACCCTAACAGCTAACCACTAACCTACCCGAACCTAACCAACCCAAACCTAACCAGCCTCGCAAGCTCGGCGGGAGGCTTGATGCAAATCATTTTCTTGACACCTTCCTTTTTTGCATAGCAACTGCCTAGCAACGGGCCCAATGCTGGCTTAGCGGTTTTGATATATCACGGCCCTCCGATGATTAGCGGCCGTGATATATTAAAACCCCATACTAAGGTGGTCACTTGTCCACCACCGTCGGCCGCTCGCTTCACCTGCGCCTGCCTGCGCTACAGTGAAAACCCTCTGTCGGCCTCTGATGGCCGTGAAACAATTGCGAGAGCAATTGCTGGCTCAATCCTTATGATGTTCACTTTGTTCATTTATTATTCGCGCGCAACTTTTTGATTTGCGCGCAACTTTCCGTAGTTTCCGTTCGCGCGGCGCGCACAATTTTTCACTTGCCTTATTGGGAGAGGCCGGGATGCCGGACTGATTTCAGCCAGTGCCGGTGATGATCATGCTTGCATCTGCTTGGCTGCAGTCTTGAATGAGCCGCTGATCCGGGTCGGCAGGGCGCACGTGAGGTGATCTTAACGCGCGATCTGGCGCGTACACAGGGCCAAACTTACACCTAAAATCGAGCGGCCCGTCAAAACTTGCCCGAGCACCACTGGGGCCGACCTATTAACTTTCGGCTGTGGGGTGCTTTAATTAAATTTTGTCCTTGTTATATTGAAGTTGCCACTGTGTTGCTTTGAGACAGTAAAGTGACTACTGTGAGGACTCCTGAGGAGCTCTTAAACCTGAGGAAATTTACATAAGATGCCACTAATGTTAGCTGAGGCTAGGAATAATTTTTCGAGCCAACATTGGGTCTCTCTGGGAGTCAGGTAAACAGGTCAAACCAGACGCAGCCTGCAACAAATGCCAGCTGATGGCTCATATCACATGCCATCCAAAAATACAATAATACAATTAGGTGAGGTACGTGCACCACTCAACAATCCTCCCGGGTTCAATAGCTCTAAAAATACTGTTTATAAACTGTTTTAAACTGTTTTAAACTGTTTTCGTACCGTTTCCGTTTAGTTTACGCTCGAGCGTAAACAGAAACTAAATGGTTGGAGCCTTACCGTCGAAGTTGCGGCAGAGTATTCACTGGCAAGGCCGCGCCACGATAAACATGAGGCTAGGTAGTGAGGCTGGGATAGACGGGATGGGTCGAGAGCACTTCTGCCCGCCTCCCACATTCTAAGCACGGAGGCGTCGAAGCGGTGCCTAAGCGGCCTAGACCGGCGTGATCTGGACACAGACAGAAATAGACTCGGCTAGATCCGTCTTCATCCGGCTAGATCAATCGGCGACTAGGGCCGGGCTAGACGCAGTGACCGCGCGCAATGCATATTTGGAGGAAACCCGTTCGACTCGGGCTCGATTCGTGTCCTGTCGGTTTAAGCTTGTCTTTTTTGACTAGTCCTTCCTTCATCCCTGCCTACCTGATCAAGAGAGCCTCCCATTTTAACTCCTCCTCCCTAAGTATTCCCAAGACCATGATACTTGAAGGGCCGTCCCAGATTTCTGCACCACATAATCAGGCACTGAATGCAGGCGATGAGTCTCGAGCGCGGAGTGGTCCGCACCTGCCCAATAGATGAGATGGCTCCACGTCATCTGCGGGCCACCCCGTTCGACTGGGGCTCGAGTCGTATATATCTATTTCGAACTCTTTTTTGGTTCTTGCTTTTTAATCCCACTACAACTTCGGTGTAGCGAATCTCTATATGTATGCTTGCTATAATGAGACGAGTGGCGGCACGAGGACGCGGAGGAGTTGCGGTACGTGTTGTCGCGAGCTGGAGGGTAAAGGCGGTATTCGATCTAGGCGATAAATACATTGACACACAAAAAATGGCTATTACAATCACCACCGTGACATCGCGCGATGTCAATCCAGAGAATCAGCCGGGAATGAGAACCAAAGGCCCTCCCTTAAAAAAAAGGAATGGTAGTCTACCAGGGTCCAAGCCCGAATTGAACGGGCGTCTCCTGCATATGCTCATGGCGATTCTGAATTTGAGACAGGTGCCGCAATTGAACCTTGTGGTTCGAAAAGTGTATCCTGAACCCCATCGGTATGCTTGGACAGGCTGAAGCGGTTGACTCGCACATGGGAACGTATGCATGTCGATGTCCTCTTCATAACTGTTGAACGTAGCATGAGCATAGGGCCTACAGGAACCTCGAAACTCAAGGTTGAGCCTTGACCATATTCTTCCGGTCAGAAGGAAGCTGTGATGTGATTAAATCCATGCTTTCGGGGCGGGTCAATCCAGAGGAGTGACGGGTAGCAAGTATATTTTTAGAGTGTAAGTTGCCCGAGTCAATTTTATCAGGCGCAGGTTAGGTAAACAAGCTACCTTGCTTGTAGGACACAAGTTGACTTGTAGACAACACATGCAGTCAGTCGGAAGCAGTGTTGCTGCATTGAGGCTGCGGTTTTGCTTCGCGGCGGAGTTGTGAATCATAGGTACACACGTCTATTTTAATGTGGCACAAGTTAACCAAGTCAAATTGTGACTCGTGTTAACTTGTGTACTCCGAAGACACTTGGAGGGAAGCAGGGTGGTTGGGAAGGACTTAGAGAGGCTGTGGGTTCGGGACTAAGTCAACAACTGTATTGAAGGGGCCGCCGCTCGGATATGAACTCGACATGCCTTACAGAATCTCATCTACATCAGGGATTATCAATTTGAGAGCTATGAAGGAAAATTAAGCGGGACGCCGACACTGGCGATGTCATTATCAACGGTGCTATAAAAGTTGGTGATGGCATCGAACCGCGCCGAAAACCGCGCGGGATCGCTCTGAGAGGCTCTAGGGGGGCGGAGGATGATTGGAGGACTTGGAGAGGTCATATTGGATGTTTTTCTATGGTGGCGAATGTCAGTGTAAATGGACACAAGCAGAAGTTGATCCACGCGCCAGTTAAACAAGTGAACCCAGCCAAATTCAAACTCCGCGTGGTACACAAGTTAATCTGCCAAATCACTAAAGTAACCCTCTAGATCTTTATATGAGCCGGGCGGCAAAAACAACACAATGAATCAGCCGCATATCACGAGAAATATATATATTGAGCCTTGTCTATTTGTCTTTTTCTACCGCTCGCGAAACTTGAACTGCCACCTAGTTAGGAGAGAACACCCACATTCTGGATCATCATGTATTGGCGGCAACTCCCAGTCCCAAATCTCCGGCCTGTGCCATAGTGGACGCAACAAGTGCCTGGACATCGGCATGGAGTCTGGTTGGGAAATCTAAGTCCCGTTTACGAGACGGTGGAGGGATCGGGGAGTCCGCAATGCCGGCTGAATACTTGAAAAGAGTGAGCAAGAAGCAATAAATTCATGATTCTGACCGCACACTGTTGAGGGCGCTGGCAATGGCTTCATAGGTGCAGGGCACCTTGTTCCTCGTTCCCCAGTAGATCGCCGGCTGTCGACCTCCTTTAGGGCCCGGGTTTCTCGTCCGACTGGTTCGCTCACCTGCCGAGCAAGGGTCGAATTGGAGCTGAGCGTCTTGAGATAACTTTGGACGGCAACACCGTCGCTCCTGACCGCATTCCAGAGATCGTTGAATCCCATAAGCTGCTTCCCAATACTCTCCGCCGTAGTAGTAATCATCTCTAAAGAGTAGCTCGCAGCGCTGATGGCGGGTAACTGAGCCTGTAGCGCATGTATTTGAATCAGCGCAGTATTGACCTGTCCGACGTCCGCTCGAATCGAGGTCAGAGTCGCGCACATCGAAGAGAAAATTTGGCATACAGCTCTGTTGATCGAAAATATTTTTCAATTCCACGACCTCTCCAACAATGGCCAAAACCCCTGCAGTCTATATCCACAATGGGAATCAGAGTCGTGTAAAGAGAGGGTGCAGAGCACCGCACAATGATCCGTTTGAACCAGAAAGTCCAAATCGCTGAAGCGACCGGTGCACCGACGATTGTCAATGCCAAGGCCACGCCAAGCTGTGCGAGTTTGATGTTGTCCCTGATGGTGCGTTGTCAATCGGATGAATCTGCAGAGTGAGCGAATGCACGTACCCATCGATCTGGGCCCGTAAAATGGCGATGTTGGCTTCCAGGCTGTCGATCATCATTTGATCAACCGCTTTTTCGTTGACCGCAAAGGATCGGAATGTCTGGGTGAAAGCGGTGATGCTATTGCGCAGCACGGTGAAAGCGTCAGACATCGATTGAGCTTCGGTCTCTAGGTGGGCTGCCATCTGGAAAATAAAAGGTAAACATGAGCTACTGAATTGATCAGGGGCACGGGAAACCGCCGCACGGCACTGTAGTTGGCGAGGACTGCCCCGGCCATAGTTGTACCAGCGTCGGTGGGGATTGGCGTGCTAAGATTCACAACCAAGGGCATTATATCTTTCGTGAAGTGGGTGCAGTATGCGGCCGTGTTCAGCGCCGTGGCTTGCGAAGCCCACAATATATTGGTCCATTCCTTTGAAATCGTAATATCAGACAGTCATCGCAACGAAGTCAGTCCAAATAGGAACGGGACCTGAGTAATTTCTGCCCATTTCGGGGCAAACAGGGTTCCGTTGTTAAGCTTTTGCTCGTCGATAGCGGCCAGTTGCGTGCCGATCAGTTTGAACATGGCCTAGTTTTCGTCAATATGGAATGATGAGGGGACGCTGTAAAACAACTCACATTGCTCAAGATCGCCGAAGAACCGAATTCCTCCATGTCTCCTCGGAGCACCTTTTGGGAAACGGCTGAGTTGGTCTCATTGCACACTGCGGCATAGGCGGCCTCGAACTGAGCCTCGGTTGGATTGGAGGGAAAGGGAACTTGGTCGTTTTGGCGAGTCAATGGCCGCCTCGCATCCTGACGTCCGTGTAATGGAGGCCCGCTCAGAGGGGTGGCAGAGGAGACGGTCAACAGAGCGAGTGTAAGGGCGAAAGTAGAAAACCTCATGCTATTCCGTCGGAGGTGGGGCGGAAGAGGATGGGACTTTAGCCAGTCTTCTTCTGACCTCACCCGTGACACTGATGCGCGCTTGACCGTGTTTAGACCCGACGAGGAATCAGAACCCAGGGCCCGCAAATGTCGGGGTTGTGAGGTACGTGGAATGGACCTGTCAATGTAAGCGAATGGCAGGGGCAAGTGACTCCGGGACGTTAGTTCTCCGACGCTAAGCGCTGGGATTGTAGCAGCAGCATGTGCGAAAAGGTCACAGAATGACGGTAAAAAAGTTAGCCACTCCATATAGATAGGTGTTCGATTGCGGTTCGGGATCGCGGGTGGCGGGCCCATTGAAATCCCCACGGAGACCTGGCTAGCTGGACTGGCCGCTGAATTTACGATATTGAGCGCCTGGGTTTGGGATTCATGAGAAGTCTATCCCGCGAAGCCGGTTCTATTCTCGCGGAGATGAGGCGGAAGAGGGCCGGATTTTTTGACGAGCGAACACATACATCACCCGCAATGTCTATGCATGTTTAAACGCTCGTTGCCGATGAAAATCAGAAACCAGGGCCCGCAAATGTCGGGTTAGGTACGTGTGATGGATCTGTCGAAGCAAGGGACTGGCAGGGATGAATGATTCCGGGGAATTGCTCCTCCGACACTTAGTACTAAGCAATTGAATTTGTATTAGAGAAGCAAAATGTGCGCAAAGATCACAAACCGGCCGTAAAAAAGATTGAACCTACTATAAATAAGTGTTCAATTACGTCCCGGAATTCGCCGGTCGCGTGCTCTTCCACATACCTACAGAGCCCGTCCAGGCCTGACGATGTTGATTCTTGAGCGTTAGCTCGAGCGCTGGGTTTGGGGTTCATCAAAAATGCACATATCCCGCGGAGAACGCATCAAGTCAACGAATCTTCTTATTCGCTTAGAGGTCGCCTGGCAGGCGCTTACTACTTAGCGAGTAAGAATCAAGTGAGCATAGCGTTCCGGATTCATCCCATGGCCGCCTGAGTCCATTCGGGAAATGGAGAAACCGGCAGATCGAGCAACCGGCGGTTGAACGGCGGTTGCTTACAAATTTGGCGGGGTTTGGCGAAGTTTCAATATACTTCGCGCAGCCCCTAACGTCCTTCTCGGCAGCATGCGCCGACGGGTTATAGCACTATAAGTACCTTCAGATAGAAGATGCCGTCGGAGCGTTGCTGGACCTTGAGGTAGCATCCACATATTGTGCAGCAATTATTGTGGATGTTTACTAAGCGAGGGTTTGTTGACATGACAGGAGCACTGGCGAGATTCTTTGTCGCTGGCGAGAAGCAAGGACGAAAATGATGCAGTGCTGTTCACTAGATCAACCTTATAGCCAAAACATCATTGATGGGTAAGGATTTTTCAAACTCCGTTATATGCCGCCGTTCATGCCGCCGGTCGTCTTGCCGGTTTCGCGGATAGCCGAGCCCCGGTGTTGGCATCCCACACCCGCAGTGTGTTGTCTTCAGACCCAGATGCGATCTGAGTGCCGTTCGGCGAGAAATGAACTGAAAGAACTGCCTTGGTGTGTCCTTCAAACGGACCAGCAACCAGCGAACCGGTCTGCGCGTCCCACACACGCACTGTGTTGTCCTCTGATCCAGATGCAATTCTTGTACCGTCTGGTGAGAATTTCACAGAGTGAACCTTGTCGGTATGTCCTGTGAATGGTCCTGCTAGCAATACACCGGTCTTGGCGTCCCATACACACACTGTGTCGTCCCAGGAACCTGAAGCAATCCGGGCACCATCTCGCGAGAAATGGACAGAGGCAACCCCGCCATGGTTCCGTGGCTGCCCTTTGTATCGTTGCCGGGTTGAGCGGGACTCGGGGAGTGCTGGGCCATGGCGTTCATCATATATTGGCCACCAGAGTCAAGGGGTTGATTATGCGAGAGGATATTTTGAGGGAGAGAGGCGAATGTCCATCTCCCGCCACGGACCAGCATAGCTTTCTTCTAAAGGTTTCCGGGAGACTGGGTGGCCGGAATATTGTTGGAATTTCCGCAATTTGATCCTCATCGCGACTGAGCTGGGTCTACGAGGCTAAAGAACGGCGCACGGCTGAACGCTGCCATTTTATTAACGTCTACTTATATGTTGATGCAACAACAACTTAGGCTCTCTAGCATGATCCCCACCTTTTAAACCCACATTCACACTAATCAAATGCATAATACAGTCCTTCATCTGTCTACTCAGACTGGTGGGTATACAGTCGGGGAAGTACATTTAACCCGTCATTTCTCTGGGAATCTCTCCGTCCAGCTTCGTGTCTGCAGAAATATCCACTGCACCTTTGTCCAGTAAAAGGCTGGCAATTTCTTTGTGACCTTTGCTGTACGCAGCCTGCAATGCATTGCCAAACTTTCCGCCTTGTGTGTTCACGTTCGCGCCACTTTCAATAAGAAGCCGCACGACCTCTGTCACGCCCCCACTGCAGGCAGCTTGCAATGCGGTACCAGGAGAGTCCGAAAGTAAGCTCGATTACGGAGTTTGCGCAGATTATGCTACAAGTTTCAGTATTCTCCACCTTGTTAATTAATATCGAGGGGCACGCACATATTTTTTGGCACTGAACGCAGCTTGCAATGCACTTCCGTAATTCTTTCCCTGCACATTTACGTCCGCACCGTTTGAAATCAGAAGCCGTGCGGTCTCTATATTCCCGTGGTAGCATGCGGCCTGCAGTGCATTTCCAAAAATTGCGCCCTCTGCGTTGACGGCAGCACCGTGTTCCAGTAGGAGCTGTACATTCTGTTGCGAGCCCTCACAGGACGCAGCCTGCAACGGATTTCCGTATGCTCCTCCCTGTGCATTGACGTAGGCGCCGTGTTCAAGCAGGAGCTTCACAATCTCTGTTGTACCTTCACTCGACGCGGCCTCTAACGCGGAGCCAAGCAGTCCCCCGATGGCATTGACATCTGCGCCCTTTTCAAGGAGGAAGTGCACAACATCTATGTGACCTCCATAAGATGCGGCCTGCAACGCATTTCCGTACTGCAGTGTTATAACCTCTCTCATGGCATGCAACGCGCATCCCACTCCCCCGTATGCATTGACTTTCGCGCCTTTTCCAAGGAGGAGGCGAACAACGTCCATGTGGCCTCCACCAGACGCCACTTGCAACGCAGTTCCGTACTCTGAACCTTCTTCATTGAGGTCGGCGGCGTGCTCGAACAGAAGCCGTACATCTTCTATACTGGACGCGACCTGAAAAACGCATCCAGCGCACCTTCCCCCCGGTGCATCCACGTCCGCGCCATTTTCAAGTAGGAGGTGCACGACGTCTGTATAACCTCTTCCAGACGCGGTCTGTAATGTATTTCCATACTCTCCAGCTTGTTTATTGATATCGGCGCCGTGTGCGAGCAGAAGGCTGACAACCTCTGTGTATCCTTCTTGTGAATACATGTAGAGGGATGGCGGTGCCGAGGGTAAACATTTGAGTTCGCCCAAGAGAGCACGCGCGGGATGACAAAGACGGAGGTTATTCAAAGCAATACATTGTCTGCTTCCGTTCTCCAGAAGGCGTAGTAGATCGGGGGATAAAACGGACTTGTCGGGGCAAAGCAACATATGGTGATACCAATTATGCGCCGCGTAAATGGCTAATGGATATTTGGGGAAGGTTGTTGTGTTGAGTGGATGGTCGGCAAAGTGGAGGAGATAGCCTAAACATGACTGAGCAATGAAGGTGTGTGAGGGGCCGGAGTTGAGATCAAAGCCAAATTTCTGGGTGAACTGCCGGGAGAGGAGGTAATCCTTGACCGAAGCATGGGCAAGTGCAATGTGCAGTTCTTCACTCGAAGGGCCACCAAAAACGACTGTACGGACAACGAGGCCCTCTAGCCAGTCAAGAATGGTGTCCACATTGCCGTTGGGCTCGTAGGTGTGGTGGGCCGGGTCGGAAAAGTCGAACGCAACAGCGTCCGCAAGTTGCCGGAGAGTAAGACGTTGACGAGAAAACACGAGCCACCGAAGGACTCCTGTTATGTAGATAAAGTGTTGCGGGAGAATTGCCTTCAGGAAGCGGTCGTAGATCCCAACCAGGTCATTTGGTAGATTTCTAAGTGTTTCGTCCAGTTCTTTCTGCCTTTTACAGCGAGAAAGTTCAAGGAGTAGGCACGCGGCCAAACGGAACCTAGACATCAATGGGTAAATTGATTTGTGGTCGCGCCCTTGGAGGGTTTCTCCTTGTTTTTGGTGAAAAGGGCGGAGTCGGAAGGAGGCGAGTCACTTCCGGTGAGTCGGCGGTATTCCTGCATGAGGCGGGTGACAACGTCAACAGTTTTGAGTTTGTTGCTCTCAGTGACGGACTGGAGGAGGGCGACGAGGAGGGTTTCCCAGGTAGACTCGCGAGGAAGCGACATGAGCATGATCTGCGCGACGAATTCATCGTCGAAGCGTTGCGCGGGCGGGAGCTTGCGATTCTCCATTTGGATGAACGAAAGGTGAGCATGCATATTTTCATCCTCGGTGTACTTCTTCTCCAGAATGCCGATTTTAATGTAGTACGCGGCGAGTCCAGAGTGAGAATCCTTGTGTTTCTCCTTCAGTGCGTCCCAAACTTCCTTCGGCGTAGTTTTGCCGTCGATGTGCTGCAACTGGTCTTCGGCGATGATGGAGCGGATAGTGCCGATGGCCCTATCGTTGCGGCGGAGGGCTTCGTTGTAGTTCCGGACATCCTCCTTGTACTCCCGTAGGGCCGTTGATCTCGCTGCGGCAGTGGCGTCTGCGGCGATGACCGGCTGGGTCGGTGCCGGGAGCACGATCTCCTCGCCGGTGCAAAGGCGGTAGACGCCGATGCGCATGAGCTCGGAAATAGCTCTCGGCTCCCACTCGGCCCAGAGTCCCGCAGTGAGCGGTGTGATGTGCCGCCAGCTTGAATCCGCGGACGACTCGGAGGACATGTGAGCGTGGGCGTGGAAGTATCGAAGAAGTCGTCAATCGTGATGGGAAGATGGGTTGGAAGATGGAACAGAGGCGATGAGGACGTTTGGACGTTCGCTGTAGCTGGTTCGGGATGATAGGCAGCTGGAAGCAGTGACGTGGCAGTTGAGTCGAGGGAGAACTTCGAAGCTCGCAAGCTGGTGCGAAGGGAATTCGAGGAGTTCGATGCTCGTGTAGTTCGCGCGTGTATACGGGCGATGCTGCGTTCAACGGGTCGTCTAGAATTAGCTACGGTCGGGGCTAGTGTTGCCGCGGCTCAAGCCGTCACACTTTGTCACAACTCACCATCTGTGCTCTCATACGAAAACAACAATTCATCCCACCCAGGTCGGTATGGGGAGACACTTGAGTACCCCCCTAGGCATTGTACCTGATGCTCAATATCACATAAAATGCTTTGTAGGTTTTTTTAGGTGGTTAATACAAAACCTGTCAAAATGGCTCATGTGACGGCTTGAGCCGCTGAGCCGTAAGCTTCTTTTCCCTCATAGTGTACCAAAAATTATAGATAGAACATATGTTAGCTGAGGATAAATGAGGCTAACCTTATTGTAAACATGCCTCGCAACACGGATATTGGCCAAAATCTTCTAGGAGCACGGTGGCGGTCGAGCCGTGGTTGGAGCCGGCCTGTCACGTTAGCCGAGCCGCGGCAACACTAGTCGGGGCCCATAACCTAAAAGACGGAGTCCCTCTGGGACATCATAAGTAAGGTACAGAAGTAATATAAAATAAAGTACTCACTCTCAGCGAACGCGTTGGAGAAACGACGCTGAGAGTGTGACATGTAACAAAAGAGTAAATAAGGAAAGTGTGACCGCACGCGGTAAAGGAGGGAACGAGACCGTATACTAACCATGTCTAGGACTGGATTTTATCAGTCGAAGACTTCCTCGCCGATGCGATAAGCGAGGGCATCTAGCGAGGATTTTGTAAGTACGTCCTTCTCCGCGTCGGACAGTGATTGCCATGCTTCTGTGCCGCCGACTTCTTCGAGATTTTTGCGCTGGATTTCACGGATGATCTCCACAACTTTGGGTGGATCCATCTGCTGAATCTCCTCGTAGCCGAGCAGGATCCTGGACGACTCGCGCTTCCACTCTTTCCCGAGGCGGTGGTATTTTTTGGCATCAGCAGCGTGATCTGCATTGTTTCCCTCCCAGACGCGTAGAAAATCGTGCACTTCAAAGTTCAATGCGGATCGCCGGCCAAGAGGACTTTGTTTATGGAGCGAGGAGATGCAGTTGATCTGGAATTTGAGATTCGTGAGTTGACTTTCGCTACTATGTGAGACGGTAGAAGTAAGCGAGAAGATTCGCATCTTGTGGGATGTGCCTTTGTTGATCATAACATGGCCGCTTTCGTAGTTTTCGCTTCGGACCGTAGTGGCGTCTGTACTAAGTGTAACACCTGTAGCATGAAGACATTTAGCGAATCTCGCTTACCATCTGCGTTGGCCATCTCGTGGGCGAGCTGGATACGTGCCGCCACACCTTCTTCCATCGATGTGCGCTGAACCGTCCGGCGACACATCTTCTGCTTCACGGAATGGCCGGCCTTTTGCGCCACATACTGGATCACAGATCCCACTCTCTCCTGCGAGCACCCAGCCTTCACTAAAACTCTAGCCATTGCTCTTGCATCCGGCGTATATGCACCGCCTTTCTTGAGATTCGAGGTTTTCCGAATCTTTGCTGAACTCGCAGCCTGCTTCGCCTTTGTCTGCGCTTTATCGCGTGCGCGTTGCGAGCCCAGAGTCTGCATCTGTAGAACACGATTTTTTGCGCGGCTATCGTTGAGAAGTTTCTTGTAACGGGCTGTTTCCGTGTGCGAAGAATTCAGAAGATGGCGGAAAGTGGCCTCCGCACGCAGCTTAGCTTCTCGCGCTTCATCACGCTCCAGTAACGCGCGTGTTGCGGTAGCTCGTTCCGACTCGAGTTTCGTCGTGAGGTCATGTATCGTCGTGTTTAAGGTAGATTTCGTAGTTTCATATCGCCGGTTTTTTCGTCGTTCCACACGTAGCAGTCGGTAAAGGTCAGAGCTCTTGTATTTAGTAGCATCAAGGAGGGCGCGAGTAGAGGCTAGCTCCGTCGTAGTGACATATAATTCGGCCTGTGTGCTGGATAGGACATTGCAAGTCTGCTCGAGAAGCACCTGCGTAGAATCGAGCTGCTTGCGCAAAGAGCCGTGCGCGCGTCGGCCACGCGAAATGTTTTCTTTCTTAGCCCGTTTGTAACTAGTTGGGCTGCGTTGAGGCCTGCAACTTGCTGCTGCTGTGCGCGCGAGCGTTTCGGCTTTTTAGTGTTTCGAGAATTGGCCATTGCGAATGATGAATTATAAAGTGGGTAATAGGGAGTTATAAGAGTGTAAGGAGGACTATGGGACTGATATGGGGTGTCTCTGGATATCCCATTAGTACATGGAGTAGAGGAAGTACTCAGCGCACGCACAGGTTAAGGCCGGTCAGAAAAGCATAACTTTGTACTACAGAGTGGGGTTGCGCGAGTGCAAGATTATAACATCGAAAATAGGTATCTTGAGACACAGTGGCCGAATGTTAGCAACTGGAAGAGTAGGAATACTGCGACACACCTCTAGCGCGAAAGGTCCACAACAGAGCCTAAAGAGAGTGCAATATACAGTATTTATAACACAGACACGTCTATTGAATGATTAACTTGTGTCTTGAGGTCGTGATAACGGAACGTGAGCGCAAATTGGACGCGATTATGGATTAAGTCGACTAGCCAACTAGGCACCGCCGTGAGCTGCGTGAAAGTAGAGTATTCTGTGCTCACGAGGATTCAGGATCGTCAAAGATTGAATATTGGTAGTTGGAAGGGGTATAGAGCCGACAGAACAAGGGAATGGAACGCGACAGTGTCGGGACGCGCCAAAGCCGCTTCAAGTTGCAGTGACGGTACGTCACGGACTGTGACTTCGGCGTCAAACCGGGCAATCAAGCGCCGGCCTTTTTCTCTTTCCACACCACGAATACCGTCTAATATTGGCGGCAAAAAATCACCACAATTATCAGAGCTAGTGCGTCTCCGTCTCCGAATTCCAAAATTTTGAGCTTGGTTTTGTACATATGGTAGAATTCAACGTAATTGGCGATAAATTCAGTCAACAAGAAGAACGAGCTGAAATCAAAACGGAGATGCACTAGCCTGAGTAATTTCCCACAAGTTTCACCTTTTGTGTTCAGAAGTTACCTTTGACGAACACACGAAAACGACCGTCCGTTGTTTGGGTCAATTTCAAGCTGTAATTGAGGCTGTGCTAGAGCATGTGATCCCAATGTTGGCAGCCGCCGATTGCCCACCACCAGATGCATGGGCACCGAGTCATAGTTCGATTGGTCTAATTAGATCCGATCAAAATCGGACCTCCGGGCTGATTTCTGGTGATCTCCGGCCAATATCGCTGGCTCTCCTCACCGTTGAGATCCTGCTATTGATGACAGTGTGAGCCGACAACACGAAGAAGTACCACTCTTGCCCCGAGGATATGTTTGCCTAGTAAATGAGCAGGCTTTCCTCGCATTGAATGCTGGAATCCACAATGCCCATCCCAATTTAATCAAAGGAAGGCGGCCAGTACCACCAGTACCCTCTCCGTCAGCGTTAATTTGAGGAATATAAACAAGAAAACAAAATGAACAGTCCCCAACATCCCCCCGTGAGTCCATCAGCATCATTGAGTCTAATAATACCTGTCAGCATTCTTTTCTGCTTGAATTCCATCCAGGATGGAAAGTCGAACAGACGGGGCCTCCTCTTGCCAATGCAGCCGAGAGGTTCGGATTTGAAGGTCCGCTCCGGCCAGAGCGAATCAATAGCCTTTGAACGAGTGAGGGCTATAATATTCCGCTCACAAGTATACACAGTATTGTATAAATTTTTGAATACGCCGCTGTAAAACAAAGCACCCCTAACTGTGAATTTCAAGTGAATTCAACATTCATTCAGCACTCGGATATTTCCGGGCACAGCTCAAACATGGCATCCCACATAGACCCAGGTGAAATGAGGTGGGTGACAATTCTTGGGAAGGTACAGGTTTATTTGCGACATATATGGACACAGATTCTAGGATGAACGAAGGTACTTGAATTCAAAAGAAATACTCGCCGAAGCCGCGTCCGAGACACCCGCCGGGGAGTGGCGTAAATTCCCTTTCGGGGAAATCTAATTAACGGTTCCTCCATGGGCACCAGAGTGATGGGTTGATCCGAAGTTGTGGCGCGGCTGATCACGACTCGAAAGGTGGCGCCATCATTTTCTTAACTCCGACCGGCCGTCAACAGACGTCCAAGGCTCTTTCTCCACCAATTCTTCGTCAATCCAGGACTTTTGGGGGTCGTTCTTGAGCCCTGATTCCAGGTTTTAAGAAAAGCTACATTTCCGCTCTCTGGACCCTCACTTTCTCTTGCAGGGCTCCCAACACTGATCGCAATCTGATATTCAATCGCGCAAGTTGACCACCGGTCTCTCGCGCAACTTTTCTGCGCTACATATTTGGGACGTAAGAAGCAACATAATAATGGTTCATCCTTCATATTAGTGAGTCATTCATCATTGTCTACATTTTATCCATCTCTCACGGCCGTCAATTACACTAAAAGACCCGCATTCTGTCTGTGGTCTACACCTTCGGAATTTGTGTAGAAGCTAGATGTATCAAATGGCGGAAAGGTGCACTCAGGGGTGTGTATACGCTTCTTATGAAGCCAGCCATAGCTTATTTCAACCTATCCCGCCCTCTGGACTGTGCGCAGCGGACAATTAGTTGTTCCTTTGATCCCGCCTGGTTCGCTTCCCCTCCGAAGGAAATTATGTATCACTCTCATGTAGGTTATATTGAAGGTTTGACGGTGTGGGATATAAGATTGAGACCTCCTACAGACATCCAGACACACCCGGGTCAATATCTCGTCTTGATTGGTATCTTTGAGAGTCAACGACCGGGACCGCATTTAAATTCGACCAACTTCGTTTTTCTCATTCATAGTTTGTATGCCTTCGTTTTAGACCGCCCGGGGCCGCGTCAAATGAATCATAGCCTTCGCCTATTGACCTAAATTTTTAGGTGGTCAAGTACCCAGTCGTTGACAGTACGGTCGATTTCTGTCGGCCATTCCGCGGATCCGCCGGGTATTTTGTACACGCAACAGCTGTTCCTCGCTGGCTCTTGTTCTCTGCCAGGCCAACTAATTGGGAGCTCACACCACTTGATGGCCAGATCAAGCTCGCAGATGCTATTATTGCCTTTGACTTCTGGGACGCAGCACACAGCTATGAGCCGACTCGACGCAAAGGGAATATCATTGTGATGGGCGGGTGGCTGAAGGGCCTCGACGCTGTAAACGAGCGAGATGGAAAATGTTCTTCGCGCTCGCTCATGCCTCTGTTCATCAATATCTTTTGGACGAAAAAAACCAAAAAACCATTTGACTGCGACTTCAGCGCGCCCTCCTCGCAAACTTTCATCGCTCGGTCATGCCTGGGCTATCTCCTTCAATTTGCCGACCATCCTCGACTTATATGCCCCCAACAGCTTCTACGACCATTTGGTCCAATGTCACGACGCGACCGTCCTCTTTCCAGAGACATTGCTTCTTCTCCACAACGGAAGTAACCAATACACTGCTTTGAACCAGCTCCGCGACACCGACCGGTGGGGTGATTGGTATGCGAAGTGGGATATCGGCGCCCGAACACCCTTGTATTTGTGTTCGGAACAAGGCTTCCCAGTGCTCAGATGGGAAGGCGGTGCATAAAGCCCGCCGGCCTCGCGTCTTGCTTCTTACTTCGTACATGTCCATCCATTTGGATCCTGGCACCATTTTCGGTGGACCTTGGTTTGGTGTGGAGGTCGTCGCTAATGGGGACCAACAGCCCCAGGATGATGGGGGAAACGTCCTTCGTATCGGAGTCAGATCTTGCCGAATTGCGACATAACATACTTCCCGACTCAGTGGTCTGTTTGGCCCTCAAGAAATCGACTGAGGGAGCGAAGCAGCGGTTGGCAGCCCTTCTTATCTTCCCGAGTCTCCGGCAGTACTTCAGGAGCGCCACGATATTTGGCGACACATCGCACACTTTCCTCCCGGCTAGCACCTGTCCGGCGCTTGCCGCCCGAATCGTTGTCCAAGATCCCCGAAATCCACCTCGACGCCCAATTTCAATCCGATCTCCGTCGAATCGGCAACAATTTCCCTTTTGTTCGAAGCCTATCCTCTGGGGCATCCTGGGATCCGCTAAGTCCCACCATGCCCGCCCCGCACGACAGTCTCCATCTGCCCACACTGGTTTCGTGCGGGCCCGCCCCGCTGAGAATCCTCACATATCTCTCATGTCCCGAGCTCGTGCATCTCCATATTTGCTGTGACCGCCTCAGGTCGGATCTCCACCCTCTCGGCGACTTCCTGACTGGCTCGCGATAGTCACTAAAGTCTCTGACCGTTGAGGACATCCTGTTTGACGGGGTGGACCTCCTCGAGCTCTCCAACCTCATCCCCGTTGATACGCTCAGCCTCGTCAGTCTGAAGCCCACCACCCTCTCCAACAAGGTGCTGCGCGCCCTCATCCCTTCCCCCGAGGCCCCGCCTCTCCTCCCGGCGACAACATCCCTGACGCTCGAGGGATCCCACCTCTTCACCATCACCCCCTAGCTCGAAATGCTCGAATCGCGGACGTCCTCCACCGCCAGTAACAAAACCTTGCTGAGCGTCGAGTGCATGATGAGACAACTTCAGTGCTTGACGGGTGATGTGAAGTGGCTGTGGTCGTTGCAGACCAACCAAATCTAAAGCTCATCTCGTGATGTTCACGCTACGTCTGCCAAACTTGTTCATCTCCTGCCGTACCGGAATACAAGAGACATGTGGCAGTACACTACGGAGTAGTTAGCTAGGGATTCTGGGTGTTTTTCGAGTTGGGTACAGCTTCAGACAATCAAAGTCAACAAATTTACCGACCAGTCACCTGCACTCCGATACCCATCGGAATCGAAAGGAAATGGTGAGAGGAGGTCCCAGAAATATTTTGACCCAAAACTATAGAGCCGTTGCCGAGAAAATAAGACTTTTCTTTGGTCGGACCCCGAAATTTTGGCCGGACACCGAAAATAAGAGGTAAAATCATGAAAATCTTTATTTGAGCTCTTTTCACTTATCTGAGCATGATCCTGTACCGAACAATCATTTATAATTACGTGGGAAATCCCTGACAGAGTTGGGTGTTACCATGACATAACAGTCACACTTGAACCTGGCTTCGGCGACCATGGGTTCAAGGGAAAAGTTGGAAGTCACTTTTAGGGATAATAAAACAGTCCTGGAACTCATTTCAGACATTGTGGCTATCAGGATAGTTCAATAAAGTCCTGGGTACACTCCAGGGGCTCAAAGAGGTAAATATACACAATTTTGTTCAACCGGCCAAACATTTTGGCCGAACCCATTGTCCCGTGGAAAAATTCAGGAAAAATCGGTTTTAAACGTATTCTAGGGTGCTGAATCTTATTCTGAGCTCATCCAAACTCAGTAATAGTTTTTGGTCTGCTAGCGAATTTGTTGACTCAGATTGTCCGGAGCGTTAATGAAAAGGTAGCTTCTTCAATAAACCGGAACAGAAAAAGAAGAATACCCGGGATCGAATCGACTATGTGCTGACCAGTAGTAATTGACTGGGCAGGGCTTCATTAATTAGTTGCTATCTTGGGACCTCAACTGTACTTTGGACAAGTGACGTTCACCAGTGAGGGGCTGAGCGTTAAGTTTCAAATTCCCGTCTCCCACACACGGGACATAACTCAGGTGGTATGATCTCAAAATCTGGATCGCTTCTTGGTACGGTCTTCGGTGCATGTAGCTCATGTCTGCTCTCAGCTGACTGAAACATCGCTGAAGGGTGGCAGCTCAGTGCGGCCGTACCAGGTCTGTACTTTTTGCCTCTGCTACTCGGGTCCATCATAGATATTGACATAGTAAATGGGGCCAACGAGGGCCTCCTAGCGAGGGGGATATGTCACCTAAGGTTTGTCGAGATGTTGAAGAGATGGCGGCACGTGATTTGAACGCGTCCCGGCGACGCGGCAAGCACGACCAAACATCATGCTCATCCGAACCTAGTCCTCCGGAGCTCCGGAGGTCACGTATGGATGTTGCCATGTAGGGATTGATGTGTGGGAACCATTCTCAAGAGCTTCCGAACGCTGCCACCGAGCATTCTCACAAACCAGCACAGAAACAATTTAGGATTTGTATGGTGCCATTACAAAAAATGTGATACATATTACGCTCAGCGGGACTACAAATCTTCATCAGACTCACTACTCGCGATGCTGCTCACTAAGTTATTGATGTAGTTAATCGATCACCTGTCGGACTTTACTGTGCAAATCTCCTCAAGAGCATCTATTATCGATTCCGTCTCACTCGAGAGTCCCGCTACGAGGTCATTTGTTAGCTGATGATCGGGGGCGCGCATGAAGGACATACTTTGGGTCTGGGGATCCTCGGTAGGCAGCAGTTTCTGGCGAAGGGCGTAGAAAACTCGCTCGAGCTATGGCGAGTCAGGTAATTCATACGCTTTTGGTGGGAGACCTCACCTCCATCAGCGCGGTCGGAATTTCCTTTACGCTCTTCGGCACATCAGAGTCGTAGATCGTATGCAAATAGCCCCCCTCGACCCCGCGGATTATGTCCCCGTAAGGGTGACCGTGTGCAATGCAGCGTGTCCATCCGCAGGCCCGAGGTGGTAGATCACGCTCTCTGTATCGCCTGACTGTATGTCCACAGAAATACTGCGATGAGGAACTAGCATCGCTACCCGAGCCCAGCAGCAGAAGACGCACATTCCGCGCCCTCCGTGTCTTTTGCGTCTGCTACGAGCCGCGCGAGCTGCGCCCAGTCGTCCGAGTCGACTTCGCGTACCCTCCCTCTGCTGTCGATAATGAGGCCGGTGGTGCGCTGCGCTTCGGGGAGGCGGTTGAAGAGGAATGCATAGTTGAGTCCGCGATGGACCTGGGCATCAAGAGAGATGAGGAGGAGGATGTCTTTTGAGGTAGGGATGAGGGTGGTCTTGGAGGGCGCGGTCGACATGGGGGTCGCTCTCAGCACTGCACTGCGGGCCCTCTAATTTAAATGCGTTGCTCGATGATCAGTGATGGTGGGAGCAGAAGATTGAAAGCGGCGCGGGCGGTGCCCATCATTCGGTGGCTCAAACTGGATTTCAAGGAATGGTGCCTCAAACCGGCGCATGAATGGTAGTCGCTTGTGCGTCAATTACAAGTGCAACAATATAATAAAATCAAATTAGACGCAGCAAACATGAACGCACGACAGTGGTACTTTTTTGCGAGGAGAAATATAACGATACGGTCTACGGGAAACGACCAATGCGTACAAGAAATACGACACGCTGCACAGCCTGCGTCAGGTCGGCCGAAGATAAAGAAGAGGGGTGACGTACAGGAAGACAATTTTGCTTTAGACGACCCACGGGATGAACCAGTACGGCACCTTCTCCGCGTACGCATCCCACTCGTCCGGGAACAGCGCGCGCATCTGCTTGTCCTCCGCCTCGACCCTGCTCAGCCCGATGCCGAGCGTCCAGAACCACCAGATAGTGCCGACGACGACGCCGCTCCACGGCGCGCGGTGCAGCGGGCCGCACTCCCAGAGCCAGCTCCCGTGCGAGAGGTGCGAGAACGCGAGGCCGGCGACGATCGTGAGCGAGCCGGTGTACGCGGGGTGGCGCACGTAGCGGTAGAGCCCCGTGGTGATGAGGCGGTGCTGCGGGTGGATCGTGAGGTCGAAGGTGAAAAATTCGCCGAGGGCGTGGAAGCAGCTGAGGCGGATGGAGGCGCCGAGGACGACTGCGATGACGCCAGCGACGAAGAGGGGCGTCGTGTGCAGAGATGGGTTGGAGGCGAGGGAGAATACGAGGGTGTAGGGTTCCAGCGCGGAGAACTCGGGGAGCGACATGATGTAAAAGATAATCTCAAAAGCCGTACAGAGACGCAGGATTAATTGGTGGATCTGCGAAAGTCGAGTCGGTTAGAACTCAAGTCGGCTGGGAAAGGTATCGCAACGCACCCTGAGGATTAGCGGTCCGATCTGGAAAATGTACAGCTGCTCGGTGTAGTACCTAGCCTTCGGCGGTGTCGGATTGGGAGGGGTGCACGCAAGTTCGTTGAAGACTGCCTGGATGATCACAAGGGCCACCCGAGAGAGAGACATGGCGGATTCGATACCAGAACGAAGGCCGTTCCACGGCTTATATATGCACGTCGAACGGGATTTTGGGCTTCAGAGTAGGCCGCATCGTGGACAAATCGTGATGCTTCTGAGATTTCTAAGTAGGCTACCCATTATCATCCGAGGAGTTTAATAAGAAAGGCGTCCTAACTAAGTCCGAATCGGTTTTTGAATGCTGCTAAATTTGCCACTTACATCTACCGTTGCTTGCAGGCAGTCGGAGCGCCCCGCGGCAAGACGGCCGGAAATCCACGGGCACAAAGTCTTTCGATTATCGCGCGTTTGTGGTGGTCAGAAGCAAGCCCTGTTTGCCACGTGTTGGACCGACATCACGCGTGACGTGTGACGGTTTTGCCTCTCGCCATATTCTTGAAGTTCTTCGTTATTGAGGAACAACCTTCTCCGGTCAGCTCTTCAATGCCGTATTCTCAATCCCAAAAAAAATCGGCGCTAGTTCTGGGTGTCACGGGGCGGGGCCCCGAGATCCCCGAAGGCGAAGAGAGCGAGAGTCTCAAGGGTAGGGAGCCCCGAAACTGGCGTTGATTCGACGGCGCGTACGACGACGAACCAAGAACTAAATACGGGTACAGGCGAGGTAATCCCGAGACATCGGGACGTCGGTAAGTAAGACATTATATCGTAAGGGTTCGGAGAATGGTGCGGGGTTGGTAATATAGATTAATGGGTTGCAATGGGCATTCCAAATCAACCGGGACGTAGCCGTGCCCATTACAATGGGAGCCCGGAGGAGCCACGTGGAACTGCTGAGCAAACTTTGATCTGACTCACGTCACTCACCGTCCACGTAGACAGCTTTCTGCTTCTCATTCTCCTTCAGTCTCCTACAAATCGATTCAAAGAATGTCTACCGACGACTCGTGGACGCCCTCATCTTGGAATCCAAGTCTATCGCCCAGGTACTGCCCTCCTTAACACAAAAAAGCCAAGTTATTGACCTGGATCAGGATGTCGAGTACCCGGATCCCAAGCATCTTTCAAAGTGGGCATATTCTTCCTCTGCGAACCGCGATTTTCTCACTCCTATGTAGAGTTCTGTCCCAAGCTTGAGACGCTACCCCCGTTGGTAACGCCGCCGGAGGTGCGTCGTGAAGCGGTCGCGGCGAAGTGCCTCTTAATCGCCCCGCGCTAGATCGAGCGTCTTAGGTACCAGCTCGCACTCGTTCAGAGAAACGAGGCATTCCTGCTGCACGCTGGCGACTGTTAGTCTCCATAGAAGCGCCCCCTTTGCTGGCTGACGGGTCTGCAGGCGCGGAGAGCTTTGACGCGTGCACGCATGTACGTAACTCGCCTGGACGCCGCCTCCTCTAAGCCGGTTATCCGTAGGAGAACATTTCGGCAAAGATAGGCCTGATCCTTTCATTTTCGCTTATTCTCATTTGGGGCGCGCGTCTTCCTGTGGTAAGTGTGCCGTACCCAGCGTATTTACCGTACTGATTGGAGTGAACAAGGTGCGCATCGGACGCATTGCCGGGCAGTATGCCAAGCCCCGCAGCAGCAGACGGAGAAGATCGGAGACCGGGAGGTGCTGAGCTTCCGGTGTGTCTCGCCATCAGCGGCATTCAAGCTACTCTGACCTTCGCGACTTCTTCAGAGGGGATAACGTGAACGGGCGCGTACACACACCCGTTTCATGTTTACGCTCGCGAATTTTCATACCGGTCTAATAGGCTTGACCCCAATGATCGCACGCCCGATCCCGAACGCCTTTTGAGGTGTGTTCTTCGCTCGCGGCGCCCGCATTGTCATCCAAAACGAACTACACCACAGCGCCTACTTCCATTCGACAGCGACGCTGAACCACGTCCGAAGTCTCCTGACGTCTGGCTTCGCATCCCTGCACCAGCCTCGCGAGTGGTCCTTCAATCACGTCCGCTCGCCCTCTCTTCGGTTCGTCGGCGTTCCAAGCGAACAACAACCCACACGCACTGACCTCACATGCAGGAAGGAATTCGAACACATCGTCGAAGGCCTTTCCGACGCGCTCGACTTTAGCCGCACCATCGGCGTCGAGTCCGGGCCGTCCTTCGAGCAGGGCGGCGGCCGCGGCACCGTCGGCGAAGTCGACTTCTACACAAGGCAAGCGCACCCCGTGCAGTGTGCGCGGTCCGCTGACGCCCTCGCCCCGCAGCCACGAAGGCCTGATGCTTGAGTATGAACAGGCTCTGACGCGCGCGTTCCCCGTCCCGGCCGCGGCACCGACCACCCAGCCCAAGCGTAAGGCCACGGCGTTCTATAACACTTCCGCGCACTTCCTGTGGATCGGGGACCGCACACGCCAGCTGACCGGCGCGCACGTCGAGTACTTCCGTGGGATTCGCAACCCGATTGGGATCAAGGTCGGCCCGACAATGGGCGGCGAGGAGCTCGTCCGCTTGCTCGGCAGTGCGTTCCCGTCCTTCTATGCCTCCTCCTTGCGCACGCTGATACTCGGTCCTGGTAGTTGTCGACCCCCTGAAGGAAGCGGGGAGGGTAACACTGATAACGCGATATGGTGCCGGCAAGGTTCGATGAGCCTATTCTTAGCAGGCGCAGCGTCCACTCACCCATTCTCAATTAGATCGAGGACCACCTCGCGGCTCACATCGCGAGCGTGCAGCAGTCCGGGCACCCCGTGGTCTGGGTCTGTGATCCCATGCACGGCAAGTATGTCCATCATTTCTCGGGCACCCCGGCGCTGTTTACTGAAGATACCACTCGAAGCACACTGACGTCCGCGTCCGGGTTGAAGACGCGCAATTTCGGGACGATCATCGGCGAACTGACGGCGTGCCTCCGGATCCACGCCGCGTGCGGCTCGCGCCTGGGCGGCGTCAGCCTCGAGTTTACGGGCGAGCTGAACGACGAGGGGTTCAGCGTCACTGAGTGCGTGGGCGGAAGCATGGAGCTGACGGAGGAGCAACTTGGGCTGCGCTACCAGGTCTGGTTTCCTTCCGCATCCTCGAATTCCGACTGACGCGATAATAAAGTCCTTCTGCGACCCGCGCCTCAACTTCGAGCAGAGTCTCGGTGCGTTGAGGAATTCTTCCTCCTTAGAACTCCACTAACGAACGCGATACATAACACACAGACGTCGCGTTCCTCATCTCGAACTACTTCAAAAAGGAGCGGCGCGGGGTCAAGCAGGCCGAGGTCGACGTACTGTACACCGAGTTGAAAGGGCAGCCGTCTGCGTAAGTTACATATAAGTATGGACTTGATCTATATGTAATATTGTATCCTCTGCTCCTTTCACCGGTTCTGTTGATTTTGTTTGCATTTCTTGGTTTAACTCTTCAGCCAGCGTATCCCTTGCCATCAACTCTCTTCTTCCCCCATGAATGAGCATCTAGGTAAATGAACTACACTTCAAGCCACCCAGCCTTCATCAGGGAATACTTTTCACCAGACATTTCTTCGCTTCGCTCTGGCGCTGTGTGGAATGAGCAATGAAGCGCGTGGATTCTTTATTACAATCAATGGCGAAGCTATCTGACTCAAGCCACTAATGGCTCTCGCGTTCCTGTGTATGTTTCCAATGCTCCCATTTAGCTCGTCTTCCAACCATTGATGATGCATCTTAGCAGAGCTAAAAAGAAAAGCCCCGGTCCGCACGCAGCTAGCCCGGCTTCTTCAGGGGCGTGAGTTGAATGCCGAACCGGGAGACCGGCCCAGTCACGATTCGGACTTTGGGATGTCAAGCAGGATGTCCTCGATGGTCAGAGAAGTTATTGACCCTCGCGAGCGAGCCAGGAAGTCGCCGAAGGGGCGGAGATCCGACCTGAGGCGGTCATCGCGAATGTGGAGATGCACGAGGTTGGGGGATGAAAGATATGGGAGGATTTTCAGCAGAACGGGCCCGCACGAAAGGAGCGTGGGCAGACGGAGACTGTCGTCGGGGCGGGTGTGGCGGGATTGAGCGGATTCCAGGATGCAGCGCTCCTGCGATACCGAAGAGAATCGAGGAGATAGGAAAGAGTCTCCAACCGGTTCTCCGCTGCTTCAATCAATTCCCTGAGGGCCAAACAGACCGCTGGGTTGGGGAGTGTGTTATGCCGCAGTTG